>CAOLHI010000965.1:0-568812 GCA_948474755.1 Ctenosaura bakeri
CACGAAACAATGGAAAATTACCTAAGAGCTTCTTCAACATGATGGATGATTTCAACTTATTTGACACATGGAGATATAAAAATGGACAATTAGATGGATACACATTTTACTCGGACCGCCACAAGACAATGTCAAGGATTGATATGATATTGACATCTAAAGATTTACTGATGAAGATCATAGATATGGACATTCTTCCTAACTTATGTTCCGATCATAATCCATTATAAGTACTGCTGAATATCAAGGATAGAGAAAGAACATGGAGACTGAATGATGAGATATTGTATAAGGAGAAGTACATCACAGAAGCAAAAAAGGAGATAACCAATTACTTTAAGGAAAATATGACACCTGAGCTTTCGATGAAAACTATTTGGGATGCAAGTAAAGCCGTGATGTGTGGTAATTTTATCAGATGGTGTGCGGAGATTAGAAAAGAAAAGCGACATAATGAACAGCTGATTCTTGGAAGGATGAAGGAGATCGAAAAACAGATGAGGAAGAATCCATCGGATAATAAGATTAGATTACAGATGAAGGTTTATCAAGCTGAATTAAATCAACTCGATTTGAATGAAATCGAACAACAGATACAAAGAACGAGGTACAATTTCTTTGAACGAGCTAATAAACCTTCTAAGCTTCTGGCTGGTATGTTGCATAAAAGAAGGACCAGAAATACCATAACGGAGATTAAAATTGGTGAAGAAAGAATTACAAAACAAGAAGAGATAAAGCAAGCATTCCACAAATACTATGTGAAATTGATAAGTGAGATTCCAGTATTGAAAAAACAACATGAAATGGAGGAATATTTGGAGAAAATGAACAAAATGAGATTTACTGAAGAACAAAGATCAGTTTTGAATAAACCTATTTCAATGATGGAAATAGTTGAAGCTATCAGGAATTTGAAGAATGACAAAGCTCCTGGACCAGACAGCTTTACAGCAAGATACTATAAAACTTTGAAACATGAAATTTTGATACTACTGCAGAGTACAATAAATGAGATAATAAAGGAGGGAGTACCAGATACCTGGAAAAAAACTAATGTGGTGTTGATTCCAAAAGAAGGTAGAGATCCAACTGAGGTTAAGAATTATAGACCAATTTCTCTTCTAAATACAGAGTATAAAATTTTTGCTTCAATCTTGGCAGAGAGACTTAAAAAGGTTCTTCAAGATGTTATACATGAAGACCAGAATGGTTTTCTACTAAAGAGATCTTTGAGAGTTAACATCAGAACGATATTAAATATAATTGAATATTACAAAAAACATAATGAGCAAAAATTGGCAATGATATTTGTAGACGTGGAGAAGGCCTTTGATATGATCAATTGGTCATTTTAGAAGACGGTAATCAAGCAGATGGAAGCAGGAAGTAAGTTTGTCTCATGGATTGAAGCAATTCATAATCAACAACAAGCTCGACTGGTGATTAATGGAGAGAAAACAAAACGGATAGAGTTACATAGAGGGACATTTTTTAAATGACTTTTAAATGTCACTTTGTTGTTGATCATATTTTAGATCCTGTTAACACTTTTAAACTGCCTTTTCCAAGAGTAAGGAGAATAAAATATCTGTCCAAAATTCTCCAATGTTATTTATAATTAATTCAATATTCGTCAGTGTAATAACATGTTTATCTTAGTATACTTATTAATTTATTGATAGAATCCTACATTTTTGTTGCATGAGAAATATTCTAGATCATGTATGCTTGTTATTTCTCTTTCACAAGTTTGGTTTTAATTTTTTTAACCAGTCACTCATTTGGTCCTCTATGATGTTTACACTACATAGTAAAACCTATTATAGCTAGTTTACCCCATGTTTTTTCCCATAAGAGTGAGATTAGGTTCCAGAACTCGTTACTTTGGTTGGTTGACTTGTAAGATATAATTTCTGTCAGCCTATCTAATTCTGTGGTTTCATATAATTTCATTAGCCAGTCCTCGATTGATGGTGTTGTTACCCTGTTTACTGGGGGTCCCGGGAGGGACACCTAAATAACCTTACAATTACACAAGATGGGGAAATTAGTCAAGAGCACTGGTTGGCACTACGAGAGGCAGGGTAACACAGCAGGATCTTGTAACCCAATGTTTACGGGGTCAGGCCAAGTCAAGGAGCAGACCGTGTTGGAAATAATGAATGATCTTTATTAAATACAGGCACACAATGTAAGTAACACACGCAGATAACTAAGGAAAATAAAGGGGTGAGTATGATAGCGGGATTTTTGGAGGGATAGTTGATTCGGGTGATACAAAACCTGTTCCTGAAGCCCGGAAAGAAGATAGAGAGCGATGCTGGGGTTCAATGTATCTCAGCACGTGGAGCTGAGGGGAAGCTCACCAAGCAAAGGGGCAACAAGGCGGTCTGGAACTCAGGAGTAATCTGAGGATGGTCTTGGAATCAGGGGTTTTTATAGGGAGAAATGTGACTGCAGGCTATGCCTTACTCGGGGAAAACAATATGTGAGACAAAGCTTGGGAAAGCTCAGAATTTAGCATGATTGAGTTAAATCCAAATTGACAGAGTTAGCCAGTATGCAAATGCTCAGTGCTTGGCTTTTGAGTATTCAGCTTGCCAAGTTACCTGCTCAGGGCAGGGAGTTCTTTGTAAACAGCGTGCATACATAATGAGGTTGTTTTCAGGGAGGTCTCCTAAAAGCGGTGATCTGGCTGTTTCTGGCCTGCCTGGGTGGGGAATGGAATGTCCAGGAATTAGTGGCCGAGCCTAGTTCTGTGCTTGTCCAGGGGCCTCTCAAACACGTGGAGGATGCTGGTGGAAGAGAGCCAAATTATGATATTAAAATGATATCTTTGGGGTGTCTCCAAGGAGGCCTAAACTGCAGTAACAGTGTCATTGCATCCTTCCATCTCTGTGCTGATGTGATTCTGGCTGTAGTTATCATGTATACTAGTGCTTCTTTTTTCTTCTTCAATAGTTTCAGTTGGGAGGAACTATCTATCATATTCAGCAGATATATTTTTGGGCACAATTGGAATTGCACATTTAAGACTTCTGTTATCTTCCCATGAATTTGCTTCCAGAATCTTTTTATCAAAGAGCATCTCCACCAGGTATGATATAGAGTTCCTGTTTTGTTGCACATCCAGCAACTAGGATTTTTATTATTTGAAATTTTTGCTATGTACATCGGAGATAGAGTCCATCTATAAAGTAATTTGTAATAGTTCTCCCTTAGTTTAGCTGGTTTCACCAATTTCAGAGTGCTAATCCAAGAATTTTCCCATTCATCTAAGGTTATAGGGGATTTCAGGTCTTTTGCCCGTTTAGTCATGTTCTCTTTTATTAGGTCTTTTGCTTGGTTGAATCTTAATAGTAATTTATAGATTTTCCCTGTTTTGTTATTAAAATTATTTGGCAAGATTTTGTCAAATTCTGTGGCTTTATATTCAATACCATATAGTTTTTTGTCTATCTTGAATTTTTCTAGTAATTGTCTGTGGTGAAGCCAGTGTATGTTGTATCCTACTATCAGTTCCTCTTTGGTTTTAAGTTCAGCTGAGTCACCCTTTATCTTTAGAAGATCTTGGTAGGTTATCCATCTGTTCTAGCTCAGCATTTCTCATCTATAAAAGGCTTCGTGTGTTACCCTGTATTGTGGGGGTCCCGGGAGGGACACCCAAATAACCAAATAAAAACACAAGATGGGGGAAATTAGACTCGAGCACTCTCTCAAGCTAGCGAGAGGCAGGGTAACTTTAGCTGGGATCTTTTAACCCTATGTCTACAGCGTCAGGTCAGAGAGCGGATAGACAAGTTTTCAAAGTAACAAATAATAGTTTTATTGAGAACAAACCACACAAAAGACATGATATACACTAACTAACTGAGAAATAGAAATGGAGAGTTTTGGGGGAATGTGTAATACCACACCTTTTCTCGTAGTCCTGGAGAGAAGTGAAGGTTGCAGGGAAGAAAGCTCAGTGTGGTTCGCTGAGGGGACGACTCACTGGACAAACTGACAACAAGGTTAGATGGAAGTCCACGGTGATCCAAGCAGTCTGAGCAAGTGACCCAAGAAGGGAGGCAGACTCAGTTATTGGGAACTGAGGGGACAGCTCGCCAAACACAGCGGCAGCAAGGCTGGATGGAATTCAGGAGCGATCCGAGGAGGGCAATTGTGGACCTTTTATAGGGTGGATTTTACCTACAGGCCATGCCATGCTCGGTGAGAACAAAGGAAGTTTGGAGCAGGACAATAGCATTGGAAAAGGTCAGGTTTTACATGATGAGCTTAGCGCTGGATGACAATAGTATAGTCAGTATGCAAATGGCCCAACATATAAAGGACTGGCTCAGTGCTCGGCTGGGCATCTTTGTGTACAGTTGTACTGAGCAAGGCGGGTTTGCAAGAAGGAGTGGTCCCTGAAGCATAGGAGAGGCATTAAGTTCCCTGCCTAAATGAGATATGGAATGTACAACCATTAATGGCCGCGCCTATTACGTGCTTGTCCGGTGACCCTTGTAAACATGTGGAGTGGGGTGGCAGAGAAAGGTCACATAAAGGCCAAATTATTTGATATCAAGAGATATCTAGTGCTCTCACCAGACGTAGCATAACCGTGGTAACACGTGTACTAATGTCGATAATGGAATTTTGGAATACAAGAACGATTTGTATTTCAGCCAGACTCTTAGTAGGGATCTCCTTAAAAAGTGATTTGTAAAGTCTTTGTTGATCTTAGCCATATCATACATAATATAGGAATGCCATCCAAAGGGTAGGTTTGATTCTTCTGCTTGTAGTACTCTTTCAATGAGATCCATTCTGTGAGCCAGTTTAGACAATTTGCATGGTAATATAGCTTCAAATCTGGTAGGGCCATACCTCCTCTTTCTTTAGCGTCTTTTAGGGATTGTAGTTTTATTCTTGATTTTTTGCTTTTCCAGATAAATTTTCTTAATTCTTTGTCCCATTCACGAAACGGTTTATCATTTGTAATAATTGGGAGTGTTACTGCAGTTTCTAGCCCGGACTTGAAGGATATTAGATATCACTTTGATATCAATAATTTGGCTTCCTTTACCTATTCCTCTCCATGTGCTGTGAGGTCCCCTGGACAAGTTCACAGACAGGCATGGCTCTTAATCGCTGTAACATTCCACACAAATACAGGCAGACCAGAAATAGCTGCTTCAGAAGACCTCAAAGGTAAGTACTCTATTATGTATGCACGCTACTTACAAAGAACTCCCTGCCCCTAGCAGGCAGCTTGGTTAGAAGAATATTCATCTGACAAGCACTCTGCTTTTGCATACTTTCTACTCTATTGACAATGTCACGATATGTAAAGGGTTAATCTTACTTGCTGCTGCGCTGCTTCTTCTGACCTTGCCCTTTAAGCTCAAGGTGTAGACTGAGAAGGCTACACAGCTGTATGTTAAATGTTTAAGTTGTAAGTTTATGTGTTTGACTAAGGCACATGTAGAGTACCTAATAATGTACAGCTGTGTGGAGTATATATAAGCTGTTTGGAAAAAGCATTCTTTCTCTCTCTCTTTTCTCTTGTCTCCTTGCTGTGCTGGTTTGTATGTTACTCTGCTGTTTTACTGTTTAACTTTACGATGGGCTTTTGCTAAATGCCTTAATTTGTTACCTGTAATAAACCTTTTGTATTTTTCCTTATTGCGGTCTGAAGTGGCTGTTTTTCCTCTAGGCTGTAGTTTATGCCAGAGGTTCTTTGGAGGTCCTTGTTTGCTTAAACAAGTACCCCAGTTTTCAGGCTCGCTAGGCAGGCAGCCGACAGACAATTCGGACTTAATCATGCTAAATTCTGACCTTTCAGAGGCTTTGTCTCCAGCCTGAAACTCATTGTTTTCCCCAAGTATGGACTAGCCTATGGCCACATTTTCTCCTATAAAACCCCCTGACTTTGAGAGCTTCTTCAGATCGCTCCTGACTTCCATCCTGCCTTGCTGCCGCTTTGCTTGGACAGCCTTCCCCTCAGTCCCATGTACTGAGACTCCATACCTCCGAACTTCTGCTGCAGACTACCCGGGCTTCAGGACAGGTGTCGTATTACCCAAACCAACAATCTCCTCTAAAAATCCCTCTATCCCACTCCAACCTTTATTTCTATAGTTATCTGTGTGAGTGTGCTGCATACACTGTTTGATTGTATTTTAATAAAGATCACAATTATTATTTCACTTCTGTTTGCTCATTAACTTGGCCTGACCCCGTAGACATTGGGTAAAAGATCTCGCTCCGTTGCCCTGTCTCTCATATTGCTATCTTGTGGTCTTGGCTAATTTGCCCAACTTATGTAATTGAGAGTGCATTTAGGTGTCCCTCACGTGACCCCCAGAAAACAGGGTAACAGGAGATTCTGGAAAAGGAAGTTCATTTTAGGTAAAATGTTCATCTTTATGGCCGCTACTCTACCCAGTAGTGAGAGATCCAATTTTTCCCATTTTTGTAGTTCCTTTGAAATTTCTTTCCATACTGTCTTGTAGCTGTCAAATAAGTCTGTATTGTTCTTCATCATATGGATGCCCAGGTATTTAATTTTTTTTGTTATGGTGAAGTTAGTAGTTGTTTCAATCTCACTTTCTTTTGGTCTTGTTAAATTTTTTGTTAACAGTTGTGTTTTTTCTTTGTTCACTTTAAATCCTGAAGCATCTCCAAATTCTTTCAATATTTCAAGTGATCTGTCCACACTGGGTTTTGGGTTTTCGGATATAATCACAATGTCATTAGCAAAAGCCAGAGTTTTGTAAATTTCTGTCTTTATCTCAATCTCCTTGATGTTTGGGTCTTCCCACAATTTTATTAATGGAGCTTCTATCACTATTAAGAACAGTAAAGGAGATAGGGGGCAACTCTATCTTCTTCCTTTATTTATTGTTATTATCTTTCTTTTTTCTCTATTAACTAATATTTGCACCTCTTGTTTAGAGTAGATAGCTTGTATTATAAAATTTTCACCCATTTCTATCTTCTTTAAAACATTAAACACGTATAACTAATTTACGTTGTTGAAAGCCTTTTTCGTGTAGAGAAATGTCATTAATAATTTCTTCTCATTATGTGTTCGGAAATGTTCGATAATATTCAATAAGAGGTGAATGTTGTTTCTCATGTGTCTTTTGGGTAGAAACCCATTTTCGTTGTCGTGAATCCAGGATTGCAGCACTTTTTTTAGTCTTTCCGATAGAATAGCTGTAAATATTTTATAGTCTATATTTAGTAATGAGATCAGTCTGAAATTTTTTGGTTCAAGTGTATCTCTATCTTCTTTACGTATTAGGGTGATATTTGCTTGGTTCCAAGTATATAGTAAGTTCTTGTATGTTATCTCATTAATTGTTTTTTGTAGTGGTGTAGTCAGTTGTTCCATGAAGATTTTATAGAAATATGATGTGAAACCATCTGGGCCAGGTGCATTACCATCTTTCAATTTCTTTATCACGTTTGTGATCTCCATCTTTGATACTGGTTTGTTCAGGGTGATCCTTTGTTGTTCTGTCAGTTTTTGCAGGTTTATCTTGTCTAAATAGTCCTTGATTTGTTTGTCTGTCACAGGTGTATCCTCAAATAGTTTAGTGTAGTATTGAGAAAATATCTCTTTGATTTTATTCTGTTGTCGATGGATGATTTCACCTTCTTTGATTCCTAGGATCAATCGTTTTTCTCTTTCTTTTTTCAGTCTTTGTGAGAGCCACTTGCCTGATTTATTGGCATGCTCAAAATGTCTTTGTTTCAAGAATTTTAGCTTCCTTTCCATTTCATATGTTGTTTGCATATCTAACTGTTTTTGTAATACTTTGTATATATTTTAACATTATTTGGCTCTATTTGGAGTTGTTCCTCTTTTTTTAAAATCTCTTCTAAGAGTTCTTTCTCTTCGTCTTTTCTTTGTTTTTTTCTTTGTATCTCCTGTTGGATGAAGAAGTCTCTCGTTACCACCTTAGCAGTGTCCCAAACAATATGATTTGTGGTCACTTCTCTCATATTGGTATTGAAGAAGTTCTGTAGTTCTTGTTTTGCATTAGATATTATTTTGTCATTACGCAGGAGATATTCTTTTAATCTCCAGTTATACTCTGTTTTTCTTGTTTCTAATGTTAGTACAATGACGTTGTGATCAGTGATTGATTTTGGGAGTACTTCTATTTTCTTTATATTTTTATTTAAAGTTTTAGATGTGAGGAACATGTCTATCCGAGACCATGAGTGATGTAGAAAGTATATTCAGAGTAAAAGTATATTCTTTCGCTTTTCCATATAGCTGTCTCCAGGTATCTTCAATTGATAGATCTCCTGAAATGATTTGGGTAGTTTACCTCGATTTCTTTTTGTTGTTTTTTCTTATGAATGATCAATGGTAGAATTAATTATGCCATTCCAATCACCCATCAAAATTAATTTTGGTAATCATAATCTAAGATTTTCAGTTGGAGTTTTTCATAAAAATCACTCTTATTCTCTAAAGGGCCATATATACCCATCAATAATATTTCAGATTGTTGAAGTTCAATCTCTACTGCCAAAAAGTGTCCTTTTGAGTCTTTAAATATTTCTTTTGGATTGTATTTTTTCTGGACATATAACGTAACACCTTTTTTCTTCTTGTCAGTAGTTGATGAGAAGTCTTGTCCTGGTCTAGGATTTTGTATGTGTTTGATGTCTCTGGTTCATAATCTTGTCTCTTGTATACAGGTGATATCTGGTTTATGTTTCTGGAGATAATGCAAGACTTTTTTTCCTTTTGATTATCGAGTTTATCCCTTTGACATTCCAAGAAACAATTTTCAGTCCCATGATCTTCGCATGTTTGTTTATCTTCTGTTTCTTGTGATTCTTCTTCTTCTTCTTCTTCTTCTTCTTCTTCTTCTTCTTCTTCTTCCTGTTCAGTATTATTTTCACCACCAGTATTTTCTTCTTGCTGTATTCTTTGTGCTCTCTCTTCTAGATCTGTCCTTTGTGAATCTACTTCTTGTTGACCAGAAGCTGCCTGGCTCTTGAAGATTTGTTTTGGATGTTGATTTATTCTCTTCTGTGTTGCCTAGATCTTCTCTATATCTTTTTAGAAAATCTTTAGCTTTCATTATTGAGTTTAATATGTATCTTTTTGATGGAATGTAACTGTTATGCCTTCGTATCTCTCCTGATATGGCACACCTTTTTTTTTGTAGGAGTTGTGCTATAAATCTATAATCTTTTCGTTTCTTTAGTATTTGTGAGGGTACGTCCTTAAAAATCTTTGTATCTTTTCTGTCTATTTTTAACGTGTTGGAGTAGCTCAGTTGAATAAATAGATCCTTTATTCGGTCTCTAACAAAATAAACCACAGTATCGCGTGGGACATTCCTTTTCTTAGCTATCAGGGAGTTCACTCTGGAAATCTTGTCAATCTCTGAGTCAATTTGGTCTGTTGACCATCCAATAAATTCAGCCAGGGCTGGTATTAAGCATAGATATAAATTTTCTTCTAGAATTTCTTTGATTCCTCTGATTTATATACATTTGTCTCAATATCTCAGTTCCATGCAGGTATTTTTGATTTGTTCTTGTTCTATTAATAGTTCCACATCTTTGGATTTCTTCTCCAGATAGGTAGTTTTCTCTTGTAATGTCGTCTACTCTCTTATTTAATTTTTTCAGATTTTTGGTTATGGACTCCAATTTAGTTCCAAAATTTTCTACTTCTTTCTTGACTTCCTTAAATTCTGACGATAAATCTTTCATCTCCAATCTCATTTCTAGCCCAGTTTTTCTCATTTCATCTATTCAAGTCATTGTGAGATCTGTCTGTTCTGGATCTTTTAAGGTTTCTGGTACTTTGAAGGATTCTAGTAGTCTGGCAGTGTCCAGGGAGCTTCTTCCGTGTGATTTAAATTGGAGTTGTGATTGTGCCAAAGCTTTCCTTGTCCATTCAGACATGATGTGGTTGGGAAGTGTTTTCTCTTAATAAGTTCCTATTACTAATATTTCAGATATCAAATATCCAGTGTCAGAAATTTATATGTATCTTATACAACTTATAATCTTGTGTTATGTTATCCACTTAATCTTTCCAATTAGACAGTCTAAGATTATAGTAATGATATTAGAGTTATTAACTTAACCTGTGTTGTTATACTGGCTTATTCTAAACAGAAATCTTAGTAATTCAATTCATATCATAATAATGTAAATTCAATATAAGTTCAATTAATTCAGTACAGGATTATTATCATTCTCATACACAATTCATATATCATGGTTTTGTTTTTTGTTTTGTTTAGTGAAGAATATAAAGACAGGTAAAGTAAGGTTAGGTGACAGTAGATAGATCAGAATATAATATGTATCAGTACATGCATTGGTTAGGCCTCTTTTGGAGTACTGTGTCCAGTTCTGGGCACCTCAATTCAAGAAGGATGTCAACAAGCTGGAATGTGTCCAGAAGAGGGTGACCAAAATGGTGAAGGGTCTGGAAGCCATGCCTTATGAAGAACGCCTTATGGAGCTGGGTAAGTTTAGTCTGCAGAAGAGAAGGTTGAGAGGGGACATGATAGCCATCTTTAAATATTTGAAGGGATGTTGTGTTGAGGAGGGAGCAGGCTTGTTCTTTACCGCTCCAAAGACTAGGACAAGGAGCAAAAAAAAAAAAAATACAAGCTGCAGGAAAGGAGATTCCACTTGAACCTCAGGAAGAACTCCCTGATGGTCAAAGCTGTCCAGCAGTGGAATATGCTGCCTCGAAGTGTGGTTGAGTCTCCTTTTTTGCAGGATTCTAAGCAGAGGCTGGATGGCCTTCTGTTGGAAATGCTTGGGTTTTCCTGCATAGCAGAGGGTTGGACTTGATGGCCTCTGGGGTATCTTTCAACTCTATGATTCTATGATTCCATCAATCAGTTCAATTATATAGATAATGAATTAATATGCTAATAAATAGTTTAAGATTAGTCACAAGTCGTTCTCTAATGTTCAGATGTCTGTTACCATATGATCAATTGCTATGTAATCAATACTATACAAATCAAATTAAACAGGCAAGTTCTTGATTTCTGTCACTTTCTATGAACAATTAAATGTAATAAGTTGATTTCACATTATTAAAGTTTCAATATATTCTACTATTAATGTTCAAATCAACAAACACTATTATACTGTATATTCCTCACTACTTAAATCAATTGCTATTTTAACAAGGTTTTTTTTTACCAGTAATCACATTTGGACACAAGAGGGCAGTATTGGTCATTTACATGTCAGGTTCCTTCTATGTTTTGTTTGTTTCTTCTCCAAGTATGCTTCAGTGAGGTTTATCTTTGACTTTGAAGTACAGCTGTGTTCACTTTATGTCTTGTTGCTAGATGGGGGAGCTGTCTTTGAGATGTTATAACATATGCCAATAAAGAAAAAACAAAGGAGAGTCTTTCAGTAAACAGACCAGGCCAAGTCAGAGCCAAATAGGACAAATAGTGTTCCTATAAGAAACAATTTCCCCAACAATGTCTCTTCTTTAAACCACATCCAACAGGGTCTCCAATAGTCTTCTAAGTTCTCAGTTTCAGCTAGCAGTTGGAAATCCGAAAATACATAGTCAAAAAAGGTAGTAGTCCCACACAATCCCATGTCTACCCAACATAGAAGCTGCAACAAGATAACGAGATGATTCAACCTCATCAGAGATGTCCGTGACCAATTCAAACAGAGATCCGAGGTTCTTCCTTATTCCCTGGGCACCGCTCGCTGGAAGCAGTTTCAGTCAGGACTAGGAAGTCTCTAATAAGACTCTTAAAATTTCTTCTCCCAAAAGAACAGGCTCTTCAGTCTCTTTAAGGTCTGTTAACATAGGAATGTGAGCCAGCTCAGTCAGAACTAGACAGACTGTCCATTTGGTCAACTCTGGTGGGGTTTTTTTAAAAAAAAGTTTATATAATGCGAAAGTATATTTATATATATTTAGATGCTGATAGTGTGAGTTTATTATTAGTGGGATGTATTTTGAGTTGTAAGTTTGGTTAATGTAGAGTGTCCACTTATCTTGTTACCGCAGTTACTAGCCCGGACTTGTGGGATATTAGATATCACTTTGATATCAATAATTTGGCCTCCTTTACCTATTCCTCTCCAAGTGCTGCGAGGTCCCCCGGACAAGCTCACAGACAGGCACCGCCGCTAATCGCTGTAATATTCCACACAAATACAGGCAGGCCAGAAATAGCTGTCCCACCGCTTCAAGAGACCTCAAGGAAAGTACTCTATTATGTATGCACGCTACTTACAAAGAACTCCCTGCCCCGAGCAGGCAGCTTGATTAGACGAATCCTCATCTGTCAAGCACTCTGCGTTTGCATACTGGCTACTCTATTGACAATTCGGACTTAACTCAATCATGCTAAATTCTGACCTTTCGGAGGCTTTGTCTCCAGCCCGAAACTCATTGTTTTCCCCAAGTACGGACTAGCCTATGGACACATTTTCCCCTATAAAACCCCCTGACTTTGAGACCTTCTTCAGATCGCTCCCGACTTCCACCTCGCCTTGCTGCTGCTTTGCTTGGTGAGCCTTCCCCTCAGTCCCATCTGAGAACTTCGCATCTACAAACTTCTGCTGTAGACTACGCGGGCTTCAGGACAGGTGTAGTATTACCCAAACAACTCCTCTAAAAATCCCTCTATCCCACTCCAACGTTTATTTCTCTAGTTATCTGACTGAGTGTGCTGCATACACTGTTTGATTGTATTTTAATAAAAATGATTTTTTAAATTTTTTATTTAAAATCCATCTATTTACATTTATACAATCATTTTGTCGTATTCATTTTTCAAATATATATAATAAACATAACAATTTACTTATTATACAGTCTTCCATTTTACATGCATTCCATCATTCTATACTTCATCTAGGATCAGTTAGATATTTCTATTTAAACTGAATACATTTAATATTCAAAATCCTACCCTTCATTTCTTACTTCTATCCACAAGTATTTCATAAACTCTAACCCAGATCCTTTTCTATATTTCAATACTTTTTTTTTAACTTCCTACCTTCTCTTGCTTGGACTTTCTTCAAGTCTATTTATCTGTTACCCCAAAACCAGTTCTATCGCAGATGACTTGCATAATTTATCTTTAAATTGTCATTTTTAGCTACTCTGTACTCTTTTATTACTCCATTGTTTTTCATGTTTCATCTCTTTGGCATAAGCTTGTCCAGTTCTCTTCAATATATATCTTCACTGCCCTCATACTGCTTTCTCCGCTTTCTCTCTTGCTTCGTTTTCTCCCTTCATGGCCCGAGTTAAATCATCTAATGTACCATATTCTTTTACTTTATTTAGCCATTCTTCCATTTCTGGTATTTCAGGTCTTTTCTAATATTTCGCATATGTTATTCTTGCAGCTGAAATCATATATAGAATCGCATTCTTATGTTTGTTGTACTCTTTATCCACTTGATGTAACATATTTACTAAATAAAAACAATTATTATTTCATTTCTGTTTGCTCCTTGACTCAGCCTGACCCCGTAGACATTGGGTAAAAGATCTCACTCCATTGCCCTGCCTCTCGTATTGCTAGCTTGTGCTCTTGGCTAATTTCCCCAACTTGTATAATTTGGAGCGCACTTAGGTGTCTCTCCCGGGACCCCCAGAAATCAAGGTAACAGAGTGGTGGAGCAACACGGGCAACCCCTGTGCCCCTAATTTGAGTAGGAGTCGTGAACCTTTTCAAATCAGGCTGCTATAGACTTAGGGAATGGCCAGTCAAGTCGCTAGAATGCTGTTAGGCAGGAACACATGTGTGTGTGTGAAATCTGTGTGATTGAGCTCCAGGAGCTACTCTATCTGGGCTGGAAATCTGCTCACCTTTCTTGCTTGGTTTGTATATGTCAGCTGTCCTGGCGTGGTCACTGCTGGTCCTTGGACAGTGAATCATTAGCCGATAGCAAGGGGTGTGCACAAGCTGTCCTGGGAATCACATCCCTAACTTGGGGTCTATCGTGGGCTGGGATCTGAAGCACTAGGGCATTAAGAACAGTCCACACACACTCTCAACATGTTAGTGGCAAGGCAATAGCACTTAGGAAGAAATCCCGCCCCCAGAGTAGAATATGGGTGCATCTTATTTCTTAGTATGAAGCACGAGTGCATCCCATTTGTTGTAGTGAAAGCGTCCTGGCTGTTTCAATTTTGGGTGCGTCCCGATCGCTAGCGAACCAAGTGTGGGTGGAGATTCCCGACCTAGTATAGGGTTTAGAAGGTTCAGCCCAAGGTGGAGGAAGGTGCCCCTCACCCAAAGAACAGTTAGGGACAGTTCAGTCTTGGTTCCTTGCCCCTTCCCCCCCCCCGCTGCTTGGCCAGGCAGCGCTGTAAGTTCCTCTGGGTTCATTGCCCCCCTTCAGTGGCAGGCAGAGTACTTCTGAAGGTTTCCCCTGGAGTCTAGGTGACTCTCCCCGTCCCTGAACCATTTCCTCGTCCTTTTGTCCCTAAGCTGTTGAGGTGGAAGGCCAGGCTTAGGTGTACAAAAGTGACCCTTGTTAGGCAGGCTGGAGTTAAGTTCCATTCCCTCTTCCCTTACGAAGTTCCGCAGTGTTCAGTGCCCTAGAATCCCCCAGGGGTCTCAGTGATCCTCCCTTCCCTCCAGGTCCTAGTCCTTTTTCATTGTAGTTGGTAGTTTGAGAATGCCTGAGAGCAGAAAAATTGCAGTTAAGGAGCTCATGTTAGAGAGGGAGGTTGGAGGGAAGCTAGAAAAGTGGGTGTTGGGTAAAGGGAAATGTCCCTGCAAGGAGTCTAGCTTCCAGACTGCAGATCCCTTTGCCACACTAAGGGAGGTGTACGCTCAGGCGCTCCAGTCAAAGAACCCCTTCGGGCTCTCAAAGGATGCTTTGGCCACCTGGGGACTTTGGCTGATCATCAGAGAAGCCTCCAAAGCCCTGGTTAAGGCCAGAGACAGGTTAGGAGAAATACAAAAGGAAAACGCCCGGTTTCATCCCAAGATGGAGGCCCTGTGTGCGGACAAGGTAACTTTCACCTGTGTCGCACAGGCCACCTCACAGAAACTGAGTGCTGCCACCTTGCAGGCTCAGATATGGGAGGAGAAGGCTCATGCCTTAGAGGCTGAGCTTGCTCACGCCCGGTCTGCAGCCAAGTTTATGGTGGGCCAAGTGAAGGAACAGCATGAGGCTGTCAGTCATGAGGCTTGCCATAAACAGATTGAGGCACTGGAGACTCAGCTCCACACCCGCAAAGTGTTGATCTCTGCGGTGTGCCCTGAACTTCTCCCCTCGTTCGCCCACGAGGAGCCACTGCCAGGAGACGCTTTGGCCACCCTTCCCCACAACCCGGACTGGAGAGACCACAGTATCCCGGTCCGCCCAGTAGAGACCTGTTCCATGACTAAAAGGATAGCCCCCACAGGAGAGGGAGGCACAGATAGGACAGAGGTGAGGGAGACCCAAGAAATGGAGACGAGGGTCCCCTGGAGAGCCACCGAGGCCAAGGCCATAGCTGACCAGCTTGGCCCCTTAAACAAGTCCACCGGGATCATGTGGTTAAATGCAGGGATCCATTCTCACCCAACAGCCAACGGCCAGGACTTAACACAGCTGGCCAGGCTTTGCATGTCACCTATGGAACTCCCTACATTGGAATCAGCCGTGGCGGTTTGAGGCTTGGTGAGACTCAAGGCCCACGACTGGATGAGGGAGGTGATAAGGATTTTGTGGCCAGGGCAAAGCGCTAGTGTGTTATACGTCATGGAACAACAGGGTCCATGAGAACCCTGAGGCTTACGTGGCACGAAAGCAGCTCCTAGCCATCTTAGCGGAGAAGGTTCCCTTGGCCCCAGGAGGGTACAACTTCAATCATGTTGAATTCAAGACTCTCCTTTACAGGGCTCTGGATCATGAGACGAAGATGGCCCTAGGCTTAGTGGACCTTGCAACAACTGGTTGGGAGGAATTCAGGAACAACCTCTAGCGGGTCGCTGACCTGCTGCGTGAGGCTGGTTTTCTGAAGCCTCCCACCAAACAGCACAGAGGTGAAGCCGGGAATTGGGAGCCCATACAGGAGGTGACATGCTCCAATTATGGACCCCATTCCCAGCAACGAAAGACAGTTCCGAATTCCATTCCAAAGGGGAATTGGAATTCGCGCCCTCCTTCCAGACAGGACAATAGGCAGTGGCTAGCTAGGGATTCCTGTTGTCAGCCCAGTAAGGCAGGGAATTCCTCTCAGCCGTCCTCTGCCCTGAAACAGACCTTGGATTCGAGCTCTCCCAGGCAGACGTCTGGAGGGTATGACCCTACGGCCCAAACGTACTCCTCTCATAGAGTAAGAATCTGGGGCATGCTCAGGAAGTTCGGACTGGACATGAGCCAGTTCGACAAAAGACCAACATCTGAGCTTTTGGAAACTCTGGAGAAGCAGGTTCAGGCGGGGGCTAAACAGCCGGTCAATGCCATGACTGACAGCCCTCCTCTGGCTGGATACTCTCCCAGCCTGGACCTGCATGAATAGGGATGCCCCTGGTCCAGGAAGCTTACCCGTAACGTCATGGCTAAGTTGAAGCCAGACAAATGGGGAAAGTTCTGAGTGAAGGCAGGCATTGGGACCGAGAGGGACAAGACTCCTGCCACCCTGCTTGTGGATTCTGGTGCGGCACTGAATGTGCTGCATCCTAAGTTAGTGAGACATGGTGAGCCTACCCCGAGGAAGTCCAGTCGTCTGGATATGGTGGGGGGGACACCTAGCTAAAGCATGGAAGAACATCCCAATGGCCATAGACACGTTCCATTTTAAACTGTGGGCTTGTGAGAACCGTGAGGAAGACGAAGGTCTTTTAGGCATTGGATTACTCTGGGGAAATAAGCTTACAGTGGATTATGCGAACGGGTTTTTATGGCAATTGGACCAAGAATGCTTAGAGATCTCCACGGTACACCGCTGTGCTGCCATCAAAGCCCCTGCCCCTGTGCAGAGTGTTGCTAGCAACCTGTGGGTGCAGGCTTTTCCTGAAGTTTGGATTAGAGACAAAATTGAGTGTGACAAGGTGAAAGGTGCTTGCATGTTAATCGAGGGAAAGGACCCCCCACCACAAAAGCAGTACAAGTATCCTGCAGAAGCAGAGGAAGGTATAGGAAGGACGATTGAAGGACTTGTCCAGTGGGACATCTGCATTCCTATGCAGTCTATCTGCAACGCACCCTTGTGACCAGTGCTTAAGGCTGATGATAAAACATGGCATATGATGGACTTTCAAGTCCTAAACTCCATCACTCCCCCCGTTGCACCAGTCATGGCCAAATACAACGAGATCTTGTCTGTGATTGCGGCTGGGGCCAAGTATTACAGCATGTTGGATTTGGCTAACGCCTTTCATTCAATACCGCTGCATGAGGCGTGTTGGTATAAATTTGGCTTCACGTTTTGGGGACAGCAGTATGTGTTCAAGCGCAAGCCCCAAAGTTTCCATTCAAGCCCTAGCATCTGCCACGTGCATGTGGTCAAAATGTGGACTAGGCTGCAGTCAGCCTCACAAGCCCATGTTTTGTCCTACGTGGATGACATCCTCATCTATTCCAATTCAGAAGAGAAAACTAGGGACATCACCCACAAAGTACTGGCCATTCTTAGGGACACCGGTTTCAAGGCCAGTAGAGAGAAAGCACAGTTGGTAGCCACAGAGGTCAAATACCTAGGACTCTGCCTAGGCACAGAAGGGCACATGCCTGATGCCCAAAGGATCAAGGTAATTTCCAAATTACCTGCCCCTACGGACGTGCATTCACTCCGCTCGCTCCTGGGAACCTTCAATTTCTCCAGGGATTTTATTGAGTCTTTCGCCTACAAAGCAAATCCTCTGTATGCCCTGTTGAAAAAGAATGCCCAGTGGGAATGGGGAGATGCACAGCAACAGGCGTTCACCCAGCTTAAGGAAGATCTGATGAAAGCGCCAGCTTTGGCACACTGAAACATGTCCAAACCATTCCTCATAGAACTAGCCACCTCGGATAGGAGTATAGGAGCAGTTCTATTGCAGGAACTGAATGGCACTCAGCGTGTTATAGCGTATGCCTCCTGCAATTTGAGCCCCCATGAGACCAAATGTACATCTTGCGAGAAAACATGCCTCGCACTAATCTGGGCTCTAACATACTGGGGATTTATGATCGGAGGTGCCCGTGTGATTGTCCAGACCCCCCCCACACACACCGCTTAAGTACATTCTGTCTGGAAACATCCAGAATGGCCAGGTGTCCAACGCTAGGATAGCCAAATGGACCATTTCCTTGGTGTCACGTGGGGTGGATTTTCAAAAGCAGGCACAAGATCCGCCAGCTCCCTATGGTTTAGTTGTGACCAGAGCCACACATGAGTGTCCTTTGCCACCAATATTGAAAACTAATTGGCCAGTTGAGTGGGGAGTTTCTCTCGAAGAGGCTCAATTGCAAGGCTTTGTTTGTTGGTTTTGTGATGGTTCCTCCATGCACGTGGACAGTAGCCCACGGACAGGCTATGGAGCGATCCGTGTCACAGATTCCTTCACCCTACAGGGGAGAGCCAGGCCCCACTCCAGCCAAGTGGCAGAAATAGAAGCTCTAAAGGCTATCTTCGAGCATGAACCGCTTGACTGTCCATTAGCCATCTACTCTGACACAGAGTGGACTGCTAAAGCAGCCAGTGTGTGGCTTCCAATCTGGATTCAAAATGACTTGAAAACTGCAGATGGGAAACCCATCGCCCATCTGAACAAATGGGTTAGGATTGCTGCTCAGATTGAGGAAAGAACTGCCCCTACATGGGTTACTCATGTCTGAGGGCATCAAAAGAAAGGCACGGCTTCTTGTATGTGGAAAACCGAGCCGATGCTCTTGCTAGGGACGCTGCTTTGCAAGACGATGGGGCTCCCATTGCCGCCATCAATGTCAACTCGAAGCAGCTGTTGCTCCCTCCAATGTTTGATTTGGGCACCCTTCAGAAGGGTGATCCTGAAATTGCGTAGCTGGCCAGAAATGGCTCTGACGAGACTGGCCGCTTTAAAATAGAACAGGGAGACGGTGTGTTCTGGGCAATCAATGCCAGTGGCCAGCGCCATTGGATTGTGCCCAAAGACTTGAGAGGTGACGTAATCCAGTTTGTCTACGAGCAGGGACACCGCGGATGTGGAGTCACATTGGACAGAGTTAGGGAAACCGGATGGTGGCCCCAGATGAAGCAAGATGTTAACCAGTGGGTTGACAATTGCTTATCTTGTGCCATGGTCATTGCAGACCCCACCGGACCCAAAGCTCCCATCCAGCATCAGCAGATTGAGGGTCCTTGGACCTGGATCCAAATTGATTTTATAGGTTCTTTGCCTCCCACACCTAGAGGAAACAAGTACTGTTTGACAGTAATCAATCCCTTTAGCAAATGGGTTGAGGCTTTTCCTTGTAGAGACAATACAGTCAGTACAGCTGCGTGGCTGCTGTTCAACAATGTCTGGGCTCACTGGGGCATGTCACATGACCTGGACTAGGATCTCGGAGTCCATTTCACTGGGGAGGTGACGTGAGAGTTGTGTAAGGCACTGGGCAGATTGTACGTACCAGTTGTTCTCTGAAGGAGGCACTCCGGAAAGCTGTGTGCTCCTCAGGAAAGGATTGGGACACCAAGCTGCCCATCATCTTGATGGCATTCAGGGGCACCGTGGCATCACATGGTTTTATGCCACACATGGTTATGACAGGGTGTAAAATGATGTTGCCCAAGGCCTTCCGTGTAAATAGTTTATTGTTAGTGTGAAGTCTTTTGTTTTTGATGTCCCACTTGGTTTCAAAAGCCTATCCAAAGGTGACCAATCTTCAGGCCTGCCTCAGAGTCCAGCTTTCTGAGGTAGGGAAGTTGCCCACTTGGAACCTACATCGAGCCCTCAGTACCATACTTGCAGCCAACCCCAAGTCCTCGGGTATATATCATCAGGCTTGGAGCTTCGGCTCTAGGTCTGAGCGAAGGGGGGACCTCGGCGAACAAACTGCCAAGTGGAACCTCATCCTGTTCGGGGATGAGTTTGGCTTTTTGTCTGCTAACTGGAGACCAACCTTGTTGTGGAACGACTTTGGATATCGCTCCGACTTCATTCTGGAATGAGTCTGGCTAAGCATGCCTAAGGACCGATGGATGGATGCAGGTTCCAAATTAGCAATCTCACTACCTGAAGAGGCCCTGCTAAGGCCAACACTGCTCTAGTCTTGGGAGCTATTTAAACCTCCGCTCCCTCTCAGACTTTTCAGTCACAATGAAACTAAATTTCAGGGTTCAATTTGAACTCCCATCAGGCTCTGAGTCAGTAATTTGCATTTTCGTTATACATTGGCTACTAACCTTGTCAGTTTTTTGCAAAATAGCTACAAGTCGACCGCTCCAGAGAACTGGGATGACCCCTGAACCTGACTATCACCCCTGGGTACCGTGGGGGGGGGTGAAGAAGAAATATCTCAGCTCCAACCGGAAGCCAGTCCGAGGATATGCCTGATTCCCCTGTTGCAGCTGTGGGACCATGGGGTGTGTGTGATCCAGACACCCTCCAATGGAGAAAAAGACTGTTTTTGCCGAAGACTCTGATTTAAAGAACTTTTACCTTTGCAAAAGGAACCATTCCTCCTGCAAAAATCTGCAAGATGCGAGCAGCGGATAGTTAGCTTTCACTTGTTAGCTAGTCTGCAAGATTTGATACATTGTAACTTTCATCACTTTGCTTTGCTCGCTCCTGCAGTGCCTCATTGGAAGGCACGCTTTAACTTCCAAGCTCAACTGTTTTGCGTTATGCCATTTACTGTGATTGCTCATTTCTTGACACTTCTCAATTGACGGGACAATTTGCCATTAATTATTGCTTAATTGACGTTTGTGTGAATGTGTTTAGGTTTAGGTTTTAGATAGGAATGTATTTATAAGCTAGAATCCCTTCATGTTTCCTAAAAAATTCCCTTTGCCTATGGAGAAATACTACCTCTGAGCCTGTAGACCCCTATTCAGCACTAAAATTGCTTTGAAATGTTTAATTGGAAAATGTTCGATATTGTCCCAAATCGCCCATTTTCGGGTGTGTGTGTGTGTTATCGCATTTGCTAGCCCAGATTTGTGGAATATTAGATATCACTTTGATATCAATAATTTGTCATTCTTTACCTATTCCTCTCCAAGTGCTGCGAGGTCCTCTGGACAAGCTCGCAGACAGGCATGGCAGCTAATCGCTGTAATATTCCACACAAATACAGGCAGGCCAGAAATAGCCATCCCGCTGCTTCAGGAGACCTCAAGGCAAGTAACACATTATGTATGCACGCTACTTACAAAGAACTCCCCGCCCCGAGCAGGCAGCTTGATTAGACGGATACTCATCTGTTGAGCACTTTGCGTTTGCATACTGGCTACTCTGTTGACAATTCGGACTAAACTCAATCATGCTAAATTCTGGCCTTTCAGAGGCTTTGTCTCCAGCCCGAAACTCGTTGTTTTCCCCAAGTACGGACTAGCCTACGGCTACATTTTCCCCATAAGAACCCCTGACTTTGAGAGCTTCTTCGGATCGCTCCCGACTTCCATCCCACTTTGCTGTCACTTTGCTTGGCAAGCTTTCCCCTCAGTCCCACGTACTGAGACTCCATACCTCTGAACTTCTGCTGTAGACTACCTGGGCTTCAGGAGAGATGTAATATTACCCAAACCAACAACTCCTCCAAAAATCCCTCTTTCCCACTCCAACCTTTATTTCTCTAGCTATCTGAGTGAGTGTGCTGCATACACTGTTTGATTGTATTTTAATAAAAACAACAATTATTATTTCACTTCTGTTTGTTCCTTGACTTGGCCTGAACCCGTAGACATTGGGTAAAAGATCTCACTCAGTTGCCCTGCCTCTCGTATTGCTAGCTTGTACCCTTTTTTTTTAATTAATTTTTTTTATTAATTATACAGAAAAGAAAAAAGAACACTGACACAAAAATAAAACACCATGTGATACAGCTAATAATAAACACAAAAATTTCAACCAAAAACAAACTTACATTATTATTTCTCTCTTATATAATTACAGTCAAAAACTTATTTAAGCCTACTCCCCAAAGCCGATTATATTTTAACTTATTTGTTTGTTTGTTTGTTTATTTTATTTTACAAAATTATGCAACTCAACTTCAGTTTAAACAATACACTACATTATTATTACAAAAAAGGTGAATAACCCACCTCCCAGAGCCAACTTTTTATTTAATCCATTTTCCAAAATTGCCATTCTTCTTGTGAAAGGGTAGCTTTACCATCTCTTATCAAAGCTTTTTCCAAAAATATTTTCCAAATTCCTTCAAAATCATTTCCTTTTACTAAACCTTTCATAAATCTAATTCTACATGTTAATTTATCATTAATTGCAATTTTCCACACTTCTTTGTACCATTCTTCTATTTGAAATTCTTCATTTATTTTCCATTTTTTTGCTATTATTAACCTCGCTGCAGTTAACAAATTTGTTATTAACTCCTTCATTTCCTGGGTACACTCAACCTTATTATATATAGACAACAACCCTATATTTGGACATACTGGTACCTCAACTCCTATTATCTCTTTTATCTCTTTAAAAACCTTTATCCAAAATTCCATTATCTTATTACAATTCCACCACATATGCAAATATGTACCAATTTCTTGACATCCTCTCCAGCATAATCTTGAATATTTCTGATCTATCTGGTTTAATTTTACTGAAGTCAAATACCATTTCCAAACTATTTTATAATAATTCTCTTTTATTCTTATAAATAATTTTTTTAAATGGCGTTGTTTCCAAATTTTTCTCCATTCTTGTATATCTATATTTTGTGCTGTCTCTTCCGCCCATATTTTTCTAAAATAATCCTCTTCTTGTTCTTTTACCAATATTTTATATATTTCACTTGTAATACCCTTTAATATTTCATTTTCTTGTATATTTTCTCTTTGAATAATAATTTGTTCAAATTTAGCATATTCTTTGAAATCTTTGACATATCTTTTCATACTCTTTGTCCATTGTTCTAATTGTATATAATTTAACCAAGATATTTTGGTTTCCTGCAATGTCTCTTTCATTTTATCTTTATTAGTCATTATTTTCATCCAATCTTTTAATCTATATATTTTTTGTTTTTTTATTTCTTTTTCTATTATTTCTCTTAAATTTATTGGAAATTTTTCCATCATTACTATCGGAGTTAATATTGATATATTCAGTAATAATTTTCTTTTATTCTTCTTCCATATTTCTATTATATTTTTTATAAAGGGATTTTCTATCTTTTCTATTTCTTTCTTTGAGATATTCCTAAAAAATATATTTTCCAGTTTCATCTCAGTATTCCTATCTTCTATCTCTAACCATTCTAAATCACCTTTTCCTGAAACTCCTTCTATAATATACCTCAGTTGATTTGCGTAGTAATACCATTTTAGATTTGGAAGTCCCAGGCCACCTTCTTTTTGACTTTTGTACCAATATTTCTTATTAATCCTCACTCTCTTATAGCCATTACAAAAATTGTTTAATAACCTTTGCAACTCTTTTAATTCTTCCTCTGATACTTTTATTGGTAACATTCTAAACAAAAAGTTAATTTTAGGTAGTATTTTCATTTTTACCACCGCTATTCTACCAAACCATGATAGTTCTATATTTTTATAATCCTCTAATTTTTGTTTAATTTCTGATTTTAATTTCTTATAATTTTTTTCCTGTAATCCTTGTAAATTTTTTGTAATATCTATTCCTAAATATTTAATTGATTCTTTTACTTTAAGTATCATTCTTTTATTACTTACAAATTTTTGTACTTCTTCTTTAGTATAGTTAAACAACATTATTTCTGATTTGGCCCAATTTATTACTAATCCTGTCTTCTCCCCAAACTCTTTTAAATGTTTATCTATCCTATCAATTTTTAATTGGATCTTTAATTGTTAACAATGTATCATCTGCAAATAAACTTATTTTATTTTTCTCCTTAATTCCAATTCCTTCCAAATTCTCATCATTTCTTATTACATTCGCTAATATTTCTATAACTATTGCAAATAATATTGGAGATAATGGACATCCTTGTCTTGTTCCTCTTGATATTTGAATCTGATCTGTAATTTCATCATTTACCATCACTATTGATGTATTATGTGAATATAATTGATTTATTAACCCTTTGAATCTCTCTCCTAATCCTATTTTATTTAAAATTATTTTTAAAGCCGACCATTCCACACAATCAAAGGCTTTAAATATATCTAGTGATAAAATTCCTGCTTTTTGTTTATCTCTATCCATTATATTTATTTTATTTATTGTTTTCCCTATTAAATTTGCCATCTGCCTTCCTTGAATAAAACCACATTGATCTTTATGTATATACTTGTAAATAAATTTATTTAACCTCTTCGCCATTATTGCTGTCAATATTTTTGCATCTTGGTTTATTAAAGATATTGGTCTATAAGAACCTGGATCCATAGGATTCTTATTTGGTTTCAAAATTAATATTATTAATGATTGTTTCCATGATAATGGGATTTTATCACCCCTTAATATACTATTGTATAACACTTTTAATTTAGGAATTAAACATTTTTTAAATGTTTTATAATATTTTTGGACCTAGTCCATCCAGACCTGGTGATTTTCCTCCTTTTAAGTTATTTATTACTTCTTCTATTTCCTCTTCTGATATCACCTCTTCCATCATCCCTTTATCTTGTTCTGTTAGCCTTACTTTCCAATTTTTATTAATATACTCCTCTATATTCTCTACAGATTTTTCTTCTGCTGAATATAATTTCAAAAAATTCCTCAAATATTCTTAATTTCTCTTTCATCAGCCTTTTTTTCTTTACCAAATTTATCTTTTACTATACCAATCATATTCCTGGTTTTTTTTTATTGTACTGATTTAGCCAGCATTTTAGAATTTTTATTACTATATTCAAAAAATTCCCTTTTCAAATATATTAGATTTTTCTGAACTTCATCCATTTCTATTTTTTCTAATTCATCTCTTTTTGCTTGTAGTACTATAAATTTCTGTTTAGTCCTATCTATTATATAGTCATTCTCTAGATCCTTTATTTCTTTTTCTAATTTCACTTTTTTTTCTCCTAATTGTCTCTTTAATTTTCTTGATTCTTTAATACACAATCCTCTTACCACTGCCTTCATAGTATCCCATAATACATCTTGTGTTACTTCCTTATTGTTTATATCCCAAACTTCTTGCCACTCCTTCTCTATTTTATTTACTATCTCTTTATAGTTAAGTAAATTAGTATCCAATCTCCATCTTTTTGCTTCTCTATAATTCCTTTTCATAATTATATCCAAATTCATCAAAGCATGATCTGTTACTTTTATTGTTTCAATTTCTGTATTTATTAATCTAGGTATCATGTTCTTTGAAACAAAAATATCTATTCTTGAATAATTTTTATGAACTGATGAATAATATGTATATTTCTTTTCTCCACCCTTTATTAACCTCCAAACATCTATCAGTTCATTTCTATTCACCAATTTATTTAAAATTGTTATATTATTATATCTATCTCTAATTAATGGATCCGATTTATCTTTCCATCTATCTATCACCATATTAAAATCACCTGCCATTATTGTATAATCTCCTTTCATATTTTTAATCTTGTTAAATATTTCTTCATAAAACTCTTTTTGCTTCTCATTAGGTGCATAAATATTCGCTATAACATATATCTCTCCATCTATTTCACCTTGTATAATTACATATCTGTCTTTTTCATCTAACTCAACACTTACTACAATAAAATTACATCTTTTAGAAATTATAATTGCTACTCCTCTTGATTTAGATGTACCAAATGCTTCCTCATAAGTGGCAACCCAGTTCAAAGTTCATTTTTTTTATCTTGTTTTCCGTGTGTTTCCTGTAGAAAAATTATATCAGCCTTATCTTTCTTTAATATCGATTCTATCCTTTTTCTCTTTATTATTGACCCTAATCCCTTCACATTCAATGTTGATATTCTCAATCTATTCTCCATTTTCCATATTTCCAATCTCTTAATCCTACTCCCCATTGGCTCTTTAGTGAAGTGCTCCCCTTCCCCTTCCCTTCCCCCTTCCCACTCCCCTCCCCTTTCCCTCCCTCCCCATCCATCCCTCCCCTACCCACACAATCATTTATCCCCCCCCCTTTCCCTCCAAAGCGTTTCTGCCTTGCCAACGACCACCTATGGTCTTGGGGGGGGGTAAAGGTATACCAACTCCCGGCATAGAAACCAAAGCCCTCTCTCTATTAATTTTCTTTCCCATCTTTTTCCTCTCTTCCCCCTCCCTTCTCTCTCTCTACCCTTTTACTTTATATATACATTTATCAATCTCTATCCATATAAAATCTATAAAAATATATTCTAATCACTAGTCATCAACCCTTCTCCTACTCTAAAAAGTTCTCTTTCTTCTTTTTCTGTTATATCATAATGTTCCTTCCGGTCCTCCTCAACCTCTGTCCTTTCTTTTCTCTCTCAAGGTCTTCTCTTCTTCTCCTCCAGCTCCTCCCACTGCTTCTTCTGCACCTCCTACCACACCTTCTTCTTCCTTTTCATCTTGCTGGATCAATTTCAATTCTCTCAGAAGTTGCAATCCTTGTTCAAGAGAATTTATTCTGTAATATTTGCCAGCCCATTGGAATTTCAAAAAAATAGAATATCCCCAGCTATATCTTATTCCAGCTCTCTGTGGAATTATGATGCAAGGTTTCATTTCTCTTCTCCAGTTTATTGTTTCCCAGCATAAATCATTATAAATTTCCACTGTATTGTCTCGATACTTCAATAATCCTGGGTTTTTTCTGATAGCTCTCATTAGATCATCTTTTTTGTTGAAATTTGCCACCCTCATAATGATATCTCTAGGAGTTATTTCTCTCTTCATAGCTGTCTCTCGATGAATTCTTTCTATATCCTGTTGTTCCCATAAAATCTCAGGAGCAATGCTTTTTAACCATTTTAACACTTCTTTTTTCAAGGATTTTTGATTTTCTTGTGGTAGCTCTGCAAACCCTCTAATTCTCACATTGTTTCTTCGGTTTTGATCCTGCAGCTGTATAATCTGTTTCTCCAGCATAGAAATCCTGTCATCATGATCTACTAGTTTTGTCTGCTGATCCACTTGAGTTTTTTTTATATCATCCACTTTGCAATCCAAAGCTTTTAATTCTTGTGAAATTTTTTTTTTTGCATCTGAGTCATTTCCCCTCTTATATTAGATGTTAATGTAGTTACAAGAGGTTGGTTAGACTCTGTTATAAGTTTCTGTATAAAAGTTTTCATTTCTTCATTTGCTCCGTTTGCTTTTTGCTTTGCCGTCATATTGATTTCTTTTTCGTCTCCGTTAGAGTTTATGTTTATATTTTCAAAATCTCTAACTAGACGATTAAATGTTTTATCTGTTGCTGTAAGCCGTCTCCAAACAGGCTGTTTTTGGGCTTTTTTTGTTTTTTGTTTAGACGACATATATCTCCAGCAGCAAAAAAATAAAAAAACTACTTTACTCTCGTTCTGTCTCAGCAATTATTTCCAATTTAAACAGAGTCTTTTATTTTTCTTCCAGTTGGAGAAGAATCAAAACCAATCCACTATCTTATCTTACATTCCTTCCCACATTATTTTTCATTAATTACTCACAGTCTTTTTTTATTTTAATAGGGCTTCTTGGGGTTTTTTATTCTCCTCTTCTCCGAGAGACAAGCTTTAGCCTCCTTCTGCCATCGCAGCTGGTTCCTCCCCCGCTAGCTTGTACCCTTTGACTAATTTCCCCAACTTGTATAATTTGGAGCGCACTTAGGTGTCCCTGCCAGGACCCACAGAAATCAGGGTAACAATTCACTCTTTCTCTCACCTATTCTTTCTCATGCCTCAATTCACACCCTCACAATGCACTTTTCTCTTGCTTCTTGAACTCCAGTACTTCATACCATTCACTCTCACTTCCCTTCAGTTTCCCCACTTGCCTCACCTTGTGTTCTTCCAATACGGCCCTTCCTTGCTTCTTGCACTACTCACTCTTCCTTCTGTCCTACTTCTTCCCTCACCTCATGCCCTGACAATGCTCCCTTCCTTTGCCTCTTGCAACTTTCCTGCTTTCACTGATCATTCTCCTTTTCCTTCTACTCCCTCCCTTGTTTTACCTTACACCTTTGGGGCTCTCTCATTTCTTTCATACTTCTACTAGTACCACTTATTCTTCCTACTTCCTCTCTTATCTTACTTTGCACCTTCATAGTGCTTCCACTTTGCTTCTTACACTCTGAAAGTTGCTCCGTTCACTTCTCACATCTCTTATGCTACAAAGGCAGTGGTGGACTTCTTTCATGCAGAACAATTTCAACAAAGAGTTCCTACATATTCTAGTAGTATTTTTGATCCTACAAGGATCATAGACTTCCTTTTTTAAAAGGAAAAAAACAACCCTGAATCTTGGAGTCCACATAAACACCAGGGTGCATGTCAAGATTCTGGGTAAAACCTGGCCAAATTGTATGGAGTTTACTAACAACCAGCTCTAGTGGATATAACCTTGGCTTCTGCTTGCCTGTGTTGTTGGATACATTATAGTTTGTTTAAGATCCTTTAAAAGATGAGAGTCATGTATGTATTGGATCCATGCCCATCCCGGCTCAAAAAATCAGCCAGAGGGAATTAGTCAAGGTGGGGAAGTGAATGTCTCATTATGGCCCACCTTAAAAAGGTGGTGGCAAGGTCATTATTGAAGAATCCTTTGAAGAATTACTGCCCAGACTCTATTCCTTTTTGTGGACAAGATTCTAGAGAGTATGGTAAGCAATCTTAATAAAAACACTTATTGAAAACATTTCAAAACACAGTTAAATTATTCAGGGCTATGGAACTACTTCTCAATGTGCAGTTTTTCAGAGTGGACTGAATACAAAACTCAAGAAGGTTTGAATGGGCTTTATGGCCCTATGCCTCTGCTGGGAAAAATATGAGCATTTGCAACATGAATATTTTAAAGTATGAGCAAGTAGGCTTGAATAAAAAGAGCAGAATCAAAGTGAACCTAGCCATCTTTCTGTGCAATTCTCAAAAGTGGTTTCATCTTGCAATCGTTGCTCTGCAATAATTTTTCTGGGCCTCAAAGTTTTGTAATGTGTGGATGGGGGAACCTCTCATTGCCATTTGGAGTGATAACACTCTCTTCACTTGGTCATCCCAATTTTAAATATGGAGTGGGCATCATATACCTGTTTATAATGTCAGTTTGGATGGCAGATAAATTTCTCAAATTGGACGCAGATTATACATCACACCAACAGCAGAATACAGGGACACATAGCCACTATTTTATAGTGTTTTATATTGTCACTTCAAAGTTGCTAGCAAAAGTGGTTCCAGACTGGAAATGGAGAAAGGTTAGTGTAGCAAGAGGAGCTTAGCAGTATACAGTTGCATTATAAACACACCTAATTTATAGATATCCTTTTATTTTCTTTCTGGCTTCTGGTTTAAAAGGAATTGCTACAGATATGCCTCCTATCTGTCCTTTTCCTCCAGAACCATCCTCCCCCATGATTATCATTGATCTAGACATGTAACAAATTGGCAGTAGATTCTTCAGGTGGCAGAGTGAACTGTAGCAGATTTTAGATGAGGAATGCTATTTTTAATGCTTCCAGGCATTTAAAAAACCTTTTAAAGAACAACTCCCCCCAGGATTAGTATATCGAAGAGAAAGCCTGAATATCTATTCCATGTTGTGTTCATTTTTTCTTTTCTTCTTACACAGAGGCTTTTACACGAGCTTCAAAAAAAAAATGTTTGTAGTGTGAGTCTAAAATGGTACTGTTCATTCTACAACTTCAAAATAGCAAAGCTTGGAAGTAACATATTACAAAAAAAAATCTGTAATTATGTTAGTAAGGAACGTTGTTATTTTCTGTAAGAATGCTTACATACTACTTAATATTTACACTACTACTTCCCAAAAAGATTGAAGATCATGGTGGGTAGGATCTGAACTTTTTGAGAGGGCATATTTGTGAGGATAGGTTGGCCAGAGCCTAACTCCAAATGAAATATACTTGATGTACATTTAAGTTTTGCCCCTGGTAATGACTGTGGATGATGCAATACCAAGTAACACCTGCATGAGTCATTGGATTGTGTAACCAGGCAGGAAGGTTGCATCATAACTCTAAGCAAGGGCTGCTAGAGTTGCATCAGCAATGGCTGTATATAAGGGGGTGTGTTCTAACCCTCTGAGCCCTCTTGATGTCTGGGGAGCAGCTGGAGGCTATGTTCTGTATGCTGCTGAATACTCTATTGGAGATTTGTATATACTGTATGTATTGTAACTCAAGGGTAAAGGCCTCCTGTTGGAAGATAATATTTGCGTGGGAGTGCTTTTCCTGACTTCAAGGTGTGAGTAAACTCTGCTCTATGGTGATTTTTAAACACTTGACTCTGGTGAACTGTCTTTTTGCCAGAGCTCAGTGCTGGAGGGAAGTGCTACCAGGATTTTTGTGTAGCTCCCATCCCTCTGACAATATTTTTATACAATATCTCTTTCTCAAAACAAATTACCATTTAAAGTACTACTTAAGTAGCACATCTTTTCAAAAAGAAATGTTTATAGCTACCATTTTCTTTTAAAGAAAAAAAGTTCTAAGCTCTTTCTCTTAATACCTACCTCTGTTACCCAGACTTCTGGGGATCCCCTGGGGGACACCTTGATTCACTCCAAAAATGCAAAGATTGGGGAAATTAGCAGAGCACTAGCTATAACAGAACAAGGGGCAAGGTAACCCAGCGAGACTTTCAACAGGGACTACTTATAGGGCAGAACATACCTCAAGGGCAGGTCCTCTCCCGGGAAGAACAATGGACAAACTAAAAGCTGCACAATGGTAACTTGATGGTTTACATAGAATCATAGAATCATAGAAATGTAGAGTTGGAAGAGACCACATGGGCCATCCAGTCCAACACCCTACCATGCAGGAACACCCTCAAAGCACTCCCGACAGATGGCGATCAAGCCTCTTCTTAAAAACCTCCAAGGAAGGAGACTCCACTACACTCCGAGGCAGCAGATTCCACTGCTCGACAGCCCTGACTGTCAGGCAGTTCTTCCTGAGGTTCAGGTGGAATCTCCTTTCCTGCAGCTTGAATCCATTGCTCCTTGTCCTGGTCTCTGGAGCAGAAGAAAACAAGCCACCTCCTTCCTCTACATGGCATCCCTTCAAATATTTAAACATGGCTATCATGTCCCCTCTTAGCCTTCTCTTCTGCAGACTAAACATACCCAGCTCTCTAAGTCTATCCTCATAGGGCATGGCTTCCAGGCCTCTCACCATTTTGGTCGCCCTCCTCTGGACTTGCTCCAGCTTGTCAATATCCTTCCTGAACTGGGGTGCCCAGAACTGGACACAGCACTCAAGATGGGGTCTAACCAAGGCAGAGTAGAGTGGTACCAGTACCTCCCTCGATCTAGACACCATACTCCCACTGATGCAGCTGAGAATTGCATTGGCTTTCTTGGCTGCCGCATCACACTGCTGACTCATGTTCAGCTTGTGGTCTATGAAGACTTCTAGATCCCTTTCACATGTACTGCTATCCAGCCACGTGTCCCCCATCCTATATTTGTGGATTCCATTTTTTCTACCTAAGTGTAGGACCTTACACTTCTCTCTGTTGAATTTCATTTTGTTCGCCTTGGCCCAGCTCTCCAACCTATCCAGGTCATTTTGAATTTTGATCCTGTCCTCTGGCGTATTAGTAACCCCTCCCAATTTGGTGTCATCTGCAAATTTGATGAGCATGCCCTCTATTCCTTCATCCAAGTCATTGATAAAAATATTGAACAGCACTGGGCCCAGGACAGAACCCTGTGGCACCCCACTAGTCACTTGTCTCCAGGATGAAAAGCAGCCGTTCATGATCACCGTTTGGGTTCGGTAGATCAACCAATTACAAATCCAACTAACAGTAGCCCTGTCCACATTTAACTAGCTTCTTTGCAAGAATGTTGTGGGGAACTTTGTCAAAGGCCTTAATGAAATCGAGATATGCTACATCCACAGCATTCCCTTCATCTATCAAGCTAGTAACTCTATCATAAAAAGAGATAAGATTAGTCTGGCATGACTTATTTTTGAGAAATCCATGTTGACTTCTCGTGATTACCGCACTGCTTTCTAAATGATTAGAAACTGACTCTTAATGATCTGCTCCAGGATCTTTCCGGGTACTGACGTCAGGCTGACTGGGCGATAGTTATTTGGGTCCTCTTTTTTTCCCTTCTTGAAGATGGGGACATGATTGATTTATGTAAATGGACCTTGCCCTTGTAGGATTCTCTGAAGTTGGAGTTGCTCAACCTGGGGAAAACCCAGTAATCTCTTGTGGCTGAGGATCGTTTGTTCGTGCGGACGTGTCTAGCCTGAGGTCTCCTTGGGAAATGTGACAGGCCTTGAGTTAGTTTCAATCGTTTGACCTGTTTGTCTATGCACCCACCCAGGCAACCTCTCTGGCATGGAGGTCATATTTGATATCAATTTTATTTCCCTCTGGGGTAACACCTCCCTACCCACTGCTTGTACCTATCTGTAGAGGTTGAAATGAAAGATTGTGCATCTTGGAGAATCCCATCTGTTATTCAGATGAAATCGTACTCATAGGACCTTTCAGTTTGTTGTACCCAACTCACCTTGGGTACAGGAGAAAGACAGGGCCAGGACAATGCTTATGCACAATGTTAATCTGGTCCCATTCTTCTCCCATCCCCAGCTGGTGCAATTGTGCCACAAATCATTGATGGGTTTTCCCCATCAATGACTATTGATCAGACTGCCCTCCCGCTGTGCACCTGAGCTTACTTTGTTTGCAGAAGTCCTGGAAGTGCAATGGTTGCACTTCTTGCCCCAGAGCAGCCTGGGACAGTACCTGGCTGAGCTGAGGCAGGAAGAGGCATGGCCATCATGCTTCCTGGATCCTGCAAGCAGCCAGTGCTGAGGGCAAAGCTGCTGTTGTCATTATCACTGGGCGTGACCAGGAGAGAAGTAAGTTGTGGAAAGGGTCATAGTTGCTGTCCCTAACAGTCTTCTTGAAGTCTATTGGTTCTAATCTTATATGATTATAGCTGGAAACAAAGTCATTGTGTAATGAGACTCATGCCATTTCATTCAAAGATTGCTTACTTCATTCAAGCATCTGTAAACAAGATATATAAATTAAAAAAAAAAAGATGGAGCAAGTTGAACCTTATGTTTTCACAGGTTTGTCAGCATAAGATCAATAAGATCAGCTTAGTAGCCTGAGAAACCACATTCGAATTAAGTTAGTAAATATTTTCTTTTACAAACTTTTAGCATCAGTTTTGTACAAAGAATATGTTAGCTGTTCTCAATTTTATGTAGTGGCCAAGGTTTGGATTCTTTACCATCCTGTTCATCAGTGCCTCAGAAAGTCCTCCTTTGGGGTGGTTGCATAGGGTAAAAATTGGGCTTTTGTGGGCCCTTTCAGTTGTTGTAACAGTGTGGCAACTGTAAAAGTGAATTCAAATAATTATCATGTTGTAACGTAGGCCATTTCCACATTACACTGTTATTGTGCTATTATTCCACTTTCAACATCCTATGGAATCCTGGGGTTTGCAGTTCAGGGAGGGGCATTTAGAATTTTCATCCAGAGAGCTCTTTGAATGCAGTAAACTACAAACTCCAAAATTCCACAGGATGTTGAAAGTGGAATAATAGCACAATAACAGTGTAGTGTGGAAATGGCCTTGGTGTTATGTTACCCCACTGGCATACCCTATCTCTGGGGACCATAAATTTGATATCAAATATGCCTGCCATACCTGAATGGGTATGTAGACAAGGAGGATAAATGACTAAAAATAGGTCAGACCAGGGAAATCCCCAGTCACGTTCCCCTAGGAGACCTCAGGCTAAACACGTCCACACGGACAAAGGGTCTTCAGCCAAGGAATAGCCAACTTGAGTGGATTATTGGGGATTCCCCTGGTTGAGCAACTCCGATGTTAGTAAATCCTACACTGCAAGGTCCATCTGCATAAACCAATCATGCAAACTACCAAGTTGCTATTGTGCAGCATTTCTCCCTTTATTTTGGCCATTGTTCTTTCCAGGAGAAAGTCTGACCTTGAGGTACTTTTTGCACTATAAGTAGTCCCAGTTTTTGAGGGTCTCTTCAGAGAACTCTTTGACATGCTAGCAGACTGGCACTCTGTTAGTTGAGTGATCCCCTCAGCCACTTCTCTTCGCTGAGCTCCATTATTCTCATCACTTCCCAGACTGAAGACTTCAGGATAGGTGCAGTATCACCGCCTTTACACCTTCTCCGCTGAACCCCCTATCAATTTTCATCTCTTTTCTTTCTCAATAGGCCTTGTGTGTGTGAGGGAGTGAGTATGTTGGTGCGTGAGAATACATTTGTTAATAAAATCCAGTTATTGATATGTTTGTCTGGCTTTTTGCCTGGTCTGACCCTGTAAAAATTAGTTAAAAGATTCTTCTGGGTTACCCTTCCCCTTGTTTGGCTATAACCAGTGCTCCCCTAATTTCCCTAATCTTTGCATTTTCGAAGTGAATCAAGGTGTCCCCCAAGGGACCCCCAAAAGTCAGGGTAACAGTTACCCTATTCAGTAATTCTGATATTGTATCAGCCCTTATTTTAAATCATATTCAATTCACATGTATAATCTTGAAAAGAATAAGAAATTCTCCAGCACATTTGATTAATGATAACAGAAAGAGAAAAAAAACCCCATACAATATTGGAAATAGCATGAAGAAATGCTATACAGGTTATAATTTCAGAATAAATAACTTTCTAAATTGTCCAGCATTATTTAACATGGAGATATGCAAAATGGCATGCCAACTTATATTCCTGGTAGATGAGAAGAAGGCAAATATTTGTCCACAAGTTACTAAAGCTAGGACATTATCTTGAAAAATAATGGCCTTCCAACCTAAATTTCCTGAGAGAGGACCCAAGCACAGGAAATAAATTAGGGATATCACTCCTCAGAACAACCTCCATTCAGGCCACTTTCCTTCCAAAACCAGCCTGAATTTAGCAGCCTGACTTGGGTAAATATTAAAAAACTTAAGGATTCTCCTGCTAGCTGCTAACGCATCCATGCAAATGTCCCTTTGATACATTATTGTTATGGGGGTGACCTAAGATAGGTACTCCAGATTTGTTTTCTAACAGTTGGAACTAAGTGATACAATATTATTATAAATCATATAAAATGTGTCATTGTTTATATAGATGGAGAACTGAGATAGATTTAGAAATTCTTCATGAAAGCACCAGTGTGGAAGTTGCTCAATAGGAAATTGATTCCAGATATTAATCTTCATGTAGGAAAACAGTACAACTATTTAAATATAGGCTCACAACTCTCCTCTTCAAGAACAGCAAGGTCTTATGCAACTAAAATGCACATGAATGAATACAATTTCTTTTCAACTGCCATGCACATACACTACATAGTCATTATTGCCTGACAATCTCTGTGACAAAAACATAATGTTACAAAGACTAGCAGAAGTGAATTCAGTTACAAACAGAGATTTTTATGTCTAATTTTCCACCATACCTGTTGTACCTGGTTTGCCTAGGTAATGCTTTAGAAATCAATGTTTTTCAGATACTGAAATATAGCACTTATACAGCATTTCCCATTGTCCCTTAGGCATCTTGATGGAATGAGTTGCAGGTAATAAGTTGAGTCTCAAGGAGATGCGAAGGCAGTGTTTTTCTTATTGTGATTGCTGGGAATTCATGCTCTGAATGTTCTTCAGGGCTTCAAGAGCTATTTCATAGCAAAACATATACTGCTCCTGGGCATGAAGAGGGAAATAGACAATTATATTCCTCAGCACAAGATTACAGACACTGAAAAAGAGTCAGGTGTGAGAATATTCTGGCTATAGAAATGTACATGTATCCAGAAGTAGCAATACTATAATAGCATCAGGGTTACTACCTTTGATAAAGCCACGTTATAGTTGTTCCAGACTGTAATTATACCATTCATTCATTCATGCCTCATTCACTGAATTTTATGGGAGTTTTGTGTGACATTTTTCTCCACTCATAATTCTTTCTTGTTTTTCCATCCTTTTTATCCACCCATTATTTTCTGCAAAATTCCAGTAAGGAGAAAAGTTGCACAGTGTCTAATTGCCTGTATGAGGAGCCTTTTGTCTAGAAACATAGTTAATCTAATGCAGCAAAACCTACAGAGTCCCAGTGACATAAATCCAGAAGTGGCTGGATATCCACTTCTGGTTTTAAAAGTTTTTTTAACATTTTATTTTAAATATTGCAAGGTGGCATACATGGAAACAGTGTGCTATAGTGGTTTGAACATTGGACTACAATCCTGTTTCAATTTGAAACCCAGTGAGTTACCTTGGGCATGTCACACACTCTCAGTCCCAGAAAACCTTGTGATAGGTTTGTGTTAGGGTCACCATAAGTCTGAAATGACTTTAAGGCACACAACAACAATAAAGGGGCATACAGCCTATTTTTAAGATGATGCTCCCAGAAGAAGCAATTTACCTTCCCCCCGCCTCCTCATTTGATCTGATGTGTCTGGAGGGGTTCAGGTCTGCAAAAATAACCTTGAACCCCACTCCTGAACTACTCCAAATGCTCTCTTTCTGCCTGCATTGCTTTGTCCTTCTATTGTACTCCCGCATTTGTTCTTACATTCCCTGCTTAAAACAATTGTATGATTGCCATCATTGTGTCTCTGTCACACAAACAAATGACAAAGTCACAGAAAATATGTATTCAGAGGACATATATGCAGTTCTTTATCACTGGAAGCTCACCATATCCTCCCTAAAATCCAGGCACATTATTTGTGATATTACTCCCATCTGGAGTAGCATTCTCACTGAATGATGCCTTTCTAGAACAGATGAGCAACTGTTCAAGAAGGAAAGATACAATAGTAATAGCAGATTTCAGCCACCCTATTTGTTCGAAGTTGAGTTCTGTCAAGAATGGGAGGTCTAACAAATTCCTCACTTGCCTTGCTAATAATCTCTATTGTCCAGATGGTGGGGGATGCAACAAGGTGATTGATTAATTTGGATCTGATCCTAACTGACAGGCATGAACTTGATATACAAAGGAAAGAGGAAACCAAACATAGACATGCACTTTGAACTTTAAGAAAGCAGATTTCTAAAAGGAAAATACTAGGTGAGATCCCATGATCTGAAATGGTCAAAGGGAAGTGAAATCATGATGTATGGGAGTTTTATAAAATAAGGAGAGATACTGAAAGTACACTTGCAAACTCTTCCAGTGAGGGAAAAATGAGGAGGTGTCTAAAGAAACCAGGACCCTTTCACATAAATAAATAAGTAAATAAATAAATGGATGATGTCATTTTAACTATCCTTCTTTCATCCTATGGAATTCTAGAATTTTCAGGTAATAAGGATTGACATAAGTCAGAAGGCACACAGCAACAACAAGGGAGAATTATTTAGAATTCTGTCAGCTAGGGGTTTCAATCATGGTGGAAGATGCTAAAGAGGTGATTTAGTGCTTGCTGTCAAAGGTGAGCATGATCACGTACTCTGGGTCTTTGTACTTGTCAAGGGAGGATTCTCCTGTCAAGATAAGGGTTCCCTGTAAATCAGATCCCCATATCAGTCAGACTGGAGCTCAGCAATAGCTATTAGGGAATGGAACAGCTGAGAGCCAGGCTATTGGAGCCTTGGAGGATCTGGAAGAAGAGAGGCTTCTCATTCTCATTATGGACTTCGTTATTGTTGGATCTCTTGGAAATGTGCAGTTTTGATTTAAACAAGGAACCCCTGGACTGCAACAGCTATAATTTTGCCTTTTAGATTTAGATCTTTCTTGCTTAACTTTAAAGAGAACTTTCTTTATTTTGTTTCTTTTATGGTTGTTTTCCTCCTATCATTGCTGGACTTACTTTGGAAGTTTTGTCCTCTACTTCTTGTTATATTTATTTAAGCAAGTAGCCAGGAGATGTAGGGAGGAGGTCAGAAAGGCTAAAGCACAGAACAAACTTAGGCTGGCCAGAGACATTAAAAACAATAAAAAGGGCTTTTTTAAATATGTCCGCAGCAAAAGGAAAAAGAAGGAGACGATAGAGTCACTGCGCAGAGAAGATGGCGAATTACTCACGGGGGAAGAGAAAAGGTAGAACTACTTAACACCTTCTTTGCCTCAGTTTTTTCCCAGAAGGATACAAGCACTCAACCTGGTGGTTAGGGAGCAGCTGAGGAAGCAGGGGAAAGGAGGCACATAATAGGTAGAGAGGTGGTACAGGAATACCTGGCCACACTGGATGAATTCAAGTCTCCAGGGCCAGATGAATTGCATCCTAGGATATTAAAAGAGCTGGAAGAGGTCATTTTGGAACCGCTTGCTATAATCTTTGAGAAATCTTGGAGGACAGGAGAAGTTCCAGCAGACTGGAAGAGGGCAAATGTTGTCCCCATCTTCAAGAAGGGAAAAAAAGAGGACCCAAATAATTATCGCCCAGTCAGCCTGACATCAGTACCCGGAAAGATCCTGGAGCAGATCATTAAGCAGTCAGTTCACTTAGAAAGCAATGTGGTAATCACAAGAAGTCAACATGGATTTCTCAAAAATAAGTCATGCCAGACTAATCTTATCTCTTTTTATGATAGAGTTACTAGCTTGATAGACAAAGGGAATGCTGTGGATGTAGCATATCTCGATTTCAGTAAGGCCTTTGACAAAGTTCCCCTGATATTCTCGCAAAGAAGCTAGTAGAATGCGTGCTGGACAGGGCTACTGTTAGCTGGATTTGTAGTTGGTTGACCGACCGAACCCAAAGGGTGATCACGAATGGCAACGACACCTTCCACCAAGCACACATCCCACAAAACTGAGGCCCCTAAGCTGCACACCAAACGCCCAAGCGGTGGATCCTCCGCTCGGGCTTCCAATGGCGAAGACAGTCTCCTGCCGACCTCCGGCTCTCACAGTGATGAGTGGGACCCAGACCAGTCAGAGAATGTAAGTACAGTCAAAACTCGTCATGTATATGTTACAGTGGTTTTATAAGGGACAGATGGGGAATTAAGAAAGTACGAGGCATTGATTGACTCAGGATGCACCACTAGCTTACTGAACCCCATAGCGGCCAAAGAGCTTGCAGTAGCATTTGAACACCTCAAGAACGCCGTCAGATTATCGCAAATGGACGGCTCGCATATGTCGGGAGACCCCATCTGGGAAAGGATCAGGCCCGTCACTGTTCAAGTGTGGCACATCCGGGGGTGCTTGAGATTCCGAGTAGTAAATAAAATTGGATTCCAAGTAATCCTCGAGTATGATTGGCTAAAAAGACAAAATCCCCAAATTGACTGGACCCGAGGCTTGCTAAAATGGACAAATAAAGCCAAAGAAGTGCCAAAACTATTGACACCTAACACTGCACTTAAGCTGAGCCCTAAAGAGCTGCAGAAAATCCTGAAAGAATACTGAGATCTACAGAAGACATTTGAGGACTACGAAGCAGACAAACTCACACTGCATAGAGACTTTGACTGCAAATTAGGGCTGATAGATGGTGCCAAGATTCCAAAGCCAAAAATTTACCCCATGAACAAACAGGACCTAGAAGCTCTCAAAAAATTTCTGAACAAGAATTTACAATGCAACTTTATCAAGCTTTCCTCCACCCCAACGGCTAGCACAATCTTTTTCTGGCAGAAAAAGGATGGAGGAGACCCCAGACTCATTGTAAATTACAATTTAATAAATCAGGCAGTACTGCCTAATGCTTACCCAATCCCACTCACGACTGACATAATGGGTCACCTGATTAAGGGTAAGTACTTTATCAAGCTAGACCTCAAAGAGGCCTTCCACAGAATAAGAATGGACCCTGACAGTGAATGGCTCACCGCCTTCTCAACTCCCCTGGGGAATCACCAATGGACAGTACTTCCTTTTGGATTACAAACTTGCCCCGCTACTTTCCAGATGTTCCTTAACTGTATCTTACAAGAATTGCTGTACAATGGTGTTGTTTATCTGGATGAAATTTTAATCTATTCAGAAACACAGCCGGAACACACCAAACTTGTTTGCACTATGTTGCAAAGACTTACAGACAATGACCTTGTTGTGAAACTCTCCAAATGTCAGTTTCACACTCAAACTTTTGGCTATCTAGGGTATCGAGTTTGCAACAATACCCTAAACATGGACCCCTCCAAGATCAAAACAATTTTGAATTGCCCAGGCCCTAGGGCCAGGAAACAACTGCAGCAATTTCTCAGCTTTGCCAATTTCTACTGCAACTTTATTTCACCATGATTGCCCTCCCACTGACTGATCTTTTAAAGAAATCTTTTGATTCCAATGAAAAATGCCCCAGAAATATTGCTTGGACAAATAAATGCCAAACTGCTTTCAATGCACTTAGGCACAAATTCACCTCAGAGCCGCTTCTGCTGTTCCCTGACACCAAGAAAGAATTTATAATACAAACTGATGCCTCTGGCTTCCCTATGGGAGTAGTACTTCTCCAGCACGACAACGTTGGGCATCTGAAACCATGCACCTTCATCTCCAAAAATTTCTCTGACTCCCAACGTAACTGGCCGATATGGGAAAAGGAAGCCATGGCCATCCATTTTGTTCTCCCCACTTGGCAACATTTCTTAGAAGATGCGAAAGCACCTTTCCAAGTTTGGACCAATCACCGCAACTTAGAGACTTTGAAAACTGTCAGGAAATTAATCCCTAAACAAGCATGCTGGGCCAAATTTTTTCAATGCTTCAACTTTAAAATTATTTTCAACCAGGAAAAACAAATACGTTGGCCAGCCCTCTGTCCAGACTACCTTGCCATGAATCTCCCAACCATGCCTCACCCCCTAAAGAAAAGATTCTATTTACCCCCAGCACCCTTGGGCTACAAGTTAACACGTGCATGCAAGAACGCGCTCACTACTCTGTCTCTTCTATGCTCGATTCTGCCTTCCAGCTGGCCATAAAGACTGTTTACGCCTCTGATGATTGGCTACGAAGCCTCCCTACCGCAGTTACTAGGACTAATGGCTTGGCTTTTGTTGGATCAAGACTGTATGTACCTTTCACTTGCAGACCGGAGATATTGCAAAGGTATCATGACTACAAACCTGCTGGACACTTCAGTTTTCTTAAGGCACTACATGCCATTAGAAAACTATTCCATTGGCCAGGGCTCACCAAATACATACAAGACTACATTAAGAACTGTCCTGTGTGCAACACCTGCAAATCTCCTACCTCAAAGCCGGCACCCTCAACCCCTTGGGACATTATTTCTTGGGACTTTATCGTGGGTCTCCCCAACTGTCAAGGCTGCCGTGTCATCTGGGTTGTGGCAGACCATTTCTCCATTCCTCTTAAAAAGGTCCCCACTGCAGAAAAACTTGCCAAACTTTTCATCACTAGCGGCTTGAAACTCTGCAGCCTGCCGTCCACCATCATCTCTGATAGAGAACCTATCTTCACTTCAAAGCTCTGGACTTCACTCTTTAAATCCATCCGAATTATCCTAAAGCTCAGCAGCAGCCATCATCCCCAAACTGAGGGTCAGACCAAACGTGTCAATCAAAGTCTGGAACAATACCTTTGCTGCTTTGTTAATTTCAACCAAAACAACTGGGTGTCTCTCCTGTCCTTTGCTGAATTTGCCTACAACTCAGCAGTGCACTTCTCAACTGGCAAAACTCCCTTTGAAGTTGTCTATGGCGTGGATCCCAAGCTGTTCCCGCCTCTCTCCAAGGAAAACAGCACCAATGTTCCCCCATCTGTTGCCAATTGGGCTCACAAAATCTCACAAAACTGGACAGTGGTCTGCTCTGCTCTTGAAACTTCTTAAGCCTCCCACAAACACTTTGCTGATAGAAAGAGACAATGCAACCCTAACTACAAACCAGGAGACCTTGTTTACCTGTTCACAAAACACTTTACCTCTGACGGGCCCTCCAAAAAACTCTCCCCTAAATACATTGGTCCTTTCACAGTCAAATGGGTCATTAATGATGCCACTTTTGAACTTTCCCTACCTCCAGCTTATGAACTTATCCACTGTGTTTTTCATTGCAGCTTGCTCAAGCCAGCTCCTTTGCAGACTTCTTCACAGACTGACTCCAGTTTCAACAGAACCTCGGCAACCTCCAATGAATTAACATCCATGTGTTTACCTGCATGAATTACCTTCTGTTACCCTGATTTCTGGAGATCCCAGGGGGGACACCTAAGTGCACTCCAACTATTAATAAGTTGGGGGAATTAGCAAAGAGCACAAGCTAGCAAAACGAGAGGCAGGGTAACGTAGCGGGATCTTTAACCCTATGTATATGGGGTCGGGCCACGACAAGAACTAGGCAAGTTGTTCAATTAAAAGATGCTATTAAACTCTCCTTAATAAAGCAAACAACGACACACGCACTCACGCACTCATCCAAGAACTATTGAAGCAGAAAGTGAGGAAAATTGATAGGGGTTTTCTGAGAGTTTTCTGGGGTGATACTCCACCTGATCCTGCAGTCCGGGATAGGAGAAATAGAGTTCGATTCTGGGGATAGTAGTAGCTCAGCACATGGAGGCTGAGGGGAGGCTCGCTGAACAGAGCAGCAGCAGCAGTTCGGAATGCAAGGCACAAGCATTCCAACAAGAAGCTGAAACTTGGGGTTTTTACAGGGAAGATTGTACCTGGAGGCTAGCCCTCTCCCGAGGAGAACAATAGGAATTTTAGTGGAGACAAAGCCTCCAAAAGGTCAAAATCAGAATTGATGAGATTTAGCCACCATTGCCAATTGTTAGAACAGTATGCAGATGAGGAGCACTTGGGGTTTGTATAGAGCAAGCAGTTTGGGGCTGAGAGCCCTTGCATTAGCTTAATGGTCAGCTGTGTCTGGAGGGCACTACCGGCTGTGCGGCAAATGGTTGTTTACTGGCCTAGACATAGTGTGCATAATTAAGGCCAAGCGGCCGTGCCTGCCTACACAGGCTTTTTGTGACCCTTTCAGACATGTGGAGTTCATTTTATAGAGTGCCACATGGAAATATTAAAAATAAATAATATGAAATTGTAGACCTTGGGCTTGGCCAGATAACCACAGTAACAATCTCCCCCCCGCCAAATGGGTGATTTGGGGACCAAAATCGGTCATTTTCCAATTGAAAGCAACAATTCATTTCAAAGCTGAATAGGGACTGCAGGGTCACACTGCAATATTCTATCAGACAGGGAAGGGAAAAGCGGGGGTTCTAAAGACCTAGCGATAGCATTTTTCAATTTATACATTTCAATTCTTAGTTACCTAACCACACTCAAGCCAAAATATACAATAATACGCAATGACCAATGAAAGAACCATCCCCCAATGAAGACAAAGCAGTAATAGCAATAAGCAATGAAATAACCATTCCTCCCAATGGAGGCAAAGCAATAATAGTAGTGGGTACTAAAATACGTGGTGAAATGTTGTAAATCCAATTGCAGAGCATGGCAGGGAAGGGCAACTGCAGAGCGTTCAGTTCAGGGTGTAGATGAGCTTGTATATGCATAGTCCAGGGGAGTGTGGTGCAAGCAAAAGTCCTTGCATTCCCCTTAGAGTCTGGAAAAGTCTTATAGCAACAGGAACATGATGAGCAGCAGCAGAACAGAAAGAGTTACTGAGTGTACAAGTTGGAGCAGCCTAGTTGGCCCACTGTAGCCATCTAGGTGCTGGTAGAGGCTTTGCAAACTTGTAGTTTGGAACAGTTCATTGGCCTCTTTCGAGTAAGCAAGCTGTAGCAGGTTGGCAAGAGTTCGTCTGGGCAATTGGGAGGCAGCAAGGTCACTTTCCCTCCCGGTCTCTGTTGTGGGTGAGGATACAGGGATCTCCATGCACCGGCCATCTGATGGAGTGGCAACTTTCTTTCTTTTTTTTTTTATATATAATTTTATTCAAATTTCAACAAATAAAACAAACAGTAATTTCTGCAATGTTACATGTAATGTTTTCTCTTCTTCCTTTCCTTTCTGGATTACAATTATTGATATTCCCTCTATTTGTTATATCACGTAACGCAATGAAATGTTAATAATCTATAATTTGTTAGTTCCTGTTATATATCTCTACTTTACTTGGTACATGATATTTCATTAACTGTTAACTGTATAATAATTGTTATCATGAAAAAGGAGTGGCAACTTTCTTCATCACACCCCCCCACGATACCCGGGGGTGATGGTACGAGCTAGGGATCCTTCCGGTCCTCTGTGGTGGTTAACCTATAGTTTCTTGGCAATAAAACTGACAGAGTTATTAACCAATGCATATGGAAAAGGCAAATTACCGGCTCAAAGCCTGCTGGGGTTGAAATGGGACTATAAAACATGGTTGTCACTGTAATCAAGAAGTTACGGGAGACTGAGAGTATAAATGACTCTCTGAAACAGAGCAGTGTTGGCTTCAGCAGGGCCAGTTTCAGGTAGTGAGGCTGTGGATTCAGAACCCGTACCGAGCCGTCGTCCCTAGGCTGGCCTCCAGTTAGCAGACAAACAGCAAAACTCATGCCAGTACAGGATGAGATTCCACTTGGCAGTCTGTTCGCCGAGGTCCCCGCTTGACTCCCACCTGATGATGCTACCCGAGGGCAGTAGGTGCAGCTGAGAGAGGGTATGGTATCCCAGTATAGGTTCTGAGTGCACAACGTCCCTACCTCCAAGAAAGCTGGACTCTGGGCTAGTACACAGAACCCAACAGCCTGGATAGGCTTTTTGTAAAGCATTGAAAGAAAACCACAAACACAATAACTACATACACATATATTACAGTAGGAGGGAACAGCAAGAGGAAAAAGTGGTAGGGGAGCCTGCATGTGTGGCTCTACCCCAACCTTGTGTGCATTCGTTTACCCGGAGTCAAACGGCGAGTAAATCGATGCAAACGTCTCTGATAGGTTGACCTCTGGTATTTCAGTATAGTTAAGGGACACTTGGGGAGTGATTACTTTAAAGGGAGCTCTCCCTGTGGTCCCTTCAGGTGGATCCAAGTCTGGGATTCCTTTGGAGTCAACTGGCTGTCCCTTGCACTCTTTCAATTGAGAGACATGGAAAAACTTCAGCCAGTCTCCCTTCTTTCAGGGAATGCGAACCTGATAGACAGCTGGGGAGATTCTTTTTACGATAGGGGCAGGAACAACCCACTTGGCAGCAAGAGAGTGCTTGTCCTTATAGAAATTTCTATACAAGACTAGCTGTCCCTCTTCCCACTGGCAAGGGTGATGTACCCATCTCAGCCTGTTGTCTATTCGTTACAGATTCTTCCCCAGTTGTGTTGCTACTTGTTTATGAATCTGACCTACATGTTGGATTAGGTTCCTCACCCACTCATTATTTAGGACAACACACTCTAAATCCGAGGGGAGGCTAGTGTCTATCCAAAAAGCCTCAGGCAGCATCATTTTACACCCGGTCATTACCATATGTGGTGTGAAGCCATGGGACGCTATGATGCCTCTAAAGGCCACTAAGATAATCAGTAGCTTCATGTCCCAGTCCTTTCCAGAGGAGCGCACCACTTTACGGAGTGCCTCCTTCAGGGAGCGATTGGTTCGCTCGATTTGACCGAAACTCTGTGGGTGGTGCGTGATGTGGAATCGCTGGCATATCCCCAGTGCCTTGCACAGTTCCCAGGTCACCTCACCGGTGAAATGAACTCCAAGGTCCAAGTCAAGGTCACATGACACGCCCCAGCGAGCCCAGACATTATTAAACAATAATCGCGCTGCCGTACTAGCTGTGTTGTCCCAGCAGAGAAATGCCTTGATCCATTTGCTGAATGGATCTATGACTGTTAAACAGTATTTGTTCCCTTGAGGGGCAGTAGGCAGAGGGCCTATAAAGTCAATTTGAATGCATGCCCAGGGACCCTCAATGCGTTGGTGTTGTATGGGTGTCTTGGGTCCGGATGGGTCAGCATTGACCATGGCGCAAGCCAGGTAGTTGTTGACCCACTGGTCTACATCCTGCTTGATTTGCGGCCGCCATCCCGTCTCCCGGACCCTATCTAGAGTGATTCCTCGCCCTCTGTGTCCCTGCTCATGCACGAACTGAATGACATCTCCGCAGAGGTCTTTGGGCACTATCCAGTGGTGCTGGCTGCTGGCATCTACGGCCCAAAACACTCCATCTCTTTGCTCAATTTTGAACTGGCCAGACTCATCAGTGCCCTTCCTGGCTAGTTCAGAAATCTCCGAATCTCCTTTCTGTAATACTCCCAGGTTGAACATGGGAGGGATCAATGGTTCCTTTGGATTCATATTAATGGTGGTGATGGGGGTTCCATCATCCTGTAAAGCTGCATCCCTAGCAATGGCATCCGCCCTGGTGTTCCAAATACATATAGCCGTGTCCTTTTTCTGGTGCCCTCTGACATGGGCAACCCATGTAAGAGTGGTCCTTTCTTCGATTTGGGCTGTGATACTGATCCATTTATCTAGATGGGCTATGGGCTTCCCATCGGCAGTTTTTAGATCATTTTGGAATCAGATTGGTAACCAGACGCTGGCCACCTTGGCAGTCCAATCGGAGTCAGTATAAATGACCAGGGGGCAGTCAAGCAGTTCGTGCTCCAGGATAGCCCTTAGAGCCTCTACTTCCGCAGCTTGGCTGGAGTGTGGACAGGCTTTCCCCTGTAGGATGAAGGAGTCTGTGACTCGGCTTACTCCATAGCCAGTCCGGGGACTGCCATCCATGTGCATGGAGGAACCATCACAGAACCAACATGTAAAGCCCTGGAGTTGAGCCTCCTCAAGGGAAGCCCCCCCCCCATTCAACTGGCCTTGACTGTTATTCAGTGGTGGTAAAGGGCACTCATGCGTGGCTCTGGTCACAACTAGACCATAGGGAGCCGGTGGATTCTGTGGTTGTTTCTGAAAGTCCACCCCACATGACACCAAGGAAATAGTCCATTTGGCAATCCGGGCGTTGGACACCTGGCCATTCTGGATCTTTCCTGAAAGAATGTACCTTAAGAGGTGTGTGGGTGGGGGTCTGGACAATCACACGGGCACCCCCAATCATAAACTCCCAATGTGTCAGAACCCAGACCAGCGCAAGGCATGTTTTCTCACATGGGGTGAATTTGGTCTCATGAGGGTCCAAATTATGGGAAGCGCATGCTATTACACGCTGAGTGCCATTTAGCTGTTGTGATAAGACTGCTCCTATACTCCTATCCAAGGTGGCTAGTTGTATTAGGAATGGCTTGGCCATGTTCGGGTGTGCAAGCGCTGGCGCCTTCATCAAACCCTCCTTTAGTTGGGCAAAAGCCTGCTGCTGGGCCGGTCCCCATTCCCAGTGGGCATTCTTTTTCAATAGGTCATACAGAGGTCTTGCCTTGGTGGCAAAAGACTCTATAAAGTCCCTAGAGAAATTGAAGGTACCCAAAAGAGAACACAAGGAGTGCACATCTGTGGAGGCTGGTAACTTTGAGATGACTTCTACCTGCTGTGCATCGGGAGTGCGACCTTCGGTTCCCAAGCAAAGCCCTAGGTATTTAACCTCAGTAAACACCAGTTGAGCTTTCTCTTGGTTGGCTTTAAAGCCAGTGTCTCAGAGGATCTGCAGTATCTCGTGGGTGACCTCTCTGGTCTTTTCTTTCAAATTAGAATGAATTAAGATGTCGTCCACATATGACAAAATGTGGGACCGTGAAGCTGGCTGCAACTTGTTCCACATTTTGACCACATGGGCATGGCAAATGCTGGGACTAGAATGGAAACCCAAGAATGAAAACATGAAAACCCTATAATGAAAACATACTGCTGCCTCCGGAACGTGAAGGCAAATTTGTACCAACACGCCTTGTGTAATGGAATAGAATGAAAAGCATTTCCCAGATCCAGAACACTATAGTATTTGGCTCCGGCTGCGATGGCGGACAAGATTTCATTATATTTAGCCGCAACCAGTGCCACAGGAGGGGTGATGGAGTTCAGAGCTCGGAAATCTACCGTCATCCTCCAGGTCTTGCCATCTGCTTTTAACACTGACCTTAAGGGCACATTACAGATGGACTGCATAGGGGTGACCGCGTCCCACTTGATGGATTTGATGGACTTGATGAAATTGTTTTCCCTATGCCTTCCTCTGCTTCGGCTGGGTACTTGTATTGTTTCTGAGGTGGTGGATCCTTGCCTTCTATCAAGACACAAGCTCCTTTTACAGTGCCGCACTCGATCTTGTCCTTTATCCAGACCTCCGGGAAAGCTTTCACCCAGGGGTCGCTTGCTGCACAATGCACAGGGGCAGGATCCTTAATGTGATGTATGGCCGAAATCTCAGCTGGTCCCTGATCTAATTGCCACAAAAACCTATTTGCATAATCAACTGTGAGCCTGTATCCCCAGAGGAATCCGATGCCTAGAAGACCTTCGTCCTCTCCCCGGTTTTCGCAAGCCCACAGCTTGAAATGAAATGTGTTAATGGACATGGGGATGTTCGTCCAAGTCCTGGCTTGGTGTCCCCCCCCACCATATCCAGTCAAACAGATAGTGTCCGGGGTGAGCTCACCATGCTTCACCAAATTAGGGTGCAGCACATTCAGCGCTGCACCAGGGTCCACAAGAAGGGTGGCAGGAGTCTTGTCCCTCTCAGTCCCTATGCCTGCCTTCACCCAGAATCTCCTCCATTTGTCTAGCATCAGCCGAGCCACGACATTCTTGGGGAGACTCCTGGACCGAGGGCACCCCTATTCTGACAAATCCAGGCAGGGATAGTGTCCAGCCGGTGGGGGACCGTTGGTCATCACCTGCACCGGTTGGCTACTTCCAGCCTGGAGATGCTTGTCCAAAGCCTCCAGCAGTTCTAAGGTGGGCTTACGATCAAACTGGCTCATGTTCAGCCCTAATTTTCTAAGGATCCCCAAAGCTTCACTCGCTCAGATGAGTACATCTACAAGGTGGGGTCATAGCCACCGGACGTCTCCCAAGGAGTAACACTGCCTGTGGCCGTCTTGGGGGCCTGAGGTGGTGGAGTGGAGTTCCCTGCCTTGCTCATGGGAGCTTGGGAGTCCCTGCTTTGCCAGTTGTCCTGTCTGGCCCTGTAGTCCTGTCTCGGTGGGAGGCAGGAGTTCCCATTCCCTCGAGGGACCGCGTTTGGCATGGTCTTTCTATGTTGGGAATGGGGGCCATAGTTGGAGTACGTGAGCTCCTGTATGGGCTCCCAGTTCCCAACTTTCTTCCTGCTTACTTTGGGAGGAGGTTTCAAGGCACCAGCCTCACGGAGAAGGTCCGAGACTCTCTCAAGGTTGTTGCTGAATTCCTCCCAGCCTGTATTCTCTGGGTCAACTAGACCGAGAGCCATCTTGGTTTCATGGTTCAGACCTCCGTACAGGAGCGTCTTGAACGCCACGTGATTAAAATTATATCCTCCCGGAGCCAGGGGAACCTTCTCAGCTAATATGCCCAGGAGCTGCTTCCTAGCCACATAAGCTTCGGGGTTTTCTCAGGGTCCCTGCTGCTCCATTACATATAAAACACTAGCACTCTGCCCAGGCCACAAGATGCAGATGATCTCTCTCATCCACTCATGGGCCTCGAGTCTAACTAATCCTCGGGCCGTCACTGCTGTCTTCAACGTGGGGAGTTCAGATGAAGACATGCACAGGCTGGCCAGCTGTGTTAGGTCCTGGCCGTTGACTGTGGGGTGCGAGTAAATCATGGCATTGAGCCACATGATCCCTGTTTGCCTGTTCAGAGGACCAAGTTGATCTGCGATCACCTTGGCGTCCGTGGCTCTCCAGAGCACACGGGTCTCAATTTCCCGAGTCTCCTGCACCTCACCTTGGTCTGCATTTCCTTCTCTGTGAGGGGCCACAGTCATGGACCGGGTCTCAATGGGATGCACAGGGGCACCATGGTCAGCCCAGTCGGGGTTTAGGGGGTACGTTGCTAGAGCATCGTCCAGCATGGGTTCCCTAAAGGTGTCTGAGAGGAACGAGGGGAGGAACTCCAGACAGACAGCGGATATCACCGCCTGCCTTGTCTGGAGCTGGCTTTCCAGCTCACCTACTCTCTTTTGGCATGCCACATGGCCAACGGCGTGTTGCTGCTCTTTCACTTGGGCTGCCAAGAACTTAGCTGCAGCGTTGGAATGGGCCAGCAATTCCTCTAAAAGCTCAGCCCTGTCTTTCCAGGTCTGGACCTGAACAGTCACCTGGTTGAGCTTTTGTGAAGTTGCCTGCATGATGGACACAAAAGTTAACTTGTCCGCCCGCAGGGCTTCGTTCTCGGCCTGAAGCTGGGCTACGTCTTTCTCTAGCTCTTCCTCCTTTTCTCTAGTTGAAACCAGGGCAGTAGGGGCATCTTTAGCAGCAAGCCAAAGTCCCCATGTGGCCAAGGCATCTTTTGATGGCCCAAATGGGTTCTTAGACTTCCTCGCCTGAAGATAAACCTACCTTAGGGTGGGAAAAGGGTCTGCCATCTGGAAGCTGGACTCCTTCCAGGGACACTTTCCTTTTTTGGCAACCCACTGCTCTATCTTTCCAACTACCTCCTTCTGCTGCAGAGGGCTTTTTACTTACATGACTTCCAAACTAAACGTGGGACTGGGACTAGAGGGATGGGTAGAATCACCGAGATTCCTTGGGGGATTTTTAGGGACATGAACACAACGGAACTTTGCTAAGAAAGAGGGAATGGAGCCTATCTCTAGTCCACCCGAATATGGTCACTTTTGCCTGGCTAAGCCCGGCCACCTCAACAGCTTAGGGGCAAAAGGACAAGGATACGGTTCAGGGATGGGGAGGTCACCTAGACCCAGGAGAACCCTCACGAGGACTCTGTCAGCCATTGAAGGGGGAAAATGAACTCAGTGGAACTTACCGCGCCACCTGGCCAAGCAGCGAGGGGAAAGGGAGAGGTACCTATTCTGAACTGCCCTCAAATAGTTTTTTGGATGAGGGGGACCCTTCCTCTACCACAGGGAAACTTCCTGAAAACCCTGCCTAGGTCGGGGGTCACTACCTGCACCTAATTCTTATAAGTCGGGATGCACCCGAATTCACTACAGATGAGACACACTTGTCTTTCTACGCTACACCTAACCAAGGGGAATTCCTTCCCTAAGTGCTTTATGCCTGCCGCTAGAGTGTTGGATGTGTGTGGACTGTTCCTAACACCCTAGTGCTCAGATCCCAGCCCACAATCATGCCAAGTTAGGGATGTGATTCCCAGGACAGCTTGTGTACACCCCTTGCGATTGGTCTTGATTCACTGCCCAGAGAGCTAGTGACCAAGCCAGGGTGGCTGATACACACAAGTCAAGAGAGAAGGAGATAGAGATTCCGCCCAGATAGAGTAGCTCCTGGAGCTCAAACGCACAGATTATACTCTCACATGTTCCTTCCTACCAAAGCTCTAGCGTCTTGACCAGCCGTTGCCCAAGTCTGTACCCAGCTGAGTACAAGTTCGCGACTCCCACTCAAATTAGGGGTACAGGGGCTGCCCGCGTTACTCCACCACTCTGTTACCCTGATTTCTGAAGGTCCTGTGAGGGACACCTAAGTGCGCACCAAATTATACTAGTTCGGGAAATTAGTCAAAGCACACAAGCCAGCAATACGAGAGGCAGGGCAACGGAGCGAGATCTTTCACCCAATGTCTACGGGGTCAGATCGAGTCAAGGAGCAAACAGAAGTGAAATAACAATTGTTTTTACTAAAATACAATCAAACAGTGTATGCAGCACACTCACTCAGATAACTAGAGAAATAAAGGTTGGAGTGGGATAGAGGGATTTTTAGAGGAGGTTGTTGGTATGGGTAATACTACACATGTCCTGAAGTCCAGGTAGTCTACAGCAGAGGTTCGTAGAGATGAAGTTTCTCAGTACGTGAGACTGAGGGGAAGGCTCGCCAAGTAAAGCAGTAGCAAGGCAGAATGGAAGTTGGGAGCGATCCGAAGAAGTTCTCAAAGTCAGGGGTTCTTATAGGGGGACATGTGGCCATAGGCGAGTCTGTAACTTGGGGAAAACAATGAGTTTCGGGCAGGAGACAAAGCCTCCAAAAGGTCAGAATTTAGCATGATTAAATCCGAATTGTCAATAGAGTAGCCAGTATGCAAACGTGGAGTGCTTGACAGATGAGTATTTGTCTAATCAAGCTGCCTGCTTGGGGCAGGGAGTTCTTTGTAAGTAGCGTGCATACATAATGGGATACTTGCCTTGAGGTCTCCTGAAGCGGCGGGACGGCTATTTCTGGCCTGCCTGTATTTGTGTGGATTATCACAGTGATTAGCGGCCGTGCCTGTCTGCAAGCTTGTCTGGGGGACTTCGCAGCACATGGAGAGGAATAGGTAAAGAAGGCCAAATTATTGATATCAAAGTGATATCTAATATCCCACAAATCTGGGCTAGCAACTGTGATAACTCATCTACTAATGTTTTTCTTACTGCTTAAAGTTTTGATGTTTGTTTTCTACTCTCTCCACTAACCCTCCTGTGCTTCTCCACCTCATGCAGCATTTTTTCTTGGGGGGGACAGGCAGGATGTCAGGATGCCCTCCATATTATAGTAATGGGATATATAGTCCAGCATAAGTAGCAGCTTGTTTGAAATCAAGAAGCCTAGGGACCAGAAACCATTAGATAAACAATAGCTAAGAATGCACTGATAAGCTCTTCCTGGCTCTCACAGCTTCGAGGTCTCTTGGAAAAGAGAGGGGAAAGCAGGGATTCTAAAGCCACAGCTATTGCTTTTGAACTTTAGTCTTGTCACTGAAGTCTTGTAAAATGTCTCACTCCAAATAAACAGTGTTTATTCAATGTACTATTTGTGTGTGTGGATTCAGTTCCCGACAGAATTGTCTTTCATCAGTATTTTGGATCCAAGTGAAGCTCCTGTATTGGAGGTCAGCTTGTCCTTCATTAAATGATCCAGATCAAAAGATTATTTGATTATTCTGGGTTTTCCTCTTGGATTGATTGTGTTTGCTTTTAAGGGTGGTTACTGAATCACTCTTTGTCATTATAGTAAGGACTAATGGCAGGTGGTCACTTTCAATTCTGATGACAACCTCAAAGTGTAGAATTGTATGAAAAGCATTCATTGAAATTAGGCAATACTGGATCTGTACTGGATCTACATTGTTTGCTGAATCTCACCCTGCACAGCTCAGTGTGATAGCAATAAATCTAGCCTATACACAAGTTGTGCTAAGCAAAAACTTTTGAAATTTGAAATCTTATCTTTAGAAAACCTGGATGGGAAATATCTATCATCTTTTAGCTCAGTAAGAGTGGGAATTTTGTTTCCAATTCAATACCATTATGGCAAGACCTCGTATTTAAGTCCCCAAGAATATAAAAGTAAACCATGGGATGCTTAATAATCAAAAAGAATTTTTTTTTTAAATTTTAAGCCAAATACTCTGTGTTGAAACTTTGGAACTGAGTGGAAGGCAATAAATTGTTATTAAAATAAAATTAAAAGATGGTAATTGGAAAAATGTCCCCAGTGCTAAATGTTCACATCTCTCTACTGAAATAACCTTTGCTGCCATGTCACTGGAGATCAAAATTGCTAAATCTGTCCCTTCTGTCCCTTCTTGTTTAATTGGGAGCTTCTAAAGTGATAGGAATGAATCCTTCCATGGTGATATTCCCCGTAAGCCAGGTTTCTTGTAACAGAATAATATACTATCTAACAAATTGAAAAATGGAAGTGTCTCCACCTTTGCTGGTCCATCCTGCAATATTCCAGGAGATTAGTCAGAGGTGGAGATTCTCCTGGATAATCCCCTGTCAAGCTTCAATGGAATTATTGGCTTTAGATACAATTCAACCATTTACAGAAGATTTTAGACTCACAGGGTTTTGCATACTGCTAGAATCAGATAAATCAATTAAGTCAGAAACAAGTGAAGATGGATTCCTATCAGAGATGGGGTATATCTTCGCTTCATCCAAAGGCCCTCTAAACTCCATCTGGTTTAGAGAGGCTGAAGCTGGAGTGTTAGATATCTTGAGCTCCGAACAATTGATTTCTGCAGGAGAAATATTTTTAGCTTGTAGGGTTGGCTTAGAAATCACTAAAATTTCTTCCAGGCTGTTTAATTGGAATTGACATTATAGAATTTAACCTTTTCTGAACTGTGCTTCCACTGGTGACTCAAAGAAGCTTTTTAAAAAGGCCTTGTCAGGAACTAACTCATTACCCCGTCTCCTCAATAGTATGAGCGGTTTAATTAATGAATTTCTAAAGTAATGCCTATGAAAAAAAAAAATTTAAAACCATTGTTCTCCCGTAATCATATTAGGAATGAGGGGATTTGTAAAATCAAGTAAAAATCTCAAGTAATGTAGAGATGAATATAACAGTTTTATTGATAATAAATTAACCTGTCTTAATCTTAGAAGTTGTTTGATGTGCATGCTAGCACTGGGAATTGAATTCCAGAAGGGGCACAACCCATTGAAAGACTAGACATTTAATGACACTTTGAAGACTTGGAGAGATAAACAACAACAATTATCCTTATTTGCAGCCTTAACAAAGGATGGAGTCTTAAAGCATTCCTCCAGTAAGCTGTCAATTCATCTCAGTTTGACTGGCCATATCATGTTGGCTTACATTGCTAAAATCAAGATGTGTCCTCTCAAGGAACACACTTAATTGAGATAATGAGTCAAGGACCTCTGCTAACTTGGTGCAATAAATTTCAGTTTCTGAGCTGTTAATATACATTGTTCTGAGAGTAGCATTATGTGGGAAAATTGTGAACTGACATTTATCTCTGGGAGGCTAATGAATCTTCTTGCTATAAATCAACCAGCTGGTTAGGTGCTGCCTCCTCTTCACTCCCCAGCCCTTCCAAGGGTGCAAATCTGTTCTGCATTGAGGACTTTGTTGAGGACTTTGACAAAAAGGGTGTCTGCAAGGTAATGAAGTCCTCTATCCTGGGTTGTTCGGTGTCAGTTGAGTTTCCTTTAGTAATGGAGGGGATGAGCTTTTCCTTCTTTCTGGTCAAGTTAGGGTCAGCTTGACTGCCTGAAAGTGGCAAGGATGTGTTACTGCAGTTTAGGCCTCCTTGGAGACACCCCAAAGATATCATTTTGATATCAATAATTTGGCTCTCTTCCACCACTCCTCTCCACGTGTTTGAGAGGCCCCCAGACAAGCACAGAGCTAGGCTCGGCCACTAATTGCTGGACATTCCATTCTCCACCCAGGCACGCCAGAAACAGCCAGATCACTGCTTTTAGGAGACCTCTGAAAACACCCTCATTATGTATGCACGCTACCTACAAGGGACTCCCTGCCCTGAGCAGGCAACTTGGCAAGCTGAATACTCAAATGCCAAGCACTCTGTATTTGCATACTGGCTACACTATTGTTAATTCAGCTCTCAATCAATCATGCTAAATTCTGACCTTTCCAAAGCTTTGTCTCCCACCCTAAACGCATTGTTCTCATCGAAATGCAGTCACATTTCTCCCTATAAAAGCCCCTGATTCCGAGACCATCCTCGGATCGCTCCCAAGTTCCAGACCGCCTTGCTGCCACCGTGCTTGGAGAGCTTCCCCTCAGCTCTACGTGCTGAGATACATCGAACCCCAGCATTGCTCTCTATCTTCTTTCCAGGCTTCAGGAACAGGTTTCGTATCACCTGAATCAACTATCCCTCTGAAAATCCTGCTATCATACTCACACCTTTATTTTCCTTAGTTATCTCTGTGTGTGTGTTGCTTACATTGTCTGCCTGTATTTAATAAAGATCATTCACTATTTCCAACACAGTCTGCTCCTTGACTTGGCCTGATCCCGTAAACATTGGGTTACAAGATCCTGCTGCATTACCCTGCCTCTTGTAGTGCCAACCAGTGCTCTTGACTAATTTCCCCATCTTGTGTAATTGTAAGGTTATTTAGGTGTCCCTCCCGGGACCCCCAGTAAACAGGGTAACAAGTGCTGCCCTTTCCCCCTCTTGGTCATAGTTAATTTTACTTAATGTTTTCCTTAACACTTCTGCCATAAGTATTTTGTCTTAAATCTTTGATCCGTCTTTGTTCAGTCTGCTGTAATTTGTTAGTTCTAATTGATTTCAACAGCAAACAACAGGATACATATAAAAGAAAAGAAAAATTATGGTAGTTAAGCAGACATCTCAAGAAACTCTGACACCATCTTGCATAACTTTCTGCTGGGTTATTGAAGATGAAGGTTGATGGGAGCAGGGAAGAGACTTCAATTTGAAATCTTCTCCACAGCCCAAAGAAGTACTGCCAAATTTCTCAAGATTCAGATGAAAGAAGGGAAGTGTTACTTTTATAGATTCCATTTTATGTATAAGTTATCAGAGGCATATATGCCTATGTAATGTTTGTAGTTGACAGGCTAACTACAATCCCAGAGATTTGGCTTAGAAGTTTAAAAAAAACTTATTCAGGAACAGTTGAGTAACAGCAGCACATTCTGGCAATTGCAAAGACTGAAGAATTATTGAATGTACAGTGTCTTATATGTGGTGACATTACAAATTTGTGTACAGAAGTATCATATTTGACAGCTGATTAAAATAACTCTTTCCCCAAGTTTACACCCCACCTTGTCAATGGCATGACCTTGCATCTGCATTTTTTTCCTCTCTTATCAGAGTTCATTAAAACAACATTTCCTTGTTTCCAACATACTGTTTTCTCATTTGGTTCTATCATTCCTGTCCAGCCCTTTGTTTAAAGCATTACATGGCTTTACATGGCATAGCACTGCATGACATCAAACATCAAATGAAGACATAACATAGCATGGCATTAAACTGCAAAGTACTCACTGGAATCAAAATGTGTGGTGAGGGAAACAAAGCTGACCTGATAAACTGTATCCCCCAACATTTCTTTCTATTCTGGTTTATTTGGATACAAGTCATAAAATCTGCAAATCAAAGGGGGTGGTGTCATACTGAGTTTACTTCCAGCCCCTACCCCCAAGCCTGACTTCTACCCTTGAAAAGGAGCAGGAAATTCCCCAGCGCTCACTAATTCTCTCTTGCTGCCACCGCCCACTCAATTCTGAATATCTGAGCAGTACAGTGGGACTCTGCTTAGTGGATTGACAATCTCTAGGCTTAAGGACCTTTCCCTTCCCTCCTCCTGAGTGAGAGAAGTTCTATCGAGCGTGTGCCGAAGAATGGCGTGGGAATGGAGAGGAAACAGAGGTTCTACAGAAAAGCATTTATTTCAAGGCATGCAAATAAACATGACAATACTACACATGAGAGGCTCCCCCCTCCCAGGTATGCTTAAGTTATAAAAACAGATATATTCTTTAGATCAGACAACCTCCAAAATAATAAAAGCCCTAACGCGACTAACTACCTAATGTTCTAGCTACTCACATTCGGGTTCACAGGCTTAGATGGTCTAAGAGAAGAGTGAGGCCAGGAGGCGAGGCCTAGGCCCGCAGCCTACGATTGGCACAGATCTCATCTCTAGGAGGTTCCTTTGTTGTCTCTCTGCCACATGGCCTCTAAAGGATTTTTATAACTTCTCCTTCAAAGCATCTCGAACCATCTCAAAGATGCTCACCTCTTTTCCTTAGATTGGACAGTTCTCCCCCATGACCTGTGAGGCTGACCCACAATAAAAATGTAACCTAACCCCAAGATCTCATTAACCCTTGATTTACCTGAAGAGGGAAGTATCCCCCTTCAGCCAAGTCTAGATAATGGGAAGCCCCATTATCACAGGTGTGCTAATATGTTGGACATCCACTAATTCACATTCACTAGCAGGCATGTGTTTCCAGATAACAAAATATTGTATTCAACCCTTGTATCGTCATGAATCCAAAAATCTCTGAAATTTTAAGATGCTAGTCCTGTACCACCATGACTGGTGGAGGTGGGGTTTGTTTGAGTGTGGTGCCACTCATCTGGCACAGCTGGTTTGAGAACTCTGAAAACAGAGCCCAAGACAGAGCACCCTGTAGACAGGTTGAATTTGTCTATAAGGTCTGGGCAACTCTAGTTCAGCAGTCGCATCACTTGTACAATGCAGAATGGCCCTGTATATTTAGGGTCTACCTTTCAGAAGGCTAGGGGCCTTCTATTCCCCAGAAAAATACTGGAGCAGCCATGGAAGATCTGGTCAGTTGAATGAAATCTTGCTGCAAGTTTTTATCAATAAATTATCTTAGCACTTCCATTTCTTTGGGAGACATAAACTACAACTTGGTTTTAGGCAAATGAGCCCCTACCTCCAGTGTGATTGCACAGTCAATGTCTCAGTGGGGAGAGAGCGTGTCACAGTTTTTTTCTGATCTCACCTCTACAAGTCTGCATGTTCCATGGAAACAGTCCCATAGGGACAGACACTCTGACAGTCAAGTCCATCATTTCCCTCAGCTGCTAAGTGACAGTGTCTGTCCGTTGCCTCTTGGGGCCCTGTCTCAAGCTGTTCAGGAGGCAGTTTGCATATGTGTGTCCTCGGCACCCTCTAGGTAAACATATAGTTCTAGCCTTCCATTTGAGGATCATGGAAATGGAGTCAGTTCACTCCCAGTACCACTGGGTAATTAGCTGTGGGGTTCAACACATAGGTTCCCAATGTTCCTCCATGCCCAAGTAAACTGGAGAGGTCGGATGTTTCACCAACAGTCCTTTCATTTCACTACCATTCATTTACCCAAAGTTAACAGGGTCTAATTCCTTGTAAAGTCTAATTCCTCTGACTGCAACCCCATGTGCAACCATAACTGTAGGGTTCATTTAAACAACTGGTACACTTGAGTCCAGAATGGAAATTAGATGTATTACATGACACCAAGCATCAAAGCATGGCATTACATGGCATAGCATTACATGGCATTAAACTTCAAAGTACTACCTGGCATTAAAATGCATGGCAGGGGGAGTAAAGCCAACCTGACTGTAGTTCTTTAGCTTATGTTTAGTTTAAGATTACTAACATAACTTGTACTAATGTACAAGTTTTCATGCAATCAATCAATGAAGTGTCTCATGAATATTTGTACAAAGGGGTTCTGGTGTATTTGGATGATGCATTGATTTATAGCAAAATATATGAAAAGCGTGTCATTTTGGTAAGGAAAGTGCTGAACAAAACTGTTAGACCCTCATTTTTATGTTAAACTGTCAAAACATCAAAGCAGAAGGAATAGAGTGGAGTGATGGGAAAAAGCTGCAACCATGAAGGAAATTAGAAATATCTGGGACCTCTAGTCTAAAAAAATTGCATTTCCTAAGGTCTGAGAAAGCTTCCACAGCTGCGCTGATCAGAATAGGGTAGGGGGAACACTTCATCTTAGGATTCTTTCTCTTTAAACTGGATTTGGTCTAGACAACCCTTCAAACAGAGGACTACCTTCTGTAAAGTAGGACACATGGTGGATGTTCAGCATAAGAGAGTGAAAGGGATTAATGGTAATGAGCAAATAAAAAAAATACACAAAGTCTTAAAACCAAAACTTAAATGTAGAAAAATAATTCAGGCCATAAGTTCCTGGGCCATACCACTTATTCTATAAAGCACTGAAATTGCTGATTGGATTCAAGCAGAACTATATGACCTAGAGAGACCTACATGACCTGGAGATTATAACAGCAACCCACAATTTAAATCCTAAAAGTGATATTGACTATATTTACCATGTAATGTTGGTGGCCAAGGGTTAATACAAGTGAAGGACATTGTTGAATAAAAGATCCTTGAGCAAAGAAAACAAAGAAAAAGATGTTGATTGATGTATATAGAAAGAATACATTGAACACTGAAGAAACAAAAAGTATGAATAGAAAGAAAATAATTTTAAAAAATGCCTGAAGCATTGCAAAACTAATTACTACATTAAAAACAGAGAAAGAAAAGCTGAGAAGGGGAACATTTGGAAATGGATAAAGAATGAAACACTGAAAAATGAAGCTGAAGAGCTTATATTTGCATCTCAAGAATAGACATTTAAAGAAAGTAGCATCAAGGCCAAAGCTGAAATAGTAACTACTGTCCATGTAAAAGTAAGAGGAAACTGCTGACCACCATATGAGTTCATGCAATTGGATCATGCAGAGTGAATATAAGAAATGTTATGATAAAAGTGGCTTCAATAAGAAACCATGCAAAAAATATGATTTATCATCTGCAAAAAACTGCTGGAAACATAAGCCTGAGAGAGGCCCTTCTCGCATGGCATTTGCCATGTGAAAGAGGGCCTGGAGTGTCACGGAATTGCGAGGAGTGATCTGCACGACGCACTCACAATCACACGACACTCCAGGGACCGGCAGGGGCCGATCACGCACCTTTTCATTTTCGGCTTGAAGCTGAAAATGGTGCGCAATCGCGCATTGCTCCCAGGCCCCGCACGCACTTACCTAGCGTGCGGAGCCTCTGGAGCCGGGCCGGTTGTGCTTCCTGCCCCAGTGGAAGGAAGAGGCAGGGCTCTTGCACAAGCAGGCAGCTCATGCAGAGCTGAAGCAGCAGGGAAGGGAGAGCCTTTCAGCAGAGGCTGCTCGCGCAACCTCCGCACCCCAGCACCGGAACAAGGTAAGGTGTGGAAAGGGCCAAAGTTATTGAAAATGCTGACTAAAAGTCCTATGAGATTTTAAGATTCAAACTGACAAAGACTTAGAACATAATGTGCCACACATAATTGTGGTTGAGGAAAAGAAAGTTTGGATTATAGATGTGCCAATCCTGGTGGAAAGGATAATTAGAAACAAAGAGAGGGAAAAGATAATAAAATATTTACTGACTTAATTGCATTGAGTTGGAATAGAACATTCTTTTAGTATTTTTCCATCTCTGATTTTTAAAATGACTTTCTTCTCTCTCTACTTTCTCAACTTGTAAGCCTATCATTTTTCCAGGTTTATTTGCCAACTCGCAATATTTTTGTTTGGTGTATTTCATTTCCCCCCTATGTCATAGACCACATTCATTGAGACTTCTTTTTGTAATATCTTTATATCTTTCAAAAGAGCAGTGTCTGGTGGATTTCCTTTAAATTCTTTTTCTTAATCTCATCCAAAAATAATCTTTTTTTTTTTTGTTATGTTTTCTTTCTTTCTTTCTTTCTTTCTTTCTTTCTTTCTTTCTTTCTTTCTTTCTTCTTTGTTCTATATTTTTCTGGGTAAAAAAATGCCTCACATAATGGCTTCCTTGCATTCCAAACAACTGAGAGATCCACACCCTTATTCAAATTGTCCTCAAAAAAGTTTTTAAATATTATCTTTGTCTTTCGCACCACATCTTCATCTTTAAGCATTTAATTTCCAATTAAATAGAGTATTTCTTTGTTTTAATTATCAAGGTAACTGGTTTATGATCTGATAGTGTCCTTGGATAAATATCCATTTCTTTGATCTGGCTAGACAAAGATATCAATGTGAAAAACATGTCTATAAAAGAAAAAGATTTGTGTCTTCCTGAGTAAAAAGTATAATCGTTAGTGTTTCCATGTAGCAGTCTCCATGTATCAACTAACTCCAAATTGTCCAATAAGTTGAAAAAAAGTTTTTGGTACTTTTCCTTCTTTCTGTTTTTTTTTTTCTTTTTTCTTTCCCTATCTAATTTAGGATCAAGGACCCCATTCTATTCCAGTTCCCCACACCGGAACTCCAAAATTTTGTTTAAGTTTCTCAAAGAAGATAGCTGTATTCGCAGAAAGTGCATAAACACTTGTAATTGAACTCTTTTTCTGTATATTTGAATGTCTCCTATAACAAAGCAATCATTTGGATCCTTACATAATTTTGTGTGTTAAAATTAGGTTTCTGTATAACACAATTCCTCCATTTGTTTTATCCATTGCTGTATCAAATTCTTCTCTCAATTTAGAATTCTTCAAATATTTATTATCTTTCTTCTTAAAATGTGTTTCTTGCAAACAGATAATGTTCATCTTTTGTTTTTCCTAATAATAAAAGATTTCCCTCCTTTTGGGTATGGAATTCATTCCTTGAACATTCCAAGAAAATAATTTTAATTTAGGAGCCATTTTCAGGCTGAATCAGTCAAGCTCACATCCAATTTTGCCCGGGCCAAATCTTCTTCTCATCTCCAGTACTCTCGTCCGTAGAACTGAGTTGTATCACTTTGCCATCCTTTTCATCTTGTGTTTCTCCTTGGTCCAGGGCTTTCTTTTCCCAGTATTTAATTAATCTAAGCAAAAATTCTTTAGCCTTTTCCTCAGTTTTCAAAACTCTCTTCTATGATAAAATTTCCCCAGTGAAATGGAATTCCATGTTGCTTTAACTTACTTGTTAGAAAATCTATAATCTCAACATTTCCTCAAGATATGTACTGGAACATCTTTAAAGATAATCACCTGTTTCCCTATTATTTGCATTAAATAATGTTGTAGGGCTCACAAAATAAAGAAGAACATCTCTTGGTAGACCTCATTCTCTCTCTCTCTCTTTCTCTCTCTCTCTCTTAGAATAAAAATGATAGATCCTATCAATTCCCCATGAAGACTCTCTTCTTGGAATTGCTAAGAAATTGACCACTGATTCAATCAGTCTTGCTTAGATATATCCAGCTTCCTTCTCTGAAGTTCCTTGTATTCCTATACATCTCTCCTTTCATTAAAATCCCAAAGAGTTACAGATTCTACATGCTGTCCTTGTCCTGATAGCAATTTCTCATTCTTTTCCCCCAATTGTTGAATTTTATTTTGTAATGTCACCAACTTCTCATTCAATTGCTTCATGTCATTACTAAGTTATAATAGCATTTTAAATTTCTTCATTTGGGTCATACTGGCATTCCTATATCCTCTAATTTTTAAAAATTTTATTCAAAATCTGATTAGTATCACCTTCCCTAGGAGGATCCACATAAGCTCTTCTTTCCTGCAGATTTGGAGCTGCACTTTTCCTAGTGGACATCATTCTGAAAACTGACAAATTTAAAAATCCTCTTTATTCATGTCAAGGTGTTGTACTCACTTTCCACCACCGGGTGTCAGTATCATGCAGCTGAAACTTGGTAGTTCACATCCTTATACTCTTACGCTTATCTTTTCCAAAAAGTAAACAAACAATCTCTTTCTCATGTTCTTTCTTTAAGCTTCTCATTTCTTCAATAATTTAATTAAAAAAGAAAAATAAGGTACTCCTTTTACTTTCAGTTTTGCAATTAAAGTCAACAATTAAGTCTACAATTTAAGTCAATTTAAGTCAATTAGGAGTACACGGTTCTGAAATGGAGAAAAAAATTAATGTTTTAACTTTTAAAAAGCCAACTCATGATCTCCCAGCAGGTGAATTGAATATAGAAGTTAGAAGTTAGGTTAATCCTTCTCTTGAAATGCTTCTTAGTTCATTGTAAATGAGATAGAACTTTTAGAAAGCTAACTGTGTAAGGCTTTAAAGCAGCAGTAAAATGTAGTGGGATCTGTTGTTTTGGTTGTTCTGCACCTGGTCTTCCCACACTCCCAGAGACCACAGAAGTGTTGCCTAGATGACTAGATCAATTCTCACTGAAGTCACTGGCCAGCCTCTGAATTATTAGACAAATATTTTCACCAGTTTTGAACCAAACAGCTCCTGCCACACCTTGCACTCTGTCCCTAGCTGGAGAGCAGAGGGATAGGGTGCCAATTCACCATCTTTCAGCCTGGAAATCCTAAGGCAAGTGAATTTTTATGCAATATCTACCAATATTCTATTAACAGAGGCCCTTTCCCTATCTTATATCATCGTCCTCCAGTGGTCATCCTGGCAGTGGCTCTGCCAAGAAGGGAGCATGATAGGAACACTCCATTCCACACGAGTTGGCTCCCTACTGAAGGAAGCATGACAGACACACCTCTTCCTTCTGCAATGCAGCTGGGCACTTTCCCGGGCTGCACTGGGGCAGGAAGTGCCTCCATTGCACTTCTGGCACTTCTATAGGCCAGGTAAGTGTGGGAATCCCCATCAATCAACAATTTAATCCATGATTGCACTGCCTGGCGATGGGAAAAGGAGAGGACTGTTACAACGTCATGCAGAAGTGTTGTCATGGTCCTGCTCCTTTCTTGTTCCCATGCCAGGATGGGAGGCTCCTGCAGAAAGGCCAAAGATAAAGAAACAGAAGTGTCAGATGACCTTTCTGTCCTACACTCTTATAGTGCTATTATTCCACTTTCAACACCTTGTGGAATTTTGGGGTTTGTAGTTCACTGAGGCCAAAGAGTTCTCTGGCTGAGAATTCTAAATGCCCCTCCCTCAACTGCAAATCGCAGATTCCATAGGATGTTGAAAGTGGAATAATAGCACTATAACAATGTAGTGCAGAAAGGGTCAAGGACAAGTGAATAAAGCTGAAAGATCTGAAGTTTTTCCTCTTCAGTTCCTTGGCCATTTTATTGCTTTTCCTGCAGTGACACAAAACCTCTTATTTAGTTTATGTATAGGAAGAGATTTATGCAGCCAGCCCAGTCATGCTTTACAACTTCTTGTCCACTATCTTCCCCAACTGTGCTTCTTTATGACCCTACAATATTTAGGAAGTGAAATGACTGAAGTTTAACAAATGACAGTCTGAAAGTAAAATCTCTTTTAGAAAGATTTGATAATATTGAAGATCCTTCTCCATCTTGTTTTCTAGCATGGGCTACAAAAGGTTTGAACACTCCAATTACAAATCTCTCTCTCTTTTTTAAACAAGTGGAATTAAAATTTTGCTGTCATGAAATTAAGCAAGCATGCACACATTCACCCATGCAACACATTTTGACTTTTCAGAGAATATGGTCAATGTTTCAATCAGCACAAAAGAAAATATACAATTGAGGAGACAGACAAGAAAGAAGCCGCTCCTTACCCCAATTTTCTACCCCAAAAAACTCTAAACCAGGCAACTGTGATAGGCTAAGGGGTTGCATTAGCTACCCAGGAGAACTTGGAGAGGATGTACCACATCACACCTCCACCACAAAAAAATAATCATTTTTTGCCAGCACCCCTCCCCCACACCCTATAGGGGCTATTGAGAGGCATTTTAGGTCAGGAGAGGCCTTTTTTTCAAAACAGGAGGTGGACAAATCTTTGCTTTCACTTTTTTTAAAAAGAACTTTCCTGGGCTTAAAATGGCCCAGCACCTCCCCAGTGGTAAAAATGCCCCATGCCCCTCAGAGTGGATTTGGAGGCAAAAACAGGGCACTGTTTGACCCTTGGAGGGGGCACATGCTACACTTTGCTTACCTCGACTCTAGAAGATGCGGAGGTCATTTATAAGAAGGATCTACTGTATACAGTTTTCAAAACACTTAATGAAACTTTAAAGCTAGCAACTGTTTAGCTTTAGCTCTAATGAAAAGAAAAATCTGATTTTCTATAAGAAACCCTAAAGAGGAGAATATATATCTCTTTAGTTGTAAGCAGCAGTTAATCTCCCAAGTGTCAAAGTAATAAGATTGAGTTCTGCTTGGAAACTACACTTTCAGACCAGATGTATCTGTCCATAATACATGTTTCTTGGAGGATGCCATCCCCTTTTTAGTCAACATTTTGCAGGTCTGATAGTAAAACTAACTGTTCTATTGAAAAAGATTCCAGGACTATGCTCTGATGCTCCACAGCACGCATGAAAACTTGCTTATATTCTTGGCTAAATTCATTGTTAAGGTCCCTTCCCACAGAAAGATTATATTGCAAACCTATATTCCCAGACTTTTAAATAGATTGGTGTGCAAAAAGATTATTGAACTTGGTGTCCTACCTTAGTTTGGATCATGCCAAATCGCTGCTGTCTCAAAAGCATTACAATCTGCTTGATGTCAAACTGCAGGAAAGAAAGAAAGGTTATTTGCTACTCATGGTAACAAACAAGATAAGCAACAGGGAATCACATCAAGAATCTAGTTATAATATCTAATTAGATCAGGAGTGGCAAGTGCATAGGGAGCAGGGGCCATTTCCCTTCCCTGCACCTATCTGCTGGGCTGTGCCAGTAGGTTTCAGTGCTCCCAAAGTGACATGATGTCACTTTTGGCCACAATTTTGGCTGATGTTTTAGCAGATTTCCTCCCCCCGCCCCTGCTTTTTTGGGTGTTTTTGGGAGGTCTGTGGGGCTTTGTGGGTTAGAGGAAGAAGAATGCTGCATTTTAAGGCAATTTTGGCTGTTGGGAGGACAAAGAATTGCCTAGAAATTCCCCTCAGTACACACACACACACACACACACACGGGTGGGGCTGACAGCTGCTCAAGTCTTCTGTAAGGTCCCAAGGCCTGAATGGAGCCTACAGGCCACATTTTGCCCACCTGAATTAGATAGATGTTGTTGTTGCTGCTGCTGCTGTTGCTGTGTGCCTTCAAGTTGTTTCTGACTTATGGCAACCCTAAATGAACCTGTCATGGAGTTTTCTGGGACTGACAATGTGTGACATGCCCAAGGTCACCCCCAGCAGGTTTCCATGGCGAAGCAGGGATTTGAACCCTGGTTTTCAGGGTCATAGTACAACACTCAAACCATTACACCATGCTGGCTCTCAGATAGATATTAGGTATCTAATTTATATACCCTTTAGAAAGGTGAAATCCTTTCAACAACTGACTAAAATCTGGATGGGAAACTTGTGGCTGTCCACATGTTGCAGACTGCAACTTTCATCAGCACTAGCCAGCATAGCAAATTTCACAGATGATGGTATTGTAGCCCCCAAAATCACGTGGCCCAGCTTTGCTGTAGTGTAAGTTAATATGCCCATGTTGCAGATAGAAAGTATGGCAAGCTAGATGCCGTTCTGAGAGTTCACAAATTCCCAAGGCATACTACACAGTATCTTCCACCAGCCCATGAAACCTGTCCTCCCTCACTACACTGTAACATCATTGCTTCTATATATTATCTGGGTTAATTGTGAACAGCTAGATTGGTTTTCTCCACAATTTAATACTACTGGCTTACTGTGCAATTTAACTGAATAATATTGAAGACAGATTTTTACTACCAACATTTTTTTTTCTATAGCTTAATGCTGATGTCAAGAAAGTCTAAACTTATTTTTGGAAAACAACCTTATATTAAAGTGAAGTAACTGTCCTCTCTTTTTTGTAACAAAACAAAGAAGGAATTATTTACTTTAAAAATGAGTTTGGGTAAACATACAGGCATATCTTTTTCTATGTAGCTCAACAAAATATCCACACAAAGTAGAACCCCACTCCTTCCAATCCCAGCACTGCAGTGTGCAATGATAGGGCCTGACTGGTGAACTTTTCTCATGTAACGAACAAATTTGAGTAGATGTTCTGACGATCTGGGAGTGCCATGGTCTGGCCAGTTTGTAAACTGGAGGTGTTGCACAATGCGCTTCTCCAGCATCTGCAAAAGAAAGAAGCAACAGGACTTTACTTATGTATGTATGAACCAGTTCTTATACAATTAGATATAGGGACTGCTTCATTATGACTGAAGGCTACTTATTTATTTATTTATTTATTTATTTATTTATTTAATATCCCAACTTTGCCTTTATACAAGAAGAATGGACCTCCCCAACTTGTTGGGGGCATGTATAGAAATGTATCAAAATACATGCTATTTGTAAGTTGTTCACCGCCTCGATCCATATGGAGAGGGGGGATACAAATAAATAATAATAAAAAAATGAAACGAGCTCTCATAAACCAACCCTAATGTTAACACTGGAATCTACTGATATTTCTAACAAGGACATTATGGTAGTTATTCAGTCCCTGCAGCATTTTGCTTTTCACCTGCCAGATGGCTGGAACCTCTCCCCTGGTTGTTCTTTTCTTTTCTGGTCATATGACGGCAACATTACAGGCTCTAGGGAAATATAATTTCTCTCTCCTGAGAGTTCTTCATATGGCTATATCGGACTTGACTCATAGAACTGATAATTAATAAGCCAAAAGAGTCAGGAAAAGTGATTTTTCTCACACATGCACACAATATTAGGACTCCATGTTGCCTAATGAAATTGACTGGAAAAAGGTTCAGGAAAAACCAAGGAAAACTTTCTCACAATGAGGGCCACTTTTGCTATTATCATACAAGTGGCTGTTGAACTTGTGATATTGGGCTATGCCAAGACAGAATACTTTTTATTAAAGGAAGGATTTAATGGTTTGTCTTGCATAATTCTTGACAAAATATTGCTAGAGTATTTGGCATGAATGAGTACCACAAGGTAAATGCTTAGTAAACAAATATAATGTCCTAAAAATGCACAAATGTGCAAAGATCAAACTTTGCATCAACAGTGCTTCTCTTGTGTAATTATGGAATCCATACCTGCTTGTTCATCACTTCTATTATTCTAATTACAAAACAATCCAGGATCTGACAGTTATTCAGCTGCAAGTGAAACTGGGCCAAATCAACAGAATTATGAGGTGGCTCAGGCCAGTATCGATGACATTTAGATATTCCATGCTCCATTTCTCTTGTAATCATGGCAATTACATTGGAGTGGTTTTCCCAGACCATCTGCCAGAAGTCATTTGTGGTGCAAGGTAGAGGACCTTGGGTAGAGATGTAAAAGAGCTCCTCTTTACCCACTGGAACACGAATGTAACTAGCATTGATGTAGCCCTTCATCTCTCCAAGGGGAACTCGTGTTAGATCATCTACAAAGGACGAGAGAAAGGGTTTAAGAGGCTTTTAATAATAAGGAACAAGGAAATTTATAAAAATTATAAATAAGAAATTCCTATTTATAAACAAGGAAATTTCAGGGCAAATTTTAAACATACAACTCCTTTAGCTTTAGGAACTGCCTTTCTGTTCAAATGTTTATATGTGGTGCTGTTTTTTAAAATACTTTTTGGATCAGCTTTGTTCTTATTTCGAATATCCTTGCTCACAGGTTTAGTTTTCAAATATGGATATTGGCCAATCTTCCATCAAACAATCAGATTTCTTTCTTGTTTGTTGAGTCCTAATTTGCTATATCAACTTCTCTGTTGTCTGAGACCACCATAGGAAGCAATCAAAAATTATGCTAGAGGCAGTATCTCCATGGCTGCCTGGTTGTTTCCTGTTGCCTTTTTGAAAGAAGCTAACTGTGCAGGAGAGACAGGAAGGCAGGAAACAAGAAGCAGTTGTAAGATTTTAGTCCAGCCTTATTATCTGAAGAATCCTCAGGCATCTCATTCATGACATCTAGGCCCATGAGTCTATGAGTATATAAGTCCTGGAGAAAAACAAGCCCTATCTCGTTCCCTGCAAAATGCAACAGTTGTTCTGCCAAGAAAATTCCCTTCTGCCACTATAGGCAGGCCTCTTGAAATAAGCATTCAAATTATTTTAGTGGTCTAGAAACATTTTGGTTTAATGGTCTAGAAACAAAAATGTATCACATCTTTTTGAGAAATGCATTTACAGTTATTCTAGCCAAAATTGAACACTCTTTGGTTTTAATTACTCTAAGCTGGTCTTAAAAAAAAAAAAAAATAGGGGGGCACAAGGGTCTCTTTTCACTCAGCCTGTCTGTAAGCTGTTCAATGGGCATCTTTTTCTTTTTCTTTTTTTTTTAAAAGCAAAATATTCCACATTTTCATCACTACAAATCTTAAGAACTGTGTTGCTATAGAGCTTTAAAATAAACTCTTAACTTTTCATGCTAGGGTAAGCAACTTCTGGCTTTCTAGAGGTTATTGCACAGCAACTCTCATTAGCTGTAGCTAGTATAACCAATAGTGAAGAACCATGTGAATTACAGTCTGACAAGAGCTTACCCTGATCTGTCTGTTCAAATACATCCCAAATGCTCTCCCATTAATGCTCAAACTTTACTATCTTTCATTGCACTGTTGGCATGGCTATGCTCTAAGAGCAGAGTCAATTTAATCTGTGTTATGAACTATGTTAGTAATTTACAGACTTGGTGTTTTGTCTTGTCTGCCACTACACATATGGAGTTGATTCAGCAACAGGTTATGGGCCCCAGGAAGTACACACAGTCAATGTAAAAGGAATAAAAGCTTCTACAAAAGAATCATTTGGAAACTTGTGAATACTGTTAATTGGATAGAAAGAAACAAAAGGAACCTAAGGATGGAAAGTGGTTAAGGTTAGTGTGCATGAGGCTATAGAAAAAACAGTCATGGACATTTAAAATGGAAATGTGTTACCCTGATCTCTGGGAGTCCCGGGAGGGACACCTAAATAACCAAACAACAACAACAATGCCTTGGGGAAGATTAGCTGGAGCACTCACTAAAGCTAAAGCTAGCGAGAGGCAGGGTAACGTAGCAGGATCTTGCAACCCAGCGTCTACGGGGTCAGGTCAGTCAAGCAGCCAGACGGTTTAAAATAGCAAAAATGATGTTTTATTAAATACAAACAAATATTGAAAACACACAGCCACACAGCTAGCTAAAGAATTGGAAATAGGGATTTTTAGAGGGAAGCGGGTGATACGACACCTGTCTCGTAGTCCTGGGCCTTTAGAACGGAGTTGGGGTATGAAGAAGAAACTCGGCGCGGCAGAGCGGTCCGAGCGGTCCGGGGTTGAGCGGGCTCAGTTGTCGGAACTGAGGGGAAGGCTTGCCAGGCAAAGCGGCAGCAAGGCAGTCTGGAACTTGGGAGTGATCTGAGGAAGGTCTCAGAATTGGGGGGTTTTATAGGGTGAATTGTGATTACAGGCCATACCTTACTCAGTGAGAACAATGTGTTTTAGGAGCGAGACAAAGCCTTGGAAAGGTCAGGTTTTAGCATGATTGACTTAGAGCTGAATTAACAATAGAATAGCCAGTATGCAAATGCGGAGCACTTAGTATAGCTTTGTCAGGTTACCTGCTCAGGACAGGGAGCCTTTGTTAGTATCGCACATATGCAATGAGGTGTTTGCTGGAGAGGTCCCAGAAGTGAGGAACTGGCTCTGTCTGGCCTGCCTAGGTGGAGAATGGAATGTCCAGAAATTATCGGCCGAGCCCATTTATGTGCTTGCCGGAGGCCTCGCAAACACATGGAGCAGGGTGGCAGAGGAAAGCCGAATTATTTGATATCAAAGCGATATCAAGTGCTATCTCCGGGTAGGCCTGAACTGCAGTAACACCCCCCCCGAAAATGGACGGTATTGGGACAATATCGGACATTTTCCAATTAAACATTTTAAAACAAATTTAGCGCTGAATGGAGGTCTACAGACTCCGGGGCTGTATCACTTCTATGAGCAAAAGGCTTTTAGCAACATTCCTATCTAGTAAGAAGCAGTCCTTATCTAATAAAACCTAAACCTAACCACATTCACACATACAGACATCAATTTCGAAGTCATGGCAATGGAAGCAATATCAATGGCAATCAATGGTACCAATGGCAATGAATGGTGACTAAGGAAGGAACCCTCCCGCCAATGGAGAAAGGCAATATAGCAATGCAAAATGAAATAATCAATGAAATACTGTAAAATCCAATGCAGGGTCTGCCAATGGAAGTAATCCAAGAAGCAATCCGTTCCATGTGGATACTGGAATGAGAGTTTGTAGTCCAGGGGAGGTGGTGCAAGCAAAAGTCTCTGCAACCCCCCCAGGACCCCCCCCAGGAACAGGAAAAGTCTTGTAACTGGAGCAAATGACCAACATGAGTCCAAGCAGAGCTGGAACAGCAGCAAAATGTCCAAGCCAGGGAACTCTAGCTCTTTGCAGGAAGCGGCTTGCAAAGCGGCAAGTGGAATAGTCCAAATGGCAGAAGTCTTTGAACTAGCACGGTAGTCCATAAAGTCCATTGGGGAGCGGCTGGATCGCCTCATCTGGGGTCCCCAACTGTGGCAACAGGATCAGGTTATTGTCCTGGGCTTGGCTCCTCGACTGGAATAGTGATGCCTCAGCACTCACACACCCGCTACGGTGCTCGGGGGTGATGGGAAAGTCTGGGGGTAATCTCGGCTCTCAGGAACTGTAGACCTATAGCTCGTGGAGGAAAGACTGACACGGTTGATAGCCAATGCAATTAAAAAATGCAAATAGGAGAAAGGACTTCTGGAGGCTCGGTGGGGATCTTGCTCGTCTCCCGACACAGTTGGAGGAGAGGCGAACACCTAACGAGGTCAGGAACCCACTGTTTTTGAAGATATATGGTGGGTAAAACCTACTTGGAAAAGCGGGTTTGGAGGCGCTCGCTGGGGGCCAGAACCGCCGGGGCAGTGCTCGGAAACACCAACTTCAACCGGGTCTGCGAAACGCGGCGCGGGTCTGCAGAGCTGCCATTACCCCGACAGGACTCCAAAGGAGAAATCCTCGCCACCACTTTTAATTTAATTTAGAACAATGAAAGGAAGAAGAAGTAGAAGGAACCCCCGGTATTCCTTCTGTATTTAGCAAAAGGTTCTTGTCCTATTGGTAAAAGAAAACCAACGCGAGACTCACTCTACTAACAACGGGGGGGGGAGTCGTACCTCTTTAAGGAGAGGGGGAAACCTCCCAGAGGGGAGGGAGTAACATTCAGCTGTCTCAGGCATCTGAGGGCTAAGAGACAGATCACGGCAGAAAGGTCTGCCACTTAACTTTGTTTTTACAATTAATGGAGCGAGCAGTTGGAGCATTAATTGTGAGTACATAACAACAACTTAGAAATATATATGAATGATTTAAGAAAGACTTCTTTTCTACTCACCTTCTGCTGACAGGAACTGAAACATATTGAAGAGCAGAGTAGAAGCGCTGAGTGGCTTGGACTCTAATCAGAGTCTTGGAAAGTTAATGTTAGAAACCCATTTTCTTTTGGAATTTATTTTTAGTAATTTCAAGCGGTGTTCATTTTAGGAATAAGTTGTGAAATTGGGTCTGCATTAAGTCCGTGAGAGAGGACTAAATACAAGATTGTAGGGTATGCATTATCCAGATTTCTCTGCAGTGGAATAAGCTCCCCAGAGAGTACTGGGATTCATAGGATTAAGTAGAGTTAACGAGGAAAATAAATAGATAAGCAGACAAAGAAAAGGTAAGACTACAAGAAGATAAGAAGATAAGAAGAAAAAAGAAGGAAAAGGACAAAAAGAACTGGATGGAACTCTGGGGTTTGGCTCAGCTTAAATGATATTTGAAGTTAAAAACGAACTGTAAATCCAGTTTAATTGCATGTATAAATTTGTGTTGCTGATTGGAAGAAACAAACAAAAGAAGGTTTGAAATAATTGGAGGAGTGGAAGGAAATTCATATTTATTTCAGCTTAGTTATTGGCTTTTTTTCTTTCTCTCTTCTCTTTTGGGTAATTAATAACAGTTAAAAAATAGGGGATATATGTAACAAATTATTTATTATTATATTTAGTAATTAGTAATTAAAAGAATTATTTTCTTGCCCATTGGGTAGCTGTTGGCTCTGATTACTCAACTTTGATTAATTCATAAGGTAGGATAGGTATGGTATATAGGTAATGGTATATCCGAAATAATTGAGTAATTGAAACAACTGAAGTAATAGGGAGAATTACAGTGGAAAATTCTATTTTGTTAATGGCAATAGTTATTACCAATAGTTATTAGCAATTAGATGTTAACTATTAACTATTGTTGATAATAGCTTTTAACTATTAATAATAGTTATTAATAATAGTTATTAATAATAATTATTAACAATAGTTGTAACTATCCGAATTGTTATTATTTAAGGAAAAATTGATTAGAATTATTGAAAAGTTTATGCTCAACTGTAATTGTGTAACTTAATGATTTACTGACACTTCACTGTACTTGTTATAAAGTAGAGATTATTTCACTATAGTAAAATGGTTTCCGGAACGAGAAAGGCTGTATTGTCACAGCAACAAGCTCAAAGAAGAGCTTCCATGGATGAACAGACAAAATTTCTGGAATTTGGAAATTCTACTCTACAAGAGATGCGGAAATTAAGGGAAGGCTTTACAAGAGAAATGCAGCGAGTGTCAACCGATATGAGAGAAATAAAACAGGAAATGCAGAATACAGGTCAAAAGATGGAAGATATGACTAAAGATATGCAGATAATGAATAAAAAAATTGATAGCTTACAAGATAGAATGATTAAATTGGAAAAAGAAACACCCGAAATGAAAAAACAAATGGAACAAATGGCAGTACAAGTCTTGAATATGGAAATTAAAATTAGAGATAAATGTCTGAAAATTAGGGGATTAGAAGAACTGGAGGGAGAGGACTTATGTAAACAAATAATTCCAAACTTGGCCCAATTTATTGGTTGGAATACAGATCAACTGGACTTGGAAATCGACAAAATCTTTCATATTAACTCTTTCATTGCTAGAAAGAGGAAAGTACCTAGGGACATTGCCGTTTACTTCCTTAGAGAGAGGGTAAAAGATTTGGTTATACAAGAAACGTACGTGAACAAACTGGTTATTGATAATACGGAATTACAGGTCTTTAAGGATGTCCCATCTCAGGTGCTGAAAAAGAGAAAGGAATATTCCTTTTTGATACAAACATTAAAAAACATGGAATACAGTATAGGTGGGTAGAGGAGAAGGAGTTATTTTTACATTTCGACAGAGAAGATATGTATTAAACACTATCTCAAAAGCACAAGACTTTGTGAAAAGATATAATGAAGAATTAAGTAAACCTGAATTGGAAAGAGAAACTGCTTCAGAACGAGATACAGACAAAGTAGCAGCAAAGACTTCGACACAAAACTTGGTAGGAAGTATAAATAGAGAAAGAAAAGAAAGGGAGAGTGCTTTGGATAAAGACCATGTTTTGGAAAAGAAAACATTGGAGAAAGACTCAACTAGTCAAGACATTGATAATAAGCAGGAAGAGGAGGATCTGGAAGTGGAAGAATTAGAAAAGGATGAAGAGGAAGAGGAATAGGTAGAAGACAGATCCATAGAAAAAGAAATACTTTAAGGGGAAGGTTAAGAGAAAAGGAAATTTGATTAAAGAACCTTTGAGCTTAGGAGAATAATAAAATGAAGATCCTCTCATGGAACGTTCGAGGACTGAATGCACCAATTAAGCGGAAAAGAGTATTTCATCATATAGAAAAACTGAAACCTGATATAATATGCCTACAAGAAACACATATAAAAGATAAAGATGTTAAATATTTAAATAATGCCAAATTGGGGGTACATTTCTCTTCGGTATGTAATAAAAAGAAGAGAGGGGTAACAGTTTATGTTGGTAAAAAATTCAGAGCAAAAGAAGTTTTTAAAGACGAGAATGGATCATATATTGGAGTTGAAGTACAATCATTGCAAAATGTAATCTTATTAGTTGGAATTTATGGGTTACAACAGAACAAAACAGACTATTATGAAGAAGTGCAAAAAGCTTTAGATAAATGTGATTATCAAGACATTATAATAATGGGGGACTTTAATGGGGTTTTTGACCCTGGGATAGATAGAAAAACAGGGAAAATAAACACATTACAATGTAAATTACCAAAGTCCTTTTTCAACATGATGGAGAATTATACATTAATAGACACATGGAGATATTTTTATGGGAACACAAAAGAGTTTACATATTATTCAGATGTTCATAAATCCTGGTCTAGGATAGACATGGTTCTAACATCCAAAACACTGCTTAAAAATATTAAAGAAATGGAGGTCTTACCATAGGTATATTCTGATCACAATTCAGTATTGATGAAAACTAAGGAAAGAAAAGTAAACTATCGATGGATACTCAAGGAGGAGTTGTTGAGAGATGGAAAAGTAGTAGAAAAAGTAAGAACAGAATTGAACCATTACTTTAGGGAAAATTCTGGGAAAGGAATAAAAGAGAGTGTGGTATGGGAGGCAGGAAAAGCAGTAGTATGAGGAATATTTATAGATCAGGAGATATATAAAAAGAAGAAAAGGAAGGAAACATATCAAAAGATCATGGATGAACTTAAGGAAAGGCAAGATGAGCACAAGAAAGACCCTCATAATACAAAAATTAAGTATGAAATAAGAGCATTACAAAAGCAAATTACAATCCAGAATACAATTGAAATAGAAAGAAAGTTAAAATACGTCAAACATAACTACTATGAACATGCCAACAAGACTGGAAAGTGGCTAACCTATAGACTTAGAAAAGAATGAGAAAAAAGACTGATATTGGAAATTAGAGAAGATAGAGAAACTCACTGTCAACAGCATAAAATAAAGTCAATATTTCAAAAATATTTTCAGGAGCTATTTGACGACAAGAATAACATTGTTATACAAGAACATATGAGAAGATACTTAAAGAATATATTAATTCCACCAATTAGGGACGACTAGCAGTTAGAATTAAACAAGCCAATTGCAAAAATGGAAATCTTAAATGCAATCCAAAAACTTAAGACAGGTAAAGCCCTAGGACCAGATAGTTTCATATCACAATATTATAAAAATTTTCAAGATCAATTAGTGGGACCTTTACAAAAAGTCCTGAATTAAATCAATTATGGTAACTGTCCAGCTTCTTGGGGGAGGCTCTAATAAGTTTAATTCCCAAAGAGAGTAGAGATCATTTGGATGTTTAAAATTATAGGCCTACAGCTCTATTTAACATCGATTACAAAATATTCGCGATAATATTGGCAGAAAGATTGAAAAAAGTTTTAAAAGATTGGGTTTGCAAAGATCAGAATGGCTTTCTTCCAGGGCAGGCAAAAAAACAACAACATGAGGATAATATTAAATCTTATAGAATACTACAAAAAACATAATGAGAAAAGAATAGGTTTGATTTTCCTAGACGTGGAGAAAGCCTTTGATAATGTGGACTGGAAGTTCATCCAAGAGACTTTACAAAAAATAAACATGAGGGGAAATTCATTAATTGGACAAATAAAATTTATAAGGACCAGTATGCAAAAGTATTAGTAAATGGAGAAAAAACAGCAAAAATTAATATTAAGAAAGGGACGAGGCAGGGATGCCCGTTGTCGCCATTGATTTTTCTAATCATTATCGAAGTGTTAATCACATAAATAAGAATGGCCCAGAGATAGCAGGAGTGTGTATCCAAAACCATAAATTTAAGATTAGAGCATTTGCGGACGATTTGGTCATTATATTAGATAATCCTAACCAAAGGATAAAATGTCTCAAAAATATATTAAATGAATACGGTAACATGTCTGGTTTTAAGGTAAATTCAGAGAAGACACATATATTAACGAAGAACATGACAATCCAAGAGGAAAAAGAACTGGAAATTGAATCTCAATTCAAAATATCTAAGAGAATAAAATATTTAGGAATTAACTTAACTAAGCACAATGTGGATTTGTTCAATAACAGCTACTCAAAAACATGGCAGATGGTCAAAGACGATTTGAATAGATGGACAAAACTTGATCTGACTTAATGGAAAGAGTTGCGGTAATAAAAATGAATATCCTCCCAAGAATGATCTTTTTATTTCAAAACTTGCACATAATAGTCAACGACACACCATTCAACCAATGGCGGATAGACCTTTCGAAATTCATTTGGAATGCTAAAAACCCCCGCATAAAGTGGAATTATTTAAAAGATACTAAAGAAAGAGGTGGGTTAGGAGTCCCCGATTTCCAAACATATTATTATGCGTGTTGCTTAGATTGGTTGACTATTTGGACTGAATTAAAAGATGATAAAATGTTAGCGTTAGAGGGAGCGGACTTGCCTTTTGGTTGGCATTCATACCTATGGTATGAAAAGGCTAAAATTAATAAAGACTTTAATAATCATTTTTTACGGAAATCACTGTTAAGAATTTGGTTAAAGTGTAAAAGGGAGTTTTATCCGAAATTGCCAATGTGGGTATCCCCACATGAGGCATTCTATAGGCAAGAGAAACCAAGACTATTTAAATGGATTGGACTGCTTTCTCTTGAACAAAGGGAGCTTTGTTCCTTCTAGATAGAACTCAAAAAACTTTTAAAAATTTTTTAAACTTCTTTTATTTTTGAAATTGTTGTGAATTACTTCTCTGCTCCCTTTTATCTGGAATGGAAATACTTGGAAGCTTTTTACTAAAAGAAATTCTATAAACTTATGATTACTTGTTCTTACCTGGTTGGCTGAGTACTAAAGGCTGGAGGCTCAAGGAAACTGACAGATAATTGGAATGCTGAAAAGAAGTGAACGATATCAAAGCATCTATTGTTTGATATTTGGATCTGAAGAATTGTTTGGTTACAGTTTGAAGACCTATGGCAGCTTGACTTGTTTTGTTCCCAGGCTGTTTTGCCTTTTTTGCTTGTTTTTGGAGAGATTTCTCTGTGGTAAGATTTCTCTGTGGTAAGCTTAAACGTGTTACTAACTCTGGGGGTATTAAAAGCTAAAAGTTGAAGACTAAAGAAGTAAAGCTACAGATAAGCGAAGTGCAAATAAGCAAAGCGAATAGTAATAATAAGAAAGTATTTTGCAATTAGCAGATGATTCTGGAAGTGACTGTGGCTGAGTAGCAGCTGAAGATATTTAAAGAGACAGTGTTCTCCTTGTGAATTAACATCAGTAGGGCTGAACCATTGATATCTTTTAGCCCTGAATATGGTTTGGACTAGGAATAATTACAAGTCCTGGGGAATTGTGCCAGATATTAATTTACCCTCTTCCAAACAACGTACTCACACAAAAATTACACAGTTTTACTCCTATAATAAAAGTGAAAAATCTAAAGAGCATAAAGAACCAATGGAAATTAATAAAACTAATGCTTCGTCTGGCACATACAACAATCAAACTTAATTTTAGACTGGTCTTTGGACACTAAAAGGGGATATGAACTGTCTATCTCAAATTCTCTTAGTAAAAATCTTGCCTCTGAGATTGCAATGGCTGAGATTGTTGAGCTGATGGGGAAAAGTAAGGTCAGAATGTCAATACCCTACTTCTTCTCCAAGACAAGAGGTTGTCCATCTTCTACCCCTGGAGAAATTTAAGCTGGTTCTTGCAAATGAAGTATGTGAGAGTTGTAATTCATCTTACCCTTAGGAGGGAATTAATGAAATTGTGTCCATTCCCCAGTGGGTAAGGGAGAAGGCAGATGATATGATAGCTGACAGATGGCAACTTGGATTGATTAGAGAAATGGAATCAATTAAAGCTTTTTTAACTGAATGCAACAGTTTACTAACCACACTTGTGCATCTACAGAAAAAACTCATATCAAACCCTAAAGAAGATGAGTTGGAAAAAATGGACAACCAAAACTATCAGGCTAATATTGAATCATCCCTACAATCTACTAAATATAAACCTAAATTTAAATCTGGACAGGGGAGGAAAAAGCTTCCCAAAAAGATTCTAAAGAGGAGGGATTGGTGCATCAGGAAAAAGCCTAACATCTCTCAAAAATCAAAGTCACAAAAATATAGCATGTTGATTCTACGTGAGCTTCAGAATGTGGTCCACAAATTAATAGAAAATACTATAAATGAGGAATTAGTTTTAAGGGAGACACCTCAATCTAATCAGAAAATTCTTGATAAGTCTGATAAAGACAGTGCTGCTACTCAGTTGGCCAAGGAGGAAACTCACAAACTGCAACCGTCCTGGACTCCGAGACAAGTTGTTTCACTGGATACACAAAATTATAAAAACAATGCTATATGTGACTTAAATCTTTATAAAGCTGAGTCACCAGTCGACAAAAAATGGTGTCTAGTGTTACATCCTCTAAAGGTAGTATTGTTCAATTATCCCAAACCTCAGGGTTATCTCTCACAAGGAGAACGGAAGATTCATTTATTAGGCACCATAAATGGAACCTGTTTAAATTTGTTTAATAGTGAGGACATTCAAAAAGTGGAGTACTTATAATTCTATACATGCTCGCGCTTTGGTCACAATGAAAATGAAGGAGTCAGATTAATTTATAAACTTAAGGAGGCACTTGGCATTAGGGGAATTTTTCTCTCTAGATATTTTACTAATGCTGCTCCTCCTCAGCCATTAATACACTCTACAACATATTTTAATGATGGTGTTTCTGAAGCTTCTTGGGTGACAAGAGAAGAGACACATCTTGTAGACAAACAACTAGTTATTTCTTGTAAGGATAGGAAACAGCTTGGACAAGAAAATAATTTTATTACAGAGTCGATCTTAAGCTTTCCTATGACAGCTGAAGAAAAAAGGTTAATTGATACATTCTGTGCTTCATCTCAGGAAGTACAAACTGAGATAATATCAAGACTGGAATTTTTAAAAAGTCTTCTATTAGGTTCACATTTGAAAGATGGACAATCACTCCTGGAGGAACCAAACTCTCCATTTGTGGAGGACTTGATATCTTCAAAAGAGGCTCCGGCCAACAGTTCACAGAGTCATAATACCCATAGACTCAAGCGAAATGATTTTCAGATATTAGCAGAAATAAACCCAGTACTAAATGATCATGATCTGTTAGCGACCCAAACGGAGACTCCTTTCATGATGGTAGAGTCGCCTCATGAGACTAGCAAACTCTCTGGGCAGATAGAGTTAAGAACAGTTGCTGCTGAGGTAACTGAACAATCACAGCAGGAAATAGCGCAACTTCCAAAATTAAGAGTCAAGTCTACTCCTATTATTTCTAATGTTAGTTGTTTGCATTTGCCTACAGAAGAGATTGAGGAACTGAAAGAAAGTTTGGAACTCCCTAAGAAATCTTCCAATTACAATGAATTTTTATACAAGCATAAAGGTTATCCAAAACTAAGTGGAAGTTTATGACAAAGAAGTAAACAGCGAAATAAACATTTGAACCTCCTCACTTGGAACATCTCTGGTTGGAAAAGGAATTTGGCTGATCCATCGTTCTTGGACTACATTTCGAGACATGATATAATATTGCTGCAAGAGACATGGCATAGAGATAATCTATCCCTAAATGGCTACACAGCCTACCAGCTAGAAGCACATTCGAGCTCTAAGGGTGGCCACCCTAGTGGTGGTTTACTCACCCTTATCTCCACTAAGATCAGAGCTGTTCATATACTTCTTGACTCTTTGGAGGACTTGGCCAATGCCTTATTAATTAAATTTGATTGGATATGGCTATTAGTGATAAATGTTTATATCTCCCCTCTACGTCACAAGAAATTAGTGAGAAGTATTTGGACTAAAATGGAAGAATATATTAATAATTTATCATCTTTATATCCCAATGCCCTTGTGTTAATAGCAGGTGACTTTAATACCAGAACTGGGGCTAACGAGGCGGAATTGTATATACATTACCATTTAACTTACCCAGAACCTGAGGGTGGTTCAAATTTACCAATCAGGCATTCTAAGGATAAAGGTTGTAATCAGGCTGGACTTTATTTAATGCAAATGATAAATAGATTGAATTTATTTATTGTAAATGGGAGTGTAGAGGGGGACAGAGATGGTGAATTTACATTCTTGTCAAATCGTGGTGCATCTACAATTGACTACTCTGTAGCCTCTCTGGATCTACTAAACATGGTGTCTAGCTGTCTGGTTGAAAAGCGCACTGAAAGTGACCATCTTCCTTTGATTCTTTCATTGAATTGTTCTTCACAAGATATTTACATTGATCAAGTGTGAATACCTACTGGACAACTTGAGTTAAGAACTACAGGTATCAAATGGTCTTCTAATACAGAGCTTAAGATAAAAACTTTATTACACTCAGAAAAAGTCTTCAGCAGCGAAACATCCTTCTGACAGCTGATTCCACAATAGTCGTGCTTGAGACCTTTCAAGAATTATGTGTGGCTCTAAAACATTCTTTGAGCTTCAAAAAGAACGCATGTAAAAAAGATTTCTCTGTAAATAAATCCAAGCATTGGTTTGATCAAGACTGCATTGCTATGAAACAGTTGTTGGTAGAACAGTATAGAGTATACCAGGAACAGAATTTACAATACCTTCTGAATGGTTTCAACTAATGAGAGAATATAAGCGGTTAATAAAGTACAAAAAAACTTAGCTCAACAGGAAGCTTGGAGAAACTTGATAAATGCTTGTAGACAAAAGGACTCAAGGTCCTTTTGGAGTCTGGTAAGATGGGGATGGCCTAATTACTCAGTTAATATTGAGTATTTTATTCCAGTACATATTTGGGAAACCTATTTTACTAATTTATATGATAATGGCCATACAAGATATTCATTTATGGATGATAATATAGATACTCTTCCTGAATGGCCACCTGTCTCTACAACACAAATTAAAAGCCTTATTTTACAGTTTAAAGATGAGAAGGCACCAGGAAATGACAATATTCCAGCTGAAGTGTTTAAATCTAACATCGAGTGGTGGGCTCCTATTTTGGCTACTTTGTTTACTATCATCAATCACACTACTTGTATTCCCGATGATTGGGGATTGGCGATAATCATTCCAGTCTATAAGAAAGGAGAAAGATCAAACCCTGGCAATTATAGACCTATTAGCTTACTTAATACCATCAGTAAGCTATACTCTGCACACTTGTTGACAAAGCTGCAACAATGGTTAGAAGAAGAAAAGATTATCTATGATGAGCAGGCGGGGTTCAGAAGTGAAAGATCTACCATTGACCACGCGTTAGTTTTACAGTACTTAATTGACAAATATACAAATGCAGCCACAGGAACCCTCTTTGTGGCTTTTATTGATTTCAAATTGGCCTTTGACTCAATATCCAGAGAAAAATTATGGGAGAAATTTAAATCTACTAATATTGATAGACGACTTTTGACCCTCATTCGTAAACTTCATGAAAATACTCGTCTACAGGTTAGATGTAGCAGAGAGGGAAATATGAGTAATTCTATTCCTTCTCCCAATGGTGTGAAGCAAGGCTGTGTCCTAGCTCCAACTCTCTTTAACTTTTATATTAATTCTCTGGCGTCATCATTAGCAAAAGTGAATTCTCATCATCCCACACTATCAAATAGACCTATTTCAATATTATTGTATGCAGATGATGCAGTCTTATTATCATTGTCAAAGGTTGGTTTGAAACGTATGTTGAAATCTCTAGGAAATTATTATAGTAATGAATTGCTGAAAATTAACTATGATAAGACCAAAATAGTAATATTTACAAAGAAGAGACTTAAGTATAAATGGCAAATTAACAACAATCCAATTGAGCAGGTGTCTACTTATCAGTATCTTGGTATAACTTTCCATTCTCGAGGAACATGGCTTGCTCAACAGAAATATGCAATTATGAAGGTGCAAAGATCCAGCAAGGCCTTACTTTCCTTTTTTTACAACAAGGGGGGGCAATATATATATAGCCATACAGGTGTTTATATCTAAGGTAGTCGCACAACTCCTTTATGGTTCAGAAATATGCAGTGTTGTTAATACATACCCATATGAAGTAGTGCAAACTAAATTTTTGAGAACAATTCTTGGTCTTCCTAGTTGCATACCAAATATTATCTTAAGATTGGAAACAGGTGTAATGTCCATCGATGCTCGTATATGGCAGCGTAAATTTAATCTGTGGCTAAAAATGTTGTTTATCCCGATAGGTCTCCCCCATTAATTTTATCTGACTCCTGTCAATCTAAATGGAAGCAAACAGTAAATGCAAAACTGTTAACTCTAGGTTTCTCTGAAAAATCAATTTTGGCATTGGGCTATGATAAAGCTAAATTAGCAATTTCCCAACGTATTAGAGACATTGACTTGCAGAATCATCTAAGTTATGCTGCCTTTTATACTGATTATATAATTAATAGTACTCCACTTGCTCCTGCTAATTATCTGTTCAAACTAACCACACCCAAACTTAGAAGAGCATTTACATTAGCAAAATTAAACTGTCTTCCCTTGAAAGTGCTGGAAGGAAGATTTAAAAAGATCCCCTACTCAGAACGGAGATGCTCTTGTGGATTGGATGAGGTAGAGTCTGTATGTCATGTCCTGTTTTATTGTACATTTTACCGTGATCTTAGAAAAACTCTTATAACTCCTCTCATTCAAAAGTTTCCTGGTAGACAAGAAAATTTTTATATAGAGTTTCTTTTTTCAGACACCAATACACAGATTACAGTTAAAGTTGCAAGTTTTTGTGCAGCAGCTATGAGCTGTTGTAAACTTATGATTAATCAAGTACTCTAGCCAAACTGTTAAATATGTTAACTATGTGCTCTAGTTTAATTGCTCTAGCCCAATTGTTATTTATGACTATGATATATGCTTTGTGATCATTTTATTCTTTGTAATTTTTTTCTAATTTTTATTTTATATTTTAATTGTAACTGTGCCGTAACATGACTGTGTTAAAATGTATTCTAGTGTTTAAATTGTAAAGTCACTGTTGATAATTGCTGGCTTTTTGCCGTAATAATAAACTTGTATTTAAATGGATTACTTATAAAGATATATTAAAATGTCAAGGAGAAAACATCTACCTAAAAAGTAAAGAACTGGCCGAATGTGGCAAAATGACTCCTTGGCTGTTACAGAGGCAGTTAACAGAGAAGTTTAAAATGGGTCAAAAAGTAATTGGTATAGAAACTAAGGAGAATGATCTGGATAAACTGTTAAAATCAGGAGTAGAACATCGAATTGCAAAATTGTATAAGTTGTTAATAGCAAGGGATTTAGAAAAAGAAATTGTGAAAGAAAACATGATAAAATGGGCACAGAATATAGGGCACCCCATTCAATTAGATAGTTGGGGAGGTTCTTGGAACATGATAAATAGATCAGTAAAAAGTGTATCTCTAAAAGAGAATTACTATAAAATCTTTTATAGATGGCATTATACACCTGCTCATTTAGCAAACATGACTAAAGCCAAGAATGACAAGTGTTGGAAGTGTAAACAAAAGGGAACCCTATATCATTTATGGTGGACATGCCAGAAGGCTAAAAAATTTCGGGCCCAGGTACATAATAAAATAACAATATTAGGATTGGTGTTTACAATGCAGCCTGAAATATATTTGTTGAATATCTACGATGGTATAAAATTGTTAAAGAAAAGATCTCAAAGAAAGCTATTAACATATATGATTATTGCGGCTAGAATGGTATAGGCAAGCAAGTGGAAGCAGGAAGAAATACCAGAAATACAAGACTGGCTAATTAAGATGTATGGTTTAATCGAAATGGATAAATTAACAGCAATGATATCCAAAAACTCTATGAAACAATTTAAGGAAGATTGGCAACTTCTTTTATTTATACTTGAAAATGAATGGGGAAAACTTGCCATTAAAGGAAAAGAAGAATAAGGGAATAGAATAAAAGAAAAAGGCAAAAGGGGAGAATATGTAATATGGGTAAAGGGAAGGTAAAAATAAAAATAAAAGATGTGTAATTGAGAAAAGAACAAGGGCAGATGAAAGAAAACCAAAGAAGTAATGAGAATATTGAAGTAGGAGATTCTGAGTGAAAGTAATCGGTGTTGATATTGTAATACACAAAGAGCCAATCAAATGAAAGAAAGTAGAGATTTACAGAAAGAGATATGTGGTATAAGTTTTAGTTGGTCATTACTATCTAGGAATAACCAATATGATTTGAGAAAAAAGAAGAAAAGGAAGAATATTATATGAAGAAACAACAGAGTAATTATATAACTGAGTAATGAAGTGTTGTGTTATAGGTAATTTAAGAAAAATATTAACTGTAAATAACAGATTGATAAAATGTTAGTTGTGGACGAGGAGTTGAAGAATTTGATATGGACTAATGGTTTCTTTTACATAAGTGATGTATATAAATGGTTTTGTTTTTTTAATATGTTTAAATAGATTTATTGTGAATGAAAATTCAAAGATTAAATATGATTATATTGTTATATCGATTAATAAAGAGATTTGAAAACAAATGCAAATAAATGGCAAGGAGCCTACTGGGAGTTGGGTTCAAATTCAGAAATTCAGGTCACTATGACTGAAAGGGTTGCGAGCTGGAGGGGATATAAATAGCAACTGAGCTTAAGGCTGTATTAGCTGTAGGACGGCTGAAACGGTAGCGAGATTGCCCGCATTGATCCACTGGTCTATAGAGGCCGCTGTTAATCTCCTCGCCCATGAGACTGGAATCTGTGGTTCCCATCTGCACGCCGGACCTTAGGCAGGTTCCAGTAAGCAGACAAGAAACCAAACACATCCCCGACTCACAACACCAGGTCGAAGCCGGAACTCCAAGCCTGATGATGTACCCGAGGGTTTGGGGTGGGCTCGCCAATATAGCGCTGATGGCTCAATGCTGGTCCCAAACCAGCAATATCACTACCTTACAAATGTAAGCTGGACTCCAAGGGGAGACCTAAAGATTGGACGCCCTCGGATAGGCTTTTTGAAGCCAATCGGGACAAACAAAACAAAACACTACACTAACAGTAAACTTATTTACATGGTGGGGCTATGTACAATAACTGGGGAATCGGAGGGGTCGCCACTCCGCCTCTGCTCCATGCAGACAATGGCCATTCAACCATTGTCGAATGCCTTGTAAATTGAGACAAGCGTCTCAGACAAATTAATGGCTGGCACTTCCTTGCAATTCAAGGAGGTTTGGAAAATTAGAGGGCTCACACTGGGTCATTGGGCACCAGGATCTTCCAGCTCTGGGATTGCCACAGAGGCGGGATCAACCAGCTGACCCTTCCCTTCCTTCAAGTGTGATAGTTGGTGAGTCTCTGAAATTATGTGCAAGAGCAGCAGTGCCCACTCCTTGCTGGAGACCCTTTCTTCCAAATCAAAGAGGAGGCTGGTCTTGGACCTGCGTGCCTCCTGGACCTCTGTCGTTTTGGGCAGGGCGGTGATCGAGATGAAGCCAAGAGCTGTCTTGGCCCCTCTCAAAATCACCAGGGTTACAATAACTAGGGTGCCCCCAAACATAGAAGCCAGCTGGCACCAATACAGTTTTGCGGAGGGGAAGGCAGTAGCCAGGTCGGCCTCTGTGTGGCATTTGGAACTCTCCATTATTGAAATCTCCCAGGCTGGACTGCAGACAATGGGAGTAAGTGGAGTCAAGTTAGGGGATGCCAGGGTGAGTGCCATTGCTAACCTGGGCTCTGGCTGGGCAGAAGCCTTTTGCTGCTTGACTCCGCAGTCTCACAGGAGGTTCCCCTGAAAGGAGGCATGAAGAGGAAGGACCCTCCTGGCCACGGCTTCAAGGAAATCCAGGGGGAAACTGCAAGTCTCTAACAGGGGGCTTAGAGCAGGGATAATGGCGAGCTTTGGAAGCTTGGGGCTCGTTTCCACTTGCTGTCTGTTCTCCCTGGCAATGTACTGTGTTTTGTCCAATACTGTGGGGGTTTCCTCCTGAACCTTAGCCTGGTGCGATCCTTCTCAGTGCTCTGAAAGCAACACTGTCCCTGAGGTGGCTGGATTTGCATTCGGGGCTGAGTCAGACGGAGGTGCAATCTACCTGGCTCTGGTGCGCCAGGGGCTCTTGGGTTTTCTCAAGGGCTTGGATTGGGTCCCCCCCCCGCCATATCCGGGCAAACGGATAGCGTCTGGGGTGGGCTCACCCTGTCTCATCAGGTTAGGGAGCAGCACTTTTGGCGTTGCTCCGGAGTCTGCAGGAGGGGTGGCAAGAGTCTTTCCCCTATTGGTCCTAGTGCCTGCCTTCACCCTAGGTCTACCCCATCTGTTGGGCATCAGTCAAGCCACAATCCTCTGGGGGAGATCCCGGGACCAAGGGCACCCCTATCGTGAGAGCTCTAAATCAGGGTAACACCCAGCCTGAGGGGGGCCGCTGGTCACCGCATTCACAGGCTGGCTATTTCCCAGCGTTAGATGCCTGTCTAGTGCATCAAGGAGCTCGATTGTGGGTCTCCCATTGAATTGGCTCATGTCCAGTCCAAACCTACGTAGCATACCCCAGATTCTCACTCTGTCCGAGGGCTACGTCTGGGCCGTGGCATCGTAACCACCAGACGTCTCCTTGGGAGAGCTGGATTCAGAGGGCTGTTTGGGGGCAGTAGGCTGCTTTTGGGGATTCCCTGCCTTGAATGACTGGCTGTGGGAGTCTCTCCCTTGCCACTGCCTATTGTCCTGTCTGGGGGCTGGGCGCGAGTTCCAGTTCCCAAGTGGAACGAAGTTCGGCACCGTCTTCCTGTGTTGGGAATGGGGGCCATAGTTCGAGTAGGTCACCTTGGCTATGGGTTCCCAATTCCTGGCATCTCTCTTTGGGCCTTATTGGGGGGTTGGAGGGAGCCAGCCTCCCGTAGCAGGTCAGCGACCCGACAGAGGTTGTTCCCAAAGTCCTCCCAAGATGTCATGGCGAGATCCACCAGACCTAGGGCCATCTTCATTTCATGATTCAAGCTTCTGTATAACAGAGTCTTGAACTCCACGACGTCGAAGTTGTACCCATGGGTGGTCAGGGGAACCTTCTTGGCCAGAATGGCGAGTAGCTGCTTCCATGCCACGTAAGCCTCAGGGTTCTCACGAGGACCCCAGTGCTCCATGACGTAGTGCACAATCACACTCTGTCCAGGCCAAAGGATCTTCACTACCTCTCTCATCCAGTCATGGGCCTCGAGGCTAACAAGGCCCCGAACCACCACAGCCAACTCAAGAGTAGGGAGCTCGGATGGGGAAATGCAAAGCCTGGCCAGTTGGGTCAGGTCCTCACCATTGGCTGTCGGGTGAGAATGTATCACTGCGTTCAACTACATGATCCCAATGGACCGAGTTAGGGGACCCAGCTGGTCCGCGATCGCCTTCGCCTCAGTTGCCCTCCAGGGGACCCTAGTCTCCATGACCTGAGTCTCTCAGGTCTCTGCCTCAGAGGAACTGCCTTCTCCTGCAAGGATGGTCCTGTGACTCATGGACCATGTCTCTACTGGGTGGACTGGGACCTTAGGGTCGCTCCAGTCTGGATTAATGGGGGAGGAAGCCAGAGCGTCCTCCGGCAGTGGCTCCCCGGAAAAATCCTGGGCAAAAGTCGGGAGCAGCTCTGGGCACACAGCCAAAATCAGGGCCTTGCATGTTTGGAGCTGGCTCTCCAGTGCAGCAATCTGCTTATGGCAAGCTGCATGAGTAACAACCTCCTGCTGTTCCTTAACTTGCCCCACCATGAGCTTGGCCGCTGCTCAGGCATGATCCAGCTCAGCCTCTAAGGCGTGGGCTTTCTCCTCCCAATTTTGGACCACTAGCTTGAGGTCGCTGAGTTTCTGTGTAGAGGCCTGCACGACAGATGCAAAAGTTACCTTGTCTGCCCGCAGTGCCTCAATCTCGGCATGAAGCCGGGCATTCTCCTTTTCTACTTCTGCTAGCCTCCCCCAGGTCTCTACAAGGGCACTGCAAGTGTCTCTGGCCACAAGCCAAAGTCCCCAAGTGGCCAACGCATCCTTTGATGGCCCAAATAGGTTCTTTGATTTATGCTCCAGGGCGTATGCTTCTCGGAGTGAGGTAAAGGGATCAGCCGTCTTGAAGACAGAGTCCTTCCAGGGGCATTTCCCCTTACTCAACACCCACCTTTCTAACTTTCCTCGGATCTCCTCCTCGCACATGAGGTCCTTGACTGTGACGGGGCTCCCCTTGGTCATTTCTACAATACACACCTGCACTTCCTAACACAAAAAACAGGACCAGGAACTGGAGGGATGGGTAGGATCACCTAGACCCCTGGGGGAACTTCGGGAGATGAACTCTCTGGAACTACTCACAGGAAGAGGGATGGGAACCTATCTCCAGCCTGCCCAAACAAAGTCACTCTTGTACACCCAAGCCCGGTTTTACACCTTGACAGCACTAGGGACGAGAGGACGAAGAAATGGTTGGTGGACGGGGAGGTCACCTAGACCCAGGGAACCCTCAGGAGTACTTCACCTGCCTGAAGGGGGGTAACGAACACTAAGGAACTTACTACGCTGCCTGGCCAAGCAGCAGGGGAAAAGAGATGGGAGCCTAAACCAAACCGTCCCTAACAGTTTTTCTATGAGGAGGCCCTTCCTGCACCTCAGGACAAATCTCTTAAAACCCTAAACCAGGTCGGGGTTCCACTCACACCTATTGCTAGCAAATCTGGGACACACCCGAGAATGGAGAAGCCGGGACGCACCCGCGCCTTCTCTAACTTTAACAAATGGTGCTCGTAAGTCATAGTAAGGCAGTCATAGAATCAAAGCAACTGACAGAGGACCCTCAGAATGGGGATGAAACAGCAAGGGCAAAATTGGCATGATTAGTTCAAATTGACTGATTGCGCCATATTTGGAACAATAACATGTTGTAAGCAAAGAAGCATCAATACCTGTACAGAGTGACTAGTGAGAGCGAATTCTAGAGAGCATGCTGCCCTTTTGTTTCACTTCTCTGTTTGTTTCTTTGATCTATGTACCTAAGCCTTTTTGTTTCTTTCCTGCCTGCAAAGGTCACTTCCTCCTTCTTCCTGTTACCCTGCTTGCTTGGGGGTCCCTTAGGGACACCTAAATGTGCTCTCAATTATACAAGTTGGAGAAATTAGTCAAAGAGCACAAGCTAGCAATGCGAGAGGCAGGGCAACAAAGCGGAATCTTATACCCAATGTTTACAGGGTCAGGCCCAGTCAAAAATCACACAAATTGTTCAAATTTAAGTATTTTATTGACATAGATGTTAAAGTCTATACAATCACTCAGCTGCACTCACTCCAACAAGCATACAAGACTATAGAAAGTTAGAACGAGGTGAAAATTAAGAGCGAGAGAGAGACATAAGGGTTTGATTTAATACTGTACCAATCCAGAAGTCTTCAGCTGGGAGAAAACGATCTCAGCCATGCCTTTTGAGGCTGAGGGAAGCTTACCAGCTTCATGGTTTGCAGATCTGAGAGAACTCCTAACTCCAAAACTCCCAACTCCAAAACCAAACTCTCCAAAACCAAACTCCAAAATTCCAAACAGAATGAGAAAATGCACCTAGTTATAGATCTGACCTATGTCCTCGGAAACCAGATGGCTGCAGTTTATTATTCAGCTTTTGTAGTTCAAAGAAAATACAGCCAAGCATCCTTGCAGTTTCCTGCAAGATGAGTATCTTTCCGGAGATGCATACCTCAAAGTGACAAATTCCAGGCTATTTGCATTGTTTATTTGTTCCCAGAGAGTAATTGTTTCCTGATTGCAGCTGAAAATCCATTCAAGTGGCCTTTGAGCCATTTCCAAGATCACCCAGGATGTGTGACAGAAAGCAGGCTACTCTCTCCTGCCTACGTGTCTGTCCAATATATCTCTATGGCTCACTATGTTTGATATAAAATAATTAGGATCCTCAGGACATAGTTTTTAGGTGTGTTAAGGGGCTTACATTCCAAAATTTTGTAAGTCATTTTGCCTCCCTTTGTCTGTGAAGGACCATCCATGAGGCTCCTGCCTCAGGATGACTTACATTCATTCATGAGAGCCATCTTTTAGGGGCTCTACTAAAATTTAAGAAATCTTTTTCTGTTTATTTTTTTTTCTATACCACTATGGATTACCTAAAAAAATAAATGTTAAGTTTCCCCCTTTTTTTAACCTTACAAGAGCATCCTGAGTATTTTTCTCTTATTTACTACCACAAGCTCACATTGCATTGGCTATGCTGCACTCTGTTTGATACAGATACCAAATATTCCTATACAGCAAAGGAGAAAGTGGGAAATCCTGAAGAAGATGTACTAATCCACCAGTATTAACACCATACTAATTTTGAAATACAAGCTATTTAAAAGAAGGGTTGATAAAGGGGCAAGCCTGTCAGAGCATATAAATCAAATGTATGTTGTAGAGCAATTAAAGGTAATTGGATCAGGGGCTTCAGAAGAGACTATCACAGGCATCATCCATTGTATCTTAGACAAATCTTGTCTAACTGCTCTAGAAAAATGCTCAGAATTGGAATTAAAACTGGGCAGCAATAGCAAGGGAGCACACCAAAAACTGAGTGATGAGAGGGCAATGAGAAGAATTTAGGTCTGTGTCTACACTGTGGGAAAGGGGAACACCTAGTAGCCAACTGCCCAGACCTCACAAAGAAAGGGGGAGAAGGGGAACCAGGAAAGCGGGAAGCAAGACAAGAAGCTAAGGGCAACAGGCACTAGCTAGGTGCTAAACATGAAAGTGGCAAGCACATATTCTGTAGACCTAGTGGGAGAAAGTGGAGACTCCATGGAGAACAGCAACTCAGAGATGTCAGGAAATGAAACAAGCCTGCATCGAGCACCAGAGTATGGGCTATGAACAACAGGCACCGAGAGATCATGGTGAGGGGCAGCACTACTCCTTTCTTCATACCTGTTAGCTTAAGACACTCAGGAGAAGGGGAATGCATGAACCTTCTGGCCATAATAGATTCAAGGTGCACCAGGTGTCTTACAAACCCAATAGTCACCACAGGAACAGGGTTACCAGCAGAGAATCTGAACCAGCCAATCAAGTTTCTGCAAATTGATGGCAGGGAAATGGAAGAAGGCTAATGAAACATGAGAGTGCCCCTGTATTCCTAGGGGTAGGAGCTCATTGGGAAAGCATACAATTTATGCTAGCTCCCACCACTCAATACCTGCTGGTGTTGGTGTTACACCCCAGAGTAACCCTAAGAGAGGGCCCCTAAAATTGGCATGACTTCCCCCATATTGGATATTGGCTAGCAAAGGTCAGTTGCAAGTAAAAATTGGTTTTGAAGTAGGTTCTTAAGACCAGCAACACCCTTTGCTGTTGTATGGGAATGTAGACAAGATCCTTTAGGCTAAAAGACAACAACCTATTGTTCCAAGTCACACATCTCTAGGCAGCCACAATAGACTCTCTCCTTGATTAATAAATTGAATCATTAAGGTTGTCTCAGTCCCAAGCCACGCTGATAAACTTTGCAAGGATAGACAATCAAAGTCTATCAATTTGGAATTTTAAACCTATCACATACCTGGACTTTCCCAGGATAAACAATACCAAGGAGAGGTCGTGATATTTGCCTAACATTATATTCCGCAGTCATCGCCCATTAATGCCACTTTGCTAGCTGATACACAGCCCGAGGACAGAAATTGGCTATAAAAATCCTCACTTTTTGAGCCTCTTTGGAGAGCCTCCCAGACTGGACAAGGGCACGTTTCACTGCTACCGAGGTGTCCCACTCAAGCCACTCGGACACTGCTGAGAGCTAAACACAACTCGCATCTCTGACCTTCTGTGAAACCCCACTGCTTCCAGCCTTCCAGCCCCAGGATACAGCCTTCCCTTGGTGCTGTACACCGAGCCTTCGCTAATCTCCTCCTTCTCCAGGATGCCTAGACTAAGGTCCGTATGCCCTCTCTCCCAACTGTCTCTTATTTCCAACTTCATTTCTGTAGCCCTTGTGTGATTGTAGGATTATTTGTTGACGTGTGTTGCGACCTTCTCTGTTAGTTTTAATAAAGTTACTTTAGATTGTTCCTCTGACTTTTGCATGGTTCTGACCCCATAGACATGGGGTTAAAGATCTCTTGCCCTGACCTCTTGCAAGCTTTGAGTTTCTCTGTTAGTTTCCTTAATTTGAAGCCTGTTTGAGTGTCCTTGAGATACCCCTAATTTCCAGGGTAACATTGGGACTCAGTTGGCTGAAATTTTATGATCCCCACATTTGTTGGAGCAACAGGGCAATTTATTTCCCTGAGGAGTGTCAGGAACATGTATGAGACACATGTCAAAATAAAAGGAAATGCCTGCAGATTACCCAGTGGCAACAAGGGGGAAGGAAAGAGGTGGAAGCAGGGACTCTGCCTGTGGAATACATGGATTTACATGAAGTGGCATCAGAGAGTGAGTTTGACCAGCTCCCTCCCAACCATGAAACTGACTTTGCCATCACATTGGAACCAGTGGCTGTCCTGCCAAAAAGTAAATTGTATGCGATGTCACCTAAAGAGATGGAAACACAGAGGTAGTTTATTGATAAGAATTTAAAATGAAATTTTATGTTCATGCAGAACATAAATGGAGTTTTGCATGAACACTTATATAAAGGGCTCCTGGTCTACCTAGATGATGTGCTGATTTACAGTCAGATGTATGAGAAACATGTGGCACCAGTGAGAAAAGTGTTAGTTACATTGAAAGACAATAGGCTGTACTTTAAATTGTCTAAATGCAGATTTCACACCAAAAGGTTAGATTAGCTGGGATATTGCATGCCTGAGAAAGATATAGAAATGGACCCAGCCAAGGTTAAGAGTGTGTTGAACTCTGGGAACCTCCAAACTGTGTAGGCAATTGCAAAGTTTGTTGGGGTACCCTAATTTCTATAAGCAGTTCATTCCCAACTTTGCTTAGGTGGCCTTGGCACTGACGGATTTGCTGAAAACTAAGAAAAGGAGCCCTGGTGGCGCAGTGGTTAAATGCCAGTACTGCAAGCCACAAGGTTGTAAGTTCGATCCTGCCTGGCTCCAAGGTTGACTCAGCCTTCCATCCTTTTGCAGGTCGGTAAAATGAGTGCCCAGCTTGTTGGGGGCATGTATAGAAATGTTGCGAAATACATGCTATTTGTAAGTTGTTCGCCGCCTCAATCTGTATGGAGAGGCGGGATACAAATAAAAAAAAAGGGGGAAGGCAAAGAAAATAAGGAGGGGTCGGGCGGATGGGGGACAAACCCAAACCTGGCACAAAAATGCAATGGATGGAGGAATACCAAATGCCTTTGATGAACTGAAACACGTCTTTAGCTCAGAACCCATATTGAAACACCCAGGTCCAAATCACCCTTTTATAATACAGGTGGATGCGAGTAGCAAAGCCATGGGGCAGCACTGCTGCAAAAGAACATGGAAGGAAAGATGAGACCCTGTGCTTATCTGTTGAAAAAGTTTGATCAGGGGGAACTGAATCTACCTATTTGGGAAAAGGAAGCTGCAGCTATAAAAAATGCATTAGAAATTTGGAGGAATTTGCTGGAGAGTGCTTCATGCCCCTTTGAAGTTTAGACAGACCACTGTAACCTACCGGCTTTGCCAACACCAAGATGTCTCACAGCCAAAACAGAAAGGTGGGTGAATTCTTTTTTTTTAATAAATTCAAGTTTGTTATCAAACACTTACCAGGAAAAAAGAACATTTTGGCTGATGCATTGTCTGCGTTACCTCAGCATGATTGTAAGAGACCTGAAGTAATAGACACTATATTTACTCACTGGCAGCTATGATTAGCAGTAATAATATGCAAACAAAGTAGCCAACAAAAGGGGAGGAACAGATTTTAGTGAGTCCTTTAGTGAGTTCGAAAAAGGTTGAGTCAAAATGATGGGAGAACTGAGCAACCAGCAGAACTAGATGAAAAGGGGGTAGGAAACTATAAGGAAGATAAAATGTATGTTCCTGAAAAAAGGCATGCCCAAGTACTGCAGAGGTGCCATGATGTCAAGCCCACTGGCCACATTGGCTTTGTAAAAACCCATGTGCAGGGAACACTAGTGGTCAAAATGAGGGCAGATTTTGAAAACTGTATTAGAAGTTGCCCAATGTTCACGCAGAGTAAACAGGTGGGGGAAGCAAACGAGCTTCCTGTGGCCACTACTGACCACTAACAGTAGTGTTAGAAGGATAATTTTATTCTTTCATGCTTCCCTTTTTATATCATCCATGAACACATGTCAGCATGGACTTCATAACTGACCTGCCAGATAACAATCAGAAAGCTGTGATTTAGGTGGTCACAGACATGTTTTCCAAACAGGCACATTTCGCGGCATGCAAGACACTGCCTATGATTATGCAGCTGTCTACATTATTCATACAACATGTGCATAAATTGCATGGAACACCCCTCAAAATTGTGACTGGTGGCTTTGTAATTGGTTGACTGACTGAACCCAAAGGGTGCTCAACAATGGCTGATTTTCATCCTGGAGAGAGGGTTCTCTCCTGGGCCCAGTGCTATTCAACATCTTCATCAATGACTTCATCAATGACTTGGATGACGGAATAGAGGGCATGCTGATCAAATTTGCAGATGATACCAAATTGGGAGGGGTTGCTAATTTGCCAAAGGGCAGGATCAAAATTCAAAATGATCTTGATAGATTGGAGAGCTGAGCCAAAGCTAATGACATGAATTTCAACAGAGAGAAATGTAAGGTCCTACACTTAGGCGGATAAAATGGAATGACTAAATATAGGATGGGGCACACGTAAATGGATAACAGTACATGTGGAAGGGATCTGAGAGTCTTGGTGGCCCACAAGCGGAACATGAGTCAGCAGTGTGATGCAGCGGCCAAAAAAGTCAATGCAATTCTCAAAGGCGGTAACTCAATTTAGCTTTGGTTAGACCTCATCTGGAATCCTGTGTTCAGTTCTGGGCACCTCAATTCAATATCAACAAGCTGGAACATGTCCAGAGGAGGGTGACCAAAATGGTGAAGGGTCTGGAAGCCATGCTCTATGAAGAGCGGCTTAGGGAGCTGGGCATGTTTAGTCTGGAGAAGAGAAGGTTAAGAGGGGACATGATAGCCATGTTTAAATATTTGAAGGGATGTCATGTTGAGGAGGGAGCAGGTTTGTTTTCTGCTGCTCCAGAGACTAGGACAAGGAGCAATGGATTCAAGCTGCAGGAAAGGAGATTCGACCTGAACCACAGGAAGAACTTCCTGACAGTCAGAGCTGTCTGGCAGTGGAATATGCTGCCTTGGAGTGTGGTAAAGTCTCCTTTTTGGAGGTTTTTAAGCAGAAGTTGGATGGCCATCTGTTGTGAGTGCTTTGATGTGGGTTCCTGCGTGGCAGGAGGTTGGATTGGATGGCCCCTGTGATCTCTTCCAATGCTATGATTCTATGATTCCATAATGTCCCCTCCTAGGACTACAAATGCCTTTGGATTCTGCAATATGAGATTAGCAGTATATGATTCCATTTCTGCCCACAGGGTTCTGATTTGGGATTTCTTCTTCATTGGAGACATGTAGATATTTATTATCAACAGAGTGCAATGGCTGAATTGCATTGGCACTACCATGGTGTTGTCCCCTTGCAAAACCCTGTCCCGGGGTCTACAACTTTGATATAAAATTAACCTAACACACCAGAGAGGTCACCCGAATGTGCACATAGGCAATAACAGTCATACGATTGAAAGAACCAGATCAGCTCAGTAAAATACCCAGTCACATAGCAACAGGAGACCTCATGTTGTGATAACCCATGGTGGACAAAAGGCCTTTAACCCTTAAGGACCTCACTTGAAAGGAGTAAAAGTGTTCCCAGAAAACTGGGCACTTGAAGCAATAAAACTTTATCAGATCCATCTCCAGAAACTCACACCACAGGCTCAAAGTGGAGGAACATCCGGTTATTTAGATGACACTTTGTTATCTTCCGTGAAATGCCAGGTGTGGAGGTGTTTTTTGTATTCTGTCCCTGTTTGTTTTCCCCAGGAAAGGATTTGGCTTCAAAGTAAATTTTTCCTACAAATAGTCCCTGTTTTTGGGCTAGTTAGGCAGGAGAGGAAGGTGATGCAAGGAGTATGATGTCTCCCGGTCTTACCAACCGACCCTTCCTCCTCCCTCCTCAGCATCTCTTCGCTGAGCTGACTGCTTCCTGGACCAAAGCACTTCAGGAGGAGGTGCAGCATTTCCCAAGCTGTGAATTCCTCAACAATCTCTCTATTTTATTTCCACTCTTTATTTCTATTAGCACTTGGATGTGTGTGTGCATGTGTGCATAAGTGCAAACTATTACTACTCAATAATTCATTCATTGCACCTTTTTGTGTGATTTCTGACTGAGCCTGACCCCTAAACATTGGGTTAAAGATCCTTAATTGCCTTGCCCTCTTTGCATTGCTAAAGCAGTGCTCTTAGCTAATTTTACCCACAAGTGACAATTTGACAGGCGTTGGGAATCCCCCTAAGGGACCCCCAGCAAGCAGGGTAACAATGGCATGTTTTAAATGTGGGAAGAGGCCCATTAATTCATGTAGAGTGGTGGCAACCAGGACTCCCAGTCCTTCCCTTGCTCTTCCTTGCTTCTTCCCTGACTCTACTGCAACTGAAAATGAGTGTAGGCCATTTACTAGCAGTTCTTTATCAGTCCATGATTTCTGAATCAGTAAAATGTCATGTTGAGTGAGGAAGTCAGTGAAACTGGAGTCTCCCATAGATTTAAGCCAGCCCGCCACATTATAAGAGCAACCTTGATCTTGTCACTTGATTGTCAAACGTTTTTCACTGCAGAGTAAGGGCTGGGTGGGTGATTCACCCAGTAGCAGTTGATTCATATGTGCTGATGGCTGGGATAGCTTTAGCTGTGTCTTCCTCTGTGGTTGGTGTTGTAGCACATCACATTCTCATTCTTTATGCTCTGTCTGTTCTGGTAGGGAGGTGGGAAAAACCATTGCAGTATGAAAAGTAAAGTGTAGGTCACAAGCAAGCAAGGATCCCATCTCTTTAATGCAAGACACATTCTTTGGTTTATCCAGTGAGATAGGAGATGAGATAGGCAGTGGTGAGGGCTGTCTTTTCTGTAGGCTGGGTTCACACTGGGCCATTTGAGTTCCCTGGCATTTAATTGTAGATAAAGATATATCTTCAGCGCAAGGCATTTCGGGTGCGTGATTTGCTACATGGGATTTAATGGCTTCTTTGAATAGAAGTAGAGATTCATCACTTCCACTTTCACTGTCAGATTGGTGTACTGACAGCTTTCTGCGAGTCTGTGGAGAAGGGGATGGTTTCTGTGAAGCTGTTGGAATTTTGCTGAGCATTGGGTATGTGTGTCCAGATATCTGTAAGTTTTTCTCTCAGTCTAAGTATTTCTTGATTTATAGCCTGAGGTTCTTCCTTTTGAAGTACACTTAGGCTCTCCATCTTTGACATGGGTGGCAGGTTTACTGCATAAATTCTCAGAGCTTTTATCTGCAGGGTTATGTGCTTTTCCTGTCAAAAGGACCCAAAATATTTTATCTTGGAAGACTCTGATAGTTTTGATATGGTGTGCTTGCCAAAGAAATTTACTTACTTATATCAATCTGTTAGGAACAAATGCCTGATTAAAGGTCAAAAATATGCGTTTGATTGCTCTTGGGCTGGATAGATAGTGAAAGTCTTTTAAGTCAATTGTTTTAAGTCAATTGTTCTGCTGTGGAAGTTTCTAAAAAGTGGAAAAGAACTCTTACAATTGACTTGCGGCTGTTCCAAATATGGACATTATGATGTATGATGTATTTCTAGGAGGATTTGGTTTTTCTGTAGCACACGGCAGTGTTTAACTACATCTGAGTGCCTAGCTGATATAGGGAAAGTTTCAGTATGACCAAATCCTGCAGCCTTTTTAACCCCCTGTCTGTTATAAGGAATAAGTTTCTCCACCTTATTTGCAATATCATTTAGTCTCTGCAATATAAGGATCAAAGTTTCTGCAGATAGTAAGTAGACCTCGTGGAGGGACAGAGTAACATTATTGCATGGTAGGTATATTGCCAGCAAACTTTGGGAGATTGTCTCCATTATTTCTGTTATCTCATTGTTCCGGAGAATAGCTTATATTTAAACTTTGAAGAATTGAGGCGGCTATTTTACTTAATTCAGACTTCTGTGGCAACTCAGGGAGTGAAAAGGGAGCTGTAGATGCAGGTTTGTTACTCATAGAATGTGCTATCTCTGCTGATGGAAATAGTTAGTCAATCCTCATTTGTTTTTGTGCTTTAAAGGACTCCTGGGTTCCAGTATTATTGCTGGGACTGGTCTGAATTCTTTTCTTGCCTTTGGGTAGCATTTTAGGATGTATTTTAAGATGTATAGAAGGGATAAGGCCAGATTATAATGGGAGATTATTTCAGTGGTTGTTATCCCATCACCACCTTGCTCCACCCCCCGAGAATATGTGTTATTTACTTAAAGAGTTGTTACTGGAATTTAACTTAGCAGAAGAAACAATCAAGGAATATATGTTAAAATGGGCAAAAGATTTGGATTATAACATTCCTTTGGAAGATTGGGAAAAATGTCAAAATGCAATAGTGTGCATGTGAGAACTTTTGACTTAAAAGAAAACTTCATAAAAATCATGTATAAATGGTACCTTCCCCAGGCAGAATTGCTACAATACATAAAGGTACAAATAATCATTGTTGAAAATGTGGAAAAGAAACTGGAACCTTCTTTCATATGTGGTGGAGAAGCAATACATCCCCAAAAAATTAGTATAAGATCAGAGCTAAGATGCAACAAATTTTAAAGGTGAAAATTGGTCTGAAACCAGAAATTTTCTTGTTAGGTCTTTTTAAACTTGGTAAAGGGGATAATAATGAGATAGGAAGACTTGCTTGGCATATGGTAACAGGTGCTAAAATAGTTTTTGCAAGATATTGGAGATTATAAATTCATAGACATAGCAGAAATAGATAAACTTATATCTTAGATGGCAAAGTAGATAGCAAATTTTGTAAAGACTGGGAATGATTCAATGAGTTTTTACAATCTAAAACTCATAAATAAAGTGTTATTGGATTTGACAATTAACTACTTATTTACAAGAGTTTTGGTTATTGGTATTTGGATTAATTTCTGGCTTTGTTGAAACAAGGGACAGGATAGTAATTTGATAATTATGTTGTTTAATTGTACAGTATGTAGCTTATTTTCTGCTTATATTTATGTTGGAAAATTCTGACATTCTCTCTCTCTCTCTCTCTCTTTTTCTAGGGCATATGGCACTTAGCTAGTTTCGTTTCCTTTTCCTTCACATGTCAAAACCTTTTGCCTTCTCAACTAAAGCCTCAGTGTTGTTCTTTGTGTCATTTAAATGTATGGCTATGGTATCCGGGTGACCAGACTGTGTGGCCCAGGATAGACCCTGGGATCATTGGCCCTACATAAAAGACCACGCTTCTCTCTCTTTGCTCTCTTTTCCATTTTTGCTTCTACAACATTCTCTCTGACCATGCTTTGCCTCTCCACCAAGAAAATGGTGAGTTAAGAATGAAGCTAGTATCTCTTCTGATTGCATGGTGGGCACGAAAGGCAACACAGAGTAATCACTTTGCCCTGCGTTGTCACCCCATGTGGACCAGCGGGTAATTTGTCCATCCAGGTCCAGCCAAAAGCCCTCCTAGTAAAGGGGGTTCAGAGGGGATTTGGAGGGGGTCCGGATTCCGACTCCCAGCTCTTCCAGTATTTGAAAGAGCGAAAGGGGGTCGAAGGGAATGAAGAGCTATCCATGGCCACATCGTTGTTGCTGCTAGATCGGCACAAGCGCTGCTGCCAACTTTTAAAATGAAATTACGATAAACTGGCTTGAAAAATAACCAAGTTAGAACCAATAGCAATAGAAACTTCAACTTTTTGGATTCTGAAACAAGTGGTAAGATCTGACAAAATACTGTAAGTTACCCGGTTTAATAAAAGAAAAGTAATTAATTTGTCTTGCATCACGTGGCGTGAGGTCCGGGGATGCATCATTGCTGCTTCTTAGAAAGTCTATGAACATGGACTGTTTTCTTTTTCAGGCCGTTCAAAGGGGAAATGCCCATGAATAAGTGGACTATATATAAAAGATAAACTTTTTGATTTTTTGATTTTTTGTAATTAAGAGATATAAGTAAAACTCCTGAAGATGCTTGACAGAGACAGTGGTTCCAGAGCGACGGAGTCTAGCTACTGTGAAAACCAACAGGAGAGAGACGTCATACGAGACTTTGTACAAGAAACAAAAGCCGACTTTGTGAAGCCTTACTGGATTTTGGACCTTCTTCCTTTCGAGACCTGATTTGCTGTAGAAGAAGAGGGTACATAGGTTTTCCTACTTTTTTTTCCCTTTTCCTTTTTTGTCTTTTGTGAACTGTGGACATTGTCAACTACTGACTGAGCTGGAATCTTGGACTGGGGACCTTGAATTTTCTTTTTTTTCCTAAACAGATTTTTCTTATGGCAGTTTCAAATTTTGCACGAGGAATTGAAGGACTTTAACTGAAATTTTGGATTGCTTAAATTTCAAGACAAGGAACATAAAATAAGATACAATTTAGACTCTTTTCTTTTTTTCTTTCTTTCCTTGAAAAAAAGTCTGCTGACATTTCAAGTCAACGAGAAGCAAAACAAGGTCCCTTTCCTCTCTCTTGTTGAAACAGCGATGACTGGAGCTATCTCTAACATGTAATTATTAGCTCAAGGACTTAGACACTGATCCTTGATTCAACAGATCAGCGAGAGAGGTCTCTTGGATTTTTGGACTTAATTGGCCATTCTATGAAATAATATAATTTCATTTTATAGAGTGTTCATCAACTATAAATATTAATAGGCGGAATATTAAGTTAAAGCAATGACTATTGTATCTATGCATAAAATAGCAACAGTACATAATTTTTAGTATTTAATTACTTCAGTATATTTACAAATCTGAATGAATTGAACTTTGAATGAACTGAACTTTTTCAGAGAAAAGTGAGATAATTTTGGAAAAGAGTGTGAAATATTAGACTGCGAAATATAGGAGAGGGAAAAGAGCTGATTGAAACAGAGATACGATAGGACCTTCACTTATATTGCAAGTGAATGTTTATATAGACTACAGTAGAACCAGCGGGTTATGTGTATCCTTGAATAAGATAACAGACAGAAACAACCTTGAAAGATAATACAGTAAAGTGTTTAAGGAGCGGGAGGGACAGAGAAGAGAACTGAGATAAAACACTGCCATCTTCTGGACAAATAATCTATTTATAGATCTTTCTCTTCTCTCCAAAAAAAAAAGGGGGAGGAAGGGAGGAAGAAAAAAAAGAAAAGATTTTTTTTCATTTGAAGGATTTATAACTATTCTATATTATATTACACCTATATTATTGTAAAAGTTGAAACTTTAAATTAGAATAATTGTAAAAGGGTTAAATGCAAGATACCCTACAATAGGAGACAGCTGAAATTAAATTGAAAGAAACAGAGAAGAATGGATCCTCTCACTAGAAAGGAACAGCAGCAGCTAACGCAGCAGCCGCTTCTAGCTCATCAGCTACACCTTCAACTCAAGCAACCAGAAGACCATCAGTAGACACAATTCATAAATCTCATGATCTGATGTTACAGATAATGGAGGAACTCAAAAACTTCAGAGATGAAATTAGACAGAATTAAAAGAGACCAGATTTGAATGCAGACAGATATGAAACAAGAACTAGATAAGTTGGGGGGGGGAATGGACACCATAACAAAAGATGCAACTAAATTAAAAAATGAAACTAAAATAATAAAAGAACAAGTTCACCAAATAGAAAAATCAATTACCGTGGTTCAAGGGAAACAACAAGAAGAAATACAGCTATCTGTGCAAGAACTTTGCTACTGTGACCGCTGCTTGAAATTGAGAGGAATTCCAGAGAACTCATCAGAAAATCTTTATGAGAAATTGATACCTATACTGGCAGAGTAAATTGAGATATCAGAAGAAAGACTTGAAGCTACAATCGATAGGATCTTTAGAGTTTCATCCAAAACAGCAAGAGAATGTAATTTACCTCGGGATACAATCATTTCTTTTACAAGAACTATGATTAAAGAAAAAAAAAATACTCCAAACCAATTATGAGAAAAAATTACTAATTGACGAAAAGGAAGTAAAGATATTCAAAGATATACAATATCAGATACTCAAAAAATGGCAGGAATACAAACCTCTGGCTAACTTTCTGGCAAGAAATCAAATTAGCTATAAATGGGAAAAATTCAAAGGTTTATCATTTTCATACAAACAACAAAGATATAAAATTAATTCAGTCCATAAAGCAAACGAAATTTTGGAGAGAATGAAGACAGACTTCCAAAAAATGACTGAATATGAAAAGGAGATCCAGAAAAATAAGAAAGCTTCTGAACAAAAAGATACAGTTAATCAAGATCAGGATCAAAATCAAAGAAAAATGGAGATCAGAATAGAAGAATAATTGACTGGAGGAAGTGGATCAGATAATCAGGGATCTGCAGAAGAGGAAGGCGGATTGGACGAAGAAGAAATCTGAAAATTGCATATTCTAAATTGAAATAAAACTTGAATAAAGATGGTAATCAAAATACAATCCTGGAATATTAAAGGCCTGAATTCTGAATTCTGAATTATCTAGAGAAACAAAAATTGGATATTATTTGTCTTCAAGAAGTTAAGGCAAATATTTTGCCTCAACTTCTGAGAAAAAGAAAAGAGAAGTTTTGATATATGTAAATAAAAAATACATGGTACCAGAGATCTTCAAGGACAATAATGATCATGGTGTTGAAGTAAACACCACACAAAGCAAACTATTAATCGTAGGCATGTATGCACCAAATGGAGCCAAAGGTGACTTCTTCCTTAAACTACATGATGAGATTTTAAAATATATACATGAAACTAATCAGCACAATATTGTCATGGTAGGGGATATGAATGGAGTAATTAACCCATGCATTGATAGATCTACACAAAGGAAAATGTTGGGAAACAATGGTAAACTGCCCAAGAGTTTCTTTAAGATGATTGATGTTCTTAACCTATTTCACACATGGAGACATAAAAATGGCCAATCTCAAGGATATACCTTTTACTCTGATCGACATAAAACAATGTCAAGAATCAATTTAATTTTAACTTCAAAAGACTTGCTTACTAAAATAAACAAGATGGATATTATACCAAAATTATGCTCTGATCACAATCCCATAGAAATAGAACTGAAAATTACAGATAAAGAAAGATCCTGGAGATTGAACGATGAGATATTTCAGGAAGAGAAATATATACAAAAAGCAAAAAAGGTAATCACCAACTACTTTAGAGAAAATACAACATCTGACATTCCAATGAAATCAATTTGGGACACTAGTAAATCAGTTGTGCGAGGCTACTTTATTAAATGGTCTTCCGAAATAAGGAAAAAAAGAGAGAGAAGAAGAGCAAAAGATCATAGACCGAATGAAAGAACTATATAGACAACTGAAGAAAGATCCCCTAAATAACACTATTATAAAAGACCTGAAAAATTTACAAGTACAATTAAATGAATTAAATTTAAATGAAATTGAATATCAAATCAGACAAACTAAGTATAGATTCTTTGAACAAGCAAACAAACCATCCAAATTGTTAGCAAGCAAATTACAGAAGAGAAGAAAGAACAATACAATTACGGAGAATAAAAAACGCAAAAATAGGCTGACAAAACAGGAAGAGATCAAGCAAGCATTCTTTGACTACTACGAGAAGCTATTAGATACAGTCTCAACTCCCCATGATGCATGAAAGATTAATTCTTATCTGGAAAAATGTAATATATTTAAATTTTCTGAAGAATAAAGAACTATTTTGAATAGATCAATATCTATGGTAGAAATATCTGAAGCAATCAAGAAAATGAAGATAGATAAAGCTCTGGGTCCAGATGGATTTACGGCTCACTACTATAAAACATTTGAGCATGAACTCTCCCTACCTCTTCAAAAGACAATAAATGACATCTTAAATACAGGTATACCAGATACTTGGAATAAAGCTAACGTAACATTGATTCTGAAAGAAAGCAAAGATATAACAGATGTGAAGAAATATCGTCCAATTTCATTATTGAATATAGATTACAAAATATTCACTGTTATATTGGCAAATAGGCTAAAAGCAGTCTTACAAGAAGTAATTCACGAAGACCAAAGCAGCTTTTTACCAAAAAGGGCATTAAAAGCAAATATAAGAATCATTTTAAATATTATAGAATACTACGAAAAACATAACGAAAGGAAGCTTGCTATGATATTTATTGATGCAGAGAAGGCCTTCGATATGCTAAATTGGCCTTTTCTAAAAACAGTGTTGAAGAAAATAGAAGCAGGACCAAAATTCACATCCTGGATTGACACGATTTATAATCAACAAGAGACGCAATTATTGATAGATGGTGAAAAAAGACCAATAGCCGTAAAAAAAGGAACAAGACAAGGCTGTCCCATATCTCCTCTACTATTTATAACTACGATGGAAATCTTAAATAACATTATATGTCAAGATCAAGCAATCAAGGGAATACAGATGAAAAAACACCAATTTAAATTAAAAGCATTCGCAGACGACCTTGTCTTGTTCCTAGATGATCCATTAAGTAGCCTGAAACATCTTATACAAATTGTGAACGAATACGGTGAACTCTCTGGCTTTAAAGTTAACAAAGACAAAACTGCAATACTAACAAAAAATATAAATGAACAAGAAGAAAAGGCTCTAATTGAAATAACAGGCTTCAATATAATTAAGAAAACTATCTAGGTATCTGGATTTCCAGATGAAATAGTGAACTACTTCATAACAACTACGAAAAAAAATGGAAGGAGATTAAGAAGGACTTAGAGACTTGGACTAAACTACGACTTTCTTTTATGGGCAGACTGGCAGTGATAAAAATGAATGTGTTACTGAAGATGGTCTTCTTTTTTCAAAATTTGCCTATTATCACCAACAATAAACTGTTTTTGCAATGAGAAAAAGACTTATACAAATTTATTTGGGAAGGTCATAAACCACGAACTAGATGGATGACTCTTACACATTTAAGCATCAAAGCTGGAGCTGGTGTACCAGATATATATATATATATATTACAAGGCGGCTGCGACGACATGGATTAAAGACTGGAAACCTCTACAAAATGAACAAACATTAACATTGGAAGGTGCAGATCTGGGAATGGGCTGGCACACTTCTATAAGCTACGATAAAACTAAAGTAGATAGAGACTTTCCCCATCATTATATCAGAAAATCACTGCTAAAAATTCGGAATAACCATAAAAGGAAGAATATTAGACAAATACCCATGTGGACGTCTCCTCAGGAAGCTTTCTTTGGAAGATGGAGAGGAACTGGGGAGTGGTTAAGATATGAAGATTTAATTGATAAATCATTACCAGGATCACTAAGTATCAAAACCAGAGAAAAGTTAGAAAAAGAAGGAATTGTGCTAAATTGGTTTCCATATCTACAACTGGTGGAAAGATTCAATATAGATTTAAAATTACAAGGTTTTGACATAACAGAAAAAGCTGGCTTGATAAAACTTATGTTTGAAAATCTACCTCATTTATTGGCCAAAATATATAAAGAAATTCTGAAAAAAGAGAGAGAAGATGAAACAATTAAAGTAACTATGATTACCTGGGCTCAAAATATAGGACATTCAATACAACTAGAACATTGGGATCAAAGTTGGAAAATTACACAGAAATTCACATCAGCCCAGAATCTAAAGGAAAACTACTCTAAGATCCTCCACAGATGGTACATGACACCAAACAAACTGAAAAAAATATATAATACTGGTACAGGAATCTGCTGGAAATGTCAAAAGGAAGTTGGAACAATGTACCATTTATGGTGGACTTGTAATAAGGCTAAAAAGTACTGGGAGGAAATACACAAAAGAATAGGCACAATTCTACAGATTGAATTTAATAAAACACCTGAAATATATTTACTGAATATGCTTCACACGATTGATCAAAATATAACAAAAAAATATATATTGGAGGATCTTACTATATATGATAACAATAGCAAGAATTGAATACCCCAAACTTTGGAAGAACGAAGAGATCCCCAATGCAGATCAGTGGCTAATTGCTTTGTTAGAAATAAAAAATGCGGACATAGTAACTCAGAGACTTAAAGGTCATACAGATAAAGACATTGAGAAAGAATGGGACCCTCTGAAGCAGCTCTCTTAAAAGTAGAAAATGTAAAAGTACTAAAATAAACAGTTCTGTTTGGTAAGGTTGACTTAGGGAAATGGGGTAACAAACTTAGGAAGTTTATACTCCAACAAAGGAGAGAAAATTATTTATTTGACTTTGTATAAATTCAAAAAGTGTACTTTGATTTGACAAATGATGTGAAGAAGACTGAAAAGACTAAAACAACAGATAGACTGAATTTTCAGAAACAAACAAATAACTGGATGAATGAATGTGTGTAGTACAGTTACAATGTCAAGAATATTTGGTCCTAGTAAGGATTGGAAGAAGAACCATTGGATATTTCAATGAGATACAAAAGTTTTATTGAATGTAATATATATATAGTTTAATAAAACGTATTTTAAAAAAAGAAGCTAGTATCTTATCTAATCTTTTTGTTAGCTAGTTAGGATCTAGGCTGTCCAATGTGTGTGTAACTGTAAAATTCATTAATAAACTCCTAAGTTTGTAACCAGAAACTGCCTGCCTTGTTTTGCTTTCTAAGTCAGTCTCAGTTCAGGGAAGCTACACTGAGACTGGGTCATACTTTCTCTGCAACTCTGCTAAAACAAGTCTGATTCCTAACAGTTTTAGCTTTCATAGAATTTCCCCCAAAGGGCTAACACCCTGGGAAACGCTAACTCCCAATAATTAGAATCCTTTTTGATGCTGATACCCTTAGGAAGGGAAGGATAATCTCTTTGCAACTTTTTCTGTGTTATCTCAGTTGAAGGGGATAATATAAAAAGAGAATATAATAAGATGTTTAGTAAGTTAATATTTTATCCTTTTTTCCTTTCTTCTCTTTCTATTTTCCAGCAGGTACATATTGATGCTTATCAGTCCTAGTCCTAGTCTCATCATGTGGGAAGCCTATTTTAGAGATTGTTAAATGTTGAGATGTTTATTGTTTAGACGTTTTGTACTTGTATTTGTTTTGTTGTCTATATTTAGTCTTGACGATAACGATGTAGATAATAATGGGATGGACCATGAAAGTAATGTGAGCTCTCCACATTTTCTGGTTTCCCTTTTGACGGAATTCATTAATATATTCCCTCCAGGAATATCTAGAACTTACTCTCCTAACCCCACAAAAATTGAAGGTTGATATGATGATGATGATGAAGATGATGATGATGATGATTGTAGAGTTTAAGGCTTTCACAGCCAGAATCCATTGGTTCTTGTGGGTTTTTCGGGCTTTGACACCGTGTTCTGGTTGTAGTTTTTCCTTGGAGAAAATACAACCAGAACACAGTCTCAAAGCCCAAAAAACCCACAAGAACCAATGATGATGATTTTGATGATGATGATGATTTTATTTATATTCTGCCTTTCTACCGATAAGGGGACTGAAGGTGACTAACAGCATATTTAAAACAATACAAATAAAAAGCAATACAAAGAATTAATAAAAATATAAATCTAAGATTTAAAAATAATTAAACAGTTAATGAAGTTAAAACATTAAAAATTAAAAATACTAAAAAGCATTAAAAAAAACTATGTACAAATTTTGGAAACAGCACTCCACAGCAATAAAAGCCCAACCGTAGTCAGTTTATAAAAGCCTGATATGACAGACAAACAATCTTAGAGCACTAATGGACTCATAGAGATATGGCTATATAAATAACCTTGAACCAAGTCTTTTTAGGCTTTATAGGTGAAAACGCCATCCACCTTTCCATTTATTTATTTATTTATTTATTTATTTATTTGGCAAGGTACTAGAACATGTGGTGGTTTCACTACTCCAGAAGTTCCTGGATGAGGTGGATTATCTAGATCCATTTCAGTATGGTTTCAGATCTGGTCATGGAGCTTGGCTTCTAGATTGTTTTCTTTTGTCATATATGGCAAAACAGTGGAGGAGCTGTACATGATGGGGACATTCATATATCCAGAAGAGGCAAATAAAGTGTTGTAAGTTGCACAAAAATATTTTGTGCTCAGGAAAGAGGAAATTGATGAAGTCCTGTAAAGCTGGGATTCACTAAGGGAAGTCAGACCCATATCTATACATGAGACAGAAGGCGGAATCAATTGACATACAATGATGCTGAGGCTGATGATGTGGATGACTTGGAATTGTGCTATGAGGAGATTTTGAACAACAACCAATTAAGAACAATGGCGGATTAAACTAAAGGCCTCTTAGACCAGTTTTCTGTTGACACTGTTGCCTATGTGGACTTTGGACAACATGAATGACTGTAATCTTTGCTTGTTTTGGAGTTCCAGAAGCAAAGGAAAAGCCATCTGAAGCCCAAAGGCTGACCATTTCCAGTGAACAAAGACTCTGGATGAGAAAAACTTTGGTTCAAGGACTACATGATGGAACTTTGCAATTACAGCGAATCCCCAATGGTCAGGACAGCTGGCCTTGAGGATGTGACAGAGATAACAACTACAGAGAGAATAACAGAAAAATGTATTGCTTTTTACAGATGGATTAAGGATGAGATAGAAGTGCCAACTAGGAAAGACGACATTTGTTTTCAGATCGGGTACATAAAGATCATTTGAAAGATGACATCTGCATCTGCATGGAAAAACCTAATAATTATTTTTAAAATTATTTTTGTTCAAAACAAAGAAATAGATACAAAGACAAATTAAAGAGAATAGCCACCAACCTTTGTGACTATCCCTATATTACAAAATATAAAACATTTTAATATACTTCCCATCTCACTTTGTTGGATTTATTTTACAATCTGATGATTTCATAATTCTATTTTCTGTTTGATATTGTTACACTTGATTATCTGCTTGCATTCCTCTACTTAACCCTTTACCACCACATAAAATCTAACACAGTTGAAAAGATCAAAAATTAATGAAGACAGTTGAAAAGTAGACTAAGTTCATGTTTACAGTCATATCTATATTTAATATTGTAATTATTTTTCCCTCTGGTCCATATTTGAAAATGTCTACATGTATATATGTGAGTTTCCTTATAGTGAGAGTTACATCTATTATAAACCCTCAGTTCACAAATAAATTTCATTAAATTTAATTATTAAATTAAATTATTAAATTCATTAAATTTCATTATTGGGTCCCGTTCCTTATCATTTTTTTTCCTGAATCTTATCATTGTTCAGGGGAGTTAAATTATCTAATTCTGTCACTTCTAATAACTTTATCAACCATTCATCTATATCTAGAACAAGTTTATTTTTCCAAAATCTTGCATAAATAATTCTTGCTGGACAGTATTCTATTCCAATCTTTCTCTACAATTTTCTCATCTATATCATGAAGCATATTCAATAAAAAGAGTTCTGGGGTCATTGTAAGTTTTCTGTATAAATTTCCAATATTTTTTCAGTTTGTGGACAGGATCACCACATATGAAAGAATGGTCCATTCACACCATTAAACCTCAGCAGTTACTCTTCCCTGTTTTGTACATTTTATCAAATTTGATGTACGTAGATACCACCTATAGACCATTTTAGGTGGTTTTCTTTTATAGTTTGCACTGCAGTAAATTTATTTGTCCTCTACCAACTTTTCTCCCTGTCCTCTAATTGTACAGTGTGTCCAGTATTTTACGACTACTTCACCATGGCATCTTTCACCACTTTTTTTTCTACTTCTAGATGCAGCATGATTTTATAAGTGTCTTAGGTTTTCAAATATTAAATTTCTTAGGTTTTAAAATATTGCTTTTAAAAATCTTTTCTGTTTTTCTTTCAAATCTCTCTAGTTTTACATCTATTTTATATCTTTCTTTTAACTGCATATATAAAAACCACTGATACTGGGGAAAAAAGATCACAGACAACACTCTTTTTCCAGTTCCTATCTGCTTTTTAATCTGGTGGTTGTATTATCTTCTTCAATCAGAATATCTTTGGAATTAAACCATCTCTCTGTTCTTTCCATCTGCCTTATGTGCAGATATTCATTGGGGCATTCTTCTATACATTTTGCTCTTAAATTTCAACCAGATTCTTAATAACGATATTCTTGCTAAGCCTAAGGGACAAAAATAGTTTATTTTAAGTTTATTATTTGGGATGATTAATCAAGATCAATTATTTTGGTTTGGCTGCTGGTGAATATTGAGAAGGGTTGTTCTTATCAATGACCAATATCCTTTTGATTACCAAATCAAATCTCATTACTAAACCAATGAAATTATAGGGGAAGGATAAATGAAAAGTTGGGGTTATAAAAGCTTGGAATAGCTGAATGGGGAAACACTTCTTCTTCACGCAGATCCCTTTTTCATATTTGATCCTTTCTTCTCTTTGCTCCTTCCCTCTTGCTTCTTTTTTCATTGGGATTTATAGACTGCTCTGAAGAGGAGAGAAGGAAGCTAACTTTGCTTGGGTTTTGGTCTGATTTGATTCCTGAAATTTCTTTTTAAGATACAGAAATATTTTCAGATACTTGGGAGACAAGAACCTTAGATTTGGTTTTCCATTCATATCTTTCTTTGTATCCTTGTATGGATTCCATTTCTATTTCCCCCCCTTGTTGTGATTCAATCTTATTAACAAATTCTTGTTTTCTGCTGCTCCAGAGACTAGGACAAAGAGCAATGGATTCAAGCTGGGGGAAAGGAGATTCCACCTGAACCTCAGGAAGAACTTCCTGATGGTCAGAGCTATCCAGCAGTGGAATATGCTGCCTGGGAGTGTGGTGGAGTCTCCTTCTTTGGTGGTTTTTAAACAGAGGCTGCATGACCATCTGTTGGGAATGCTTTGATGTGTATTCCTGTATATAGCAGGGAGTTGGGCTGGATGGCCCCTGTGGTCTCTTCCAACTCTATGATTCTGTGATTCTATGAATCTATCAAAATTTCAAATTGTTTTAAAAAGTCTCTAATGATTTTTTCTAATCAAACTTGATAAATTTATCAGCTAATACACATGATACTGTGACAATATTATGGTCCCTAGAATACTGCAGGGTACAATTTTGTTATCTACCCAAGACATCTGGAGGGCTATTATTTCAAAAATTGGTGACAGTATAATATATGGAACCAGTGTGATGTACTGGTTTTAGTGTGAACTATGGTTTTGTCACATGAGTCAGGTACATTGCAATTGCAACAGGATAGTATTTTCTTTGGCTGGGTCTTCTGATATGCCTTCCCTTCTCTTTTATTGTTCTCCTGTGGGAGACAAATTTGAAAAGTGTTTCTTTTATTCACACACACACACACACACACACACTGTTAATGACCTTCTTTATAAAAGAAACACTTTCCAAATGGTCTCCCACCAGAAGAGCAATAGAAGAGGTATGAGGTAATGTGATAAGTCTCAGCCAAAGCTGCCATTTTAATTTTGTAATGCTGTAATTGCAATTTATTTGCCTTGTGTGATCAAGTCCCACAACTCTGGAGACCAGGGTTTCATTCCCCCTCAGGCATGGAAACCCACTGGACGACCTTGGGCAAATCACACTCAGCCTCAGAGGAAGGAAAAGGCAACACCCCTATGAAAAAATACTGCCAAGAAAACCCTATGACTGATTTTTCTTAGGAATGCCATAAGTCAGAAACCGCTTGAAGAAACATAACACAATAATACAGTAGCAGGAGAGCAACTTCACTGTTCATGTCAGTGATCAAGAATGGTCTTTAAAACTTTATTGGAGCCATGATATACAATATGCTTGCTGCCAAAATACTTAGCTCTAGCTTGTGGAGACACATCACTGACTCCCTTAAGTGTCAGGTTCAGGGTTTTCTGAGAGCTTATCCTAACAGAGTCTCCCTTATTGCATGTTACTAGCTAACAGTTTTCTTTTCATTCATCACTGAATAAAGAAATAATAAACATCATGACACTGAAACTGTGTGCCATGGATTGGTCTATCATATTATAATTTGCAATAATGTAATTGTCTAGTAAATAAAGATTCAAAGAGTTTCAATTCTAGTCAAAACGTGTTTGAGCATGGAATATGTAGCTCTGCACTAAGATTTAAACACTTTCCTGACATTTTCCCTCAGCTATTACATTGATCATTACTTTTGCTTACATGGGAGGATATCTCGGTATCTGTTTTTTTCCTGGTTTTCTGGTGCTTTGGCAACCTGGCAGTCATCAAGTGGCATCAAATGTTCTAAACCCTAAATCAAAGGTGACATTCAACATGATTAATTTGCAGTGATATTACCATAGTAGAATGATGATATAGACACATAAGTATGCACTGATGCATTTGGTGCACTCATCTCTCCTTACCTGTCAAGTAAACAATCTACACAATCCAATGTTTATATACAGACCATTTAAATTCTCAAATTTAAATTCCTGTATATTTCTTTCTTGAACCTTTAGTTTACAATGAGGGAGAAGACATTCCTTCTCAAAGTCTTTGTTACCAGACCATACACCCCATGATTTGACACTGTTTAATTGGTGAAACATATTTAATTGGCATAGATATAAAATATATACTGATATGGCCACATGGCCTGTTGGCTCAAAGGAGGGTGCTGGTTGAACACATGTGTTGTAAAATCTAGATCAGAAGAGCCCTCCAAGAAGTAGCTAGGTCATAGTCAGGAAATCTGCAGGGAATTGTTAAGCGTTAATGAGTTTTCAGCTAGCCCAGTGACCCATCTACAAAATGACTGGTCTGGAACATTCTCACAAAACAAGCAGGATCCCTTTTCATCCTTGCCATATACAATACATCTCACCTTAATACACATTTCCTCACTCCCCACACACAATCAAATGCCACAGAGAGAACACAACATGACAAATGGGTATCAGAGCAAATCAAGCGAGACTTCTCCCTAGAAGCCAGGATGACTGAACTGAGACTGTCATAGTTTGGACATATCTTGAGAAGACATGACTCTCTAGAAGCAGGAAAAGAGGAAGATCACATTACAGATGGATTGACTCAATCAAGGAAGCCATGGCCCTGAATCTGCAACACTTGAGCATGGCTGTTGTAATAGAGTGACTTGGAGATCTCTCATTCATAGGGTTGCCATAGGTTGAAGTTTACTTGAGAGCAGTTAACAACAGCAGCAGCAACAACAAATAAGCAATTATACAATCATCACTCTTTCACAGAGTCATACCACACTAGACAATTATTAGATAGTTTCTAATCTCCCTTTTTAGGGCAAGATCTTGGAATGAGGGGTGGCATTACAACTCCAAGCTTTCTTGGATGAAATGTATTACCTGGATCCCTTCCAATATCACTTCAGAACTGGTTATAGGAAATAAACAATACTGGTCACCTTGGTGAAGGACTGACATTGGGAACTGGATGGGGGAAGTGCATCCCCTTTGTTTCCACTTCGGGCAATGTTGACTTGAGGGCATTGTTCAGAAGTGGTTCTGGTCCTTTTTTGACTCAGTGTTACCAGTCATTTATGTTAGTTCAGTCTCCTGGCCATTTTTCTGTGGGATTTCACAGGGCTCAGTACTGTTCTGTATAATTTTCAACTTCTACATGAAACCAATGGGAAAGATCATATGGAGCTTGGGGTGAGGGTCATCAGTGTGCTGATACTCAGTTCTATCTCTCTTTTAGAAATGATGCCAAAGAAACTGTGCAGATTTCTGACTGTAGTTTGGAAGCAGTGAAAGGCTAGATCTGGGTGAATAAAATGAGGCTCAATCTAGATCACAGGTATTTTCCCTAGAACAGGCATTAGGAGGAGGTTCCTGGGGGATGCTGGAGGGCCTATTTCATCTGAAATAGGCAGTAAGAGGTGGTTCCTATGGAATTTTTTGTGGCTTGTTGCAGCAGTCCAATGGAGTCCTGTATGAGTAAACAATTTGGTGTGGATGGACACTGGATAAGTGGGCATTCTGGACTGCTTTGTGGAATACAGATGCTGTGCCCAGAACAGGTACAAGAATTGGCTTCCTTTGGGGTTTTTTGGGGTTTGCCGTATCATTCCCATCCAGTTTTGCACCATAGTTTTAAATGTAAAATTTGGATAAAGTAACTAGTCTCTGTACAAAGCTTAGATTGTTTGGGTCATTCTTCTGTCAGCGAAAGAGAGATGGATACACTAAATGCATCAATGCACACCTGATACTTGAGTGATCCATCTTTTTTCTCATCAAGGTGTAAATATTAATGAGTATTCATCACATCTCAAGTATGTATGTATGTATACATACATACCTGCCTGAATCTCTAAAATGTTACTGTCTAAGAATATGGAACCACAGTTATCTCATAAAGAAGTTTTTTTTTCCTAGTTACTTTCTGCTTTTACAGGAAAGCTCTCATCTGAGCATGGGGAACTTACCACAAATTCATTCATGATCTCTTGCTGTTCTATCTGCTTCTGAATCTTCAGTATTAGATTTTCAGTATTATATCGTATGCCACTATTTGAGTGTGATGGCCTCATCTGTGTCATCTGAATCAATTCTTCATCACTGACAAGTGCTGTCCCTCCTATATGACATATAAAAAAATCATTTCTAGTTGGAGAGGTCATTTGGCCAGGTCTTTCCAAAGGTAAAGGTTTTCATATCTGAACTCAGACATTATCCCTTCTGAAAGATTGCTATCCTGATCTTAACAAGAGAACAGAGAACAGAAGAAGCATCTGTATTTGGTTTGAGAAGTGACCAGGCAAACACCCAACTCCTACATATATTCTATATTTTAAAAGGATGTGTTACTTCGGCCCAGACCTACCCGGTGATAGCACTAGATATCTCTTTTGTTATCAAAACCATTCGGCCTTCCTCTGCCACACTGCTTCACGTGTTTGTGAGGCCTCCAGACAAGCACGTAAACAGGTGTGGCCGATAATTGTTGGACATTCCATTCTCCACCTAGGCAGGCAGAACAGAGCCAATCTGTTGCTTCAGGGACCTCTCCTGCAAACACCTTTTCGCTTAAGCACGACACTAACAAAGGCACCCGGCTCTGAGCCGATAGTCTTACAAAGCCGGGCTAAGTACTGTGCATTTGCATACTGGCTACACTATTGTTGATTCAGCACTAAGCCAATCATGTTAAACTTGACCTTTTCCAAAGCTTTGTCCCGCTCCAAACTCGCATTGTTCTCACCGAGTAAGGTATGGCCCGCAGTCATAATTCACCCTATATAAACCCCCCAATTCCGAGACCACCTCGGATCGCTCCTGAGTTCTATCCAGCCTTGCTGCTGTTGTGTCTGGTGAGCCGTCCCCTCAGTCCTACATACTGAGATTCCATATCAACGAACTCAATCTTCAACTTCTTCAGGACTATGAGAAAGGTGTCATATCACCCATTCCCCCCAAAATCCTTATTTCCAATTCTTTCCTTAGCTGTGTGGTTGTGGTGTCTTTACTGTTGTTTGTCTTTCAATAAAACATCATTTTTGCTATTTTAAAACTGTCTGACTGCCTGACTGACTTGACCCCATAGACACTGGGTTGCAAGATCCCTGCTAAGTTACCCTGCCTCTCGCTAGCTTTAGTGAGTGCTCCAGCTAATTCTCCCCAGAATTGTGTTTATGCTTTGGTTATTCGGATGCCCCTCCCGGGACCTCCAGAGAACAGGGTAACAGATGGCTTAAGCTGAATTTTATTTTGACAACTCAAGAAGATATTTTTTCACCCTAATAGAGTGATCAAGTTATTTTCCTGTTAATCAGGAAAATAATCAGAAAATGATCTACTGGTTTCTATCAGGAACAAGTAGATACAGATAAGATGAGCAACATAAGAGTTTTCTTTTTGGCAGTCTCTCTCTCTCTCTCTCTTTCTGTGTGTGTGTATGTGTATGAGACAATGCTCCATGTTTCAAACATGAATTTGGGTTGAGAAAGCATTTTCCCCTCCTTTACTATTTTGTCTCCTCTTAGAATCCAAAATCCGCTGGCTGAAGTAGAGCAGTGGCCTTGAATAGCATTTTGTTCTATCACAATTTTATCACAGGCTTTTCCGCTCCACCCTCCGAGCCCACCATAGGGATGGGAGAAAGATGGGACTGCAACGACTTTTATGCACAATGTCATCACTGTCCCTTCCTTCTTCTGTCCCCAGGTGGCTCAATAGTGCCCCAAATCATTGATGGGTTTTCCCGGTCAAGAACTGGTGATCACACCACCATCCTGCTATGTGCCTGCACTTACTTTAGCTGCAGAGGCCCTGGAAGTGCAATGGCTGAGCTACCTGCCCAGTGCAGCCTGGGACAGTATCTGGCTTCCCTGTGGCAGGAAGAGGTGGGGCCATCGCACTTCCTTCTGCAGCAAGTGAGCTGGTGAGGAGGGGAGCATTTGGTATCCACACTCGCATCTCAGCAAAGTCACTACTGGGATGATGCTGGGATGACCTCAGACTTAGGTAAGCTGTGGAAAGTGCCATAGCATTTTTCAGCCTCACATTTACTTCAAAGATTACATGCTTAATCAAGTGATAAGCCTTCCCTATATTGAACATATAGTAAGCAGTTCCTTACTGAAAGAACTGAGACAATTGTTCTCTCCAAAGGATTTTCATCTCAAAATCTTTTTGGGAGGTCAGATGTCATTCCCTGTGTCACATTACACAAGTGCTGTACTGAAAGTAAGTTCTGTGTGCCACTTTCTCTGAAGCTGTTAATCCAAATTTGACTTACCGTACCTTGACACATGTGGCTCTGTTGCTACATGGGAAAGGAATATTTTGATGCCCTCCCTGGAAGAGGCTGGAGAGCTCTGCAGCTGGCACAGAGATCACAGGGATGCACCATATGAGGAGACAGAGCAATGGCCTATTGAAGCTTCACTCACCCTGCATGTGGTCCCATTTGAATCATGCAGTGCAAATTGGTAACTGGAGTGAGAGACTGATCCTTGTCCAGTTTGCAGTTGGGGGATGGCAAAGGATGGCTGGATTGGGCCCAGAGTGCTGAGAGTGTGGGCAGCAGCAAGCAATTGGATATAGATTCACCAGCTCCCAGGTTTGGCAGACATTGGAGGAGTGGTAGAAGTTCTTTCTCCCCTCCACCTCTTCCTTCTGGGACAGCAGGTGACAATGACTGGCCAACAGGGGCAGTCTGAGAGCTGAAGACACTCTAGACCAGGCAGGGCTGGCATGCCAGGAGGGTTTGCACTATGTCACTGCTAGGGCAGCAGCATTTTTGGGGGGATCCAGGTGCCAAAATTGGTGGTCAGGCAGACAACAGCTCAAGTGCCACCTGTTGATTGCTCAAAGCACATATAGTGATTGTAGGGGTGGGGAGAGGCCTTGCTGGGGCAGTATGCTCAGAGGTAATCTGATTGCAGTGGTGTATCCAAGTGAGACAGGAGAAATCAACTGCATGGCATCTTGAGGTTGTTGATTTTTTGTTTTTTTGTTTTTAGGAGGGACATCACACATCAGATCACACAGAGAGGGAGATACAGGCAGGGACAAAGAGGCACATTGGAAAATAAAAATAATAGTAGTAAAACAACAACAACAACAACGCAATCTCTACCAAAAAGGGAAGGGATGTGTCAAAGGGCAAGGCCTCTGCCAAGAAGCCCTCTGTGAATGGCCACTGCCAGTGTCCATTGGGTCCCTTGAGGATGGGAGGGACAGGTTGGAGAAGGCGGTTATTTTGGTAAAATTAGAAGAGCTGGAGAAGTATAAGGCAAGCCAGAGGAAGGTGGTGAGGATGAAGAAAGGTGATAAGGATTCCTTTAATCAAATGATTTTATACTGCCTAGAGTCTTTGGGAAAGCAGTTGCAGACAGATGGTGGAACACCAACCTCATCGGAGGAAGCTGGGCAAGTGTGAGGACCCTGTGTTTTGCCAGATCACAGCATTATTCAGGGATACACTACTGAGGGGAAATAGGCCTTAATTCCCTTCCTGCAATACTTACCACTAACCACTAAATAGGTACCAGTTCTAGAATGCCACCTTGAAGACCCTCGTCAAACCTGGGTCTGGAAGGTGATAAGTATGGCACCTTTTGGACCAGGGTGGCTATTTGACTGCTTTTGCAATGGAGATGGAGCAACAGCTGTCCAGTGCATTGGGCATTGGACATCAGCAGCAGCAATAAGGTATGTGTGTCCTATTATATTCTAGTGGCTATATGAGATGCTAACCCACTTCCTTCCTTGCAGGCTTAAAGGAGCTTGGTGGGCCTGCAGCTGGGACGGGGCGAGTTGGCAATGGTGGAGGTGCTTGGCAGAAGAGGATTACTGTGGAGTGGCCCTTTGCTTCTCTTGCTTGAGGAGAGAATGGGTCCTCCTCCTCACATTCTTGTTATTCAGCCTGGGGTGGGGGTGAGGTGGAATGACTTGGGCCTGCTAAAGGGAAAGGTCCTGATTTAACAGGCTGTGGATGATTTCTGTTGTATAAAAGATTGTTCGCCAGGAGTAATGTTAATCTTTTTGGCAATCTTGTCCTGCTTGGTGTGGAGGGGTGACAAGGATCCAAAGTGCATTGTCATCGTCCACAGAAGGGCCAATAGGGAGACTTGGAATGTGCTTAGTAAGGAGCTTGGCCATTTTGTTACCCATCCTGTGGTTGTCTTCCAATGGCCAGAACAGGGTAAATGGCATCCACTTGTCAGAGAAGGGCAATAGATTGTTCCTGGAGGAGCTGCAGCAGCGGGAAGAGGGCTGTCTTGGCTGGCCTGGTGGGGGAAAGTGACTAAGCAGATGTTTGTCTCTTGTCCATGGTAGGTAGTGGGGGAGGATATAACCTTATGGTGGATGCCTTGGGCACATCCTTTGGGTGTAGGGTAAGGCTCTAAATCTGCCTAAGGTCCTGAGACCCAGGGGGTGGGAAAGGAAGCTGCCATTGAGACTGATCTAGAAATAGGATTCTCAACTGCAGGGTCCTGGGATTTTGGTGGGAGCTCCTCCTGGGTTTACTTTCCCCCTTTCCAGGTTACTGAGGAGCAACCCAAGTAATTGGATTGCTTGTGAGGCTCAGGTGGCTTGCCCATGGGAAGGCTGTGGAGGTGGTCACTGGAGTGTCACCTGACCTCAGCTGGACCTGCATCAAGTTGCTCCCCCTTGCTTGCTTCATCTCCAGGCTAGTGCAATGTAATGCAGTGTTACTCCAAAATGTGGGTGACTTGGGTCCATCCATGATGTCAGGACCACCACATGACAATGGAAAATTAATTAGCTCAATTAGAAGGCCTGTGAGAGGGGGATAAACTAACAAGATCCTTGACACCAATTTTTATGGGGTCCTAGCAGGAAAAAAAACAGCCAGAGATTCCAAATAAGCTGAAATGTGTTTTATCGAAAAAGGTTCAATCATGCACACAAAAGATTCAAGCACTCACACAAGAGATAACTGAAGGATAAAGGGAGGAAAGTTGTTGATAGCGGAGTTTTAGGGAATGGGAAATAATTACCAATCTGGAAAGCAGCAAAGAAAGCAGTGATGTGGCTTCAACTAGTGCCTAAGGATAGTACTTATTTGGCAATCAGAGTGACAATGGTGTGATACTGCATCAAACTGCTCAAAACAGAGGGGTTTTATACCCAAAATATTCCTGGAGGGCATGGGTGTGAATTGCTGTCCAGCCAAGCAAACAGTGGAAGTTGCAACATGGACAATAGAATCTGGAAAGGACTCATCATGGCAGGCAATGTGAAAGGCATGGTTTAGCATTCATTAGCAAAGATGAATGGGATCATGCACTCCAAGGCTTGGTGCCTGACAGGAAGGAGATTCTCCTGTCAGGGAGGGATTCCCTGAACCACACGGGACCCTGAAGACCTCCATTGCAGCTAAATGAGAACCAGTGGGAGTCAATTGGAAGAGACTGATGAGCTGGTTCCCAGGCTGTGGGAAAATGATCACAGGCTTTGGAGATGTCAGGAGATGAGTTTTCTCAGCCTCCCATAAGGGAGATTACACTTTGCTGACGTTGGATTCCTTGTACCTATTCAAATTTAAATTGGATTAATGAATAACAAGGCACCCTTGATTTGCAACAGTTGACTGACTTTACTTAATTCAAGTTTCTTCTTGGGATTTTAAAATTTAAAGAGACAGTATTGTTATTATTATTTTTATCTCTTAAAGTAATTTTACAGATCAAGTTCTAAATAACCACAATGACTCAGCTTTCTTCACAGTTATACTTTGGATATAAACAATTTGGAATTAATATTATGTTTTTAAAGAAATTTTTTGACTCAGAAGGTTTTTAATTTTTTATTTTTCCTGCTCTTTTTTCAATAAAAGGAATTTGGAGGACCGTGGGTGGTAGAATGTTCTTATTATGTGAAGCTATATAAAAATATTTGATTTGATTGCTTTTTAAGAATAATAATAGTTTTTGAAGTGCTGTCTGGATTTAAGGATTTCTGCTATATTAATTGAGACATTTTGGATACTTTGTTTTGTTGCCCTCTTTTTTAAAAAAACTCCTCTTTTGGCTGGGAACTGGATTCTGACACTTCGTTTTCTATACTTGGCAGGCTGCCAAGTAGATTTCCTGAGAATTTTTGATAGTTGAGTAAAAATAGTTGCAGCTGCAGATTATTTTGGTTTTGGAATTTTTGTTATAAATATTTTGCTTTTTTATGACATGACTCAAGGGCTGTACTTTAATAAAAAGAAACTGTTTTAATGGAGAATTAGAAGGTGGAGTTTGGAAATGTTTGTATCCTTATTTTGTAAATTGGACCTTTTTAATAATAATAATAATAATAATAATAATAATAATAATAATAATAATAATAATAAATAATAATAATAATAATAATAATAATAATAATAATAATAATAATAATAATAATAATAATAATGGATTATTGGATTAATGGATTTTTGAAAAGAAAGTTTTTAAATTTTTTAAAAGGGATTTTTTTTAAAAGAAAGAATATGTTCTTTTTTTGGAAAAGGAAAAAATGCTTGGCTCTACTTTTTTTCTTTTAATTTTTTTAAAAATATGGCCTCTTCTATAAAAAAAGATGACAGCTAGTAAGGACTCAATGGAGTATACAAAAGTCCCGGATTACTTTACTATTTTTTGGCAGAGTTTAGGCAATTTAAAACAAATAATGACAACAGATTTGAAGATCTTGCTGGAAGAGTGGATAGTGTTAATGAGAGAGTTTATAAACTTTATGAAAAAGTGAACAGAGTGATGGAGAATATCAGACAGGAGGTCAAACAAGTAACTGCTGAAGTTAAAAAAATTCAACATGTTGGAAAAAAACTGTAGAAGTTCAAGAGAATAAGAAATCAATTGTGGTTTTAACTAAGAAGACATAGGATCTAGAAGTTAAGTCTTCACAGATGGAAGTAAGAACCTCTCAATTAGAAATAAAGACTCAACAAAAATTTTGGAAACATATGGATAAGATGGCATTAAGAGACAAAGAAAGCTATTTGAGAATTTGTGTACCTCCTGAGAAGGGTGAGGATTTACAACTGAAATTAATAGAAAATTTGGCTAAATTTTTGGAAGAAGATGAAGACAAGATAGAAGCAAACCTCAACTGAGTCTAAACTCAGTGTATGCTAAGAAAATGAAAGTACCAAGAGATATAATAATCCCATTCTCATCAAGAAGATGGAGACACCAGATTTTGGATATGCATCGTAAGACACCATGGGAGATTCAACACCCAGCTTATTCTCTTTAAAAGAGATCCCAGTGAGAATCCTTAGAAAAAGGAAGGCTTACACTCCATTAGTGAATGTTCTTAGAAGCAAAAATATACCATTTACTTGGGACAGACTTGAGGGTCTGATTTTTACATTTAGAAAATGTAATTTTTTACATTTACATAAAATGTAAAAAAAAATCTATTGAAAACATGAATCAGTTGTGAGTGCTCACAAGAATGAGTTACAAAGTCATAAAGACCAGGAAAGACCAGGTGAATCACAAAAATCAGAAGCCAAACTGGAGGTACAGCAAAAGATGCGGATCAGAATGGAGAATGCAGGGAAACTTCAAAGACAGCAGGAGCTGTATCTTCAGAATCTCTGCAAGATGATAATAATGATGAAGTACTATCTCCTGTCATGCTGAAGACTCATTTGGATTTTTCACCATCAACTGCTTAAACATGGATTACATGGATTACCATGCAGGGGGGAAAAATAACACCTTTCATTATCTAAAGAAGTTGAATTTGGACTTGATTTGTTTACAAGAAACTCATATACAAAGTAGAAACCAGAAACTCTTGATACAAAAAAGATTAGGAGAAGAGTTTATTTCTGCTGGACAACATAAAAAGAATGGAGTGGTAATGTATGTAAGATCAAAATTATCTCCTCAATTGGTGATCTTTGATGAGGAAGGGAGATTTATAGGAGTTGAAGTTACTATTAATGGAGAAAAATGTTGGTATTGGGAGTATATGTTCCAATTTTCCAAAGGTCAACGTTAATTCAGAAACTGAATATAATTTTATCTGAAATGTCTTATGAAAAATGGTGTTTAATGGGGGATTGGAACAGGTAGGGTCATCATTGATGGATAATTCTTCATCTAAAGATCTAAAGAAAACCCAAGGTTATCTACCCAATGATTTTTTGAACTGATGGGAAATTTGCAAACTACAGATATATGGAGACTTAAACATCCCAATGAGAAAGATTTTTCCCTTTTTTTTTGGACAGACACAAATCTCATTCAAGATTAGATAGGATATGGCTATCAAAGACTGACAGATAAAATTTATAAGGGGGAAATTCTCTCCAAAACTGTGTCAAATCACAATCCTGTGATAATGTATATCAGAAAAACAAGTAAATTTGTTTGGAGATTAAATGATTCTTTGATGAGGAAAACAGAAGTAAATGCAAAACAAGAGATTAACGAATTCTTTGAAAGAAATGTAAATATAAAAACAAACATCAGAGCTGAATGGGAGGCAAGTAAAGCATATATAAGAGGATATTTTATTACAGTAAACTGAAAATTTAGAAAACAGGTGGAGAAAACACAAAAAAAATTAGATGAGATAAAAAAGGAAGAAGATGAATTGAAGAATTGTCCCGAGAATATAGACTTTCAAAAGAAGGTAAAACTACTAAGAAATCAACTGTCAAATGTTGATGATGGAAGAAATGGAAAGGAAATTGAAATTTTTGAAACAGAAAAATTTTCCAATGTGCAAATAAACCAGGAAAATAGCTTGCCTATTTAAAAATTCTTCCTAGGTTCATATTGTGGATTCCTATGTTCCTTTATCCTGCAACTTAAATTTATACCTTCTCTCAATATCTATTCCTTTAATCTGCCAATTCTAGAGTCTTAATCCTGTTTTACACCTGAAAAAAACAGAAAGAGAAAAAAAGCAGCAATATCCACATTCTGTGGGTTGCCCACTGTCGGGTTCCCCACATTTTATTGCTTTTGTATGACAGTAGACTGAGGGAATAGTGGTAGTAGAATGTTAGGTTATTTCTAGGTGCTGAACATTCCTTCCGGCTGGAATTTCAAAGGACCCGTTTGGCCAGATAGTAGTCATGGTGATTGGGGTCGTTTGTCCTTTTACAACCATCTCAGGAGAAACTGTCTGTTTAAGTGTAGAGTGTGGGAAACAGATCCCATTCTCGAGCTTTGACGTCTGTAAGACAGCATCCCTTACTATGTTTCAATAAATCTTCTATCAAGTTTATTGATTACGTGTGAGCGTGAATCTGTTCCTGACAGAAAGCTCGAGAATCTTTTCCAAAAATGCACCAAGTGATGGACCAGTCAATTACTGAAGAAGAGAGAGCATCTGCAGAATCTGATGGAGCTGCAGAGACTGAAGTGCCTATGGATACCAAGGCAAAATTATGCCTGAACGAGGCTATGGAAACCCCCACAAGCGGCCAAACCTGGGTCTGGGGAGAGAAGCCACGTATGACGCTGAGACAACGCAGAAGGGCTGCTAGATGGGACACTTCAGCAAAAGACCTGTCCCTTTTGGAGGAAATAACCCACATGGAAACAGAACTGGAGAGAAAAGATGAGGAGATACTGGAACTCAGGACCATGCTACATGAGATGCGCATCCGTCCCTCACAGGCAGGGAGAACACCAGGACGAGAACCATGAGCTGCCGTCCCAGTGGCAGGCAACCAGTCGGGCAAGCCCCAGCGCCACCATTACTCAGAAATGTTGGAGACCTGAAAGCATCCTTCAACGGGAAGGGGGAGAAACTCTCTTTTTTATGACTATGGCAAATAATTTCATGATTGATCATGGCCATCTGTTTCGGGATGATGCGGCCCGAATTCGATACCTCAGCCAGAGGTTGAAAGGCCTGGCAGCTGACTGGGTAGTGAACCTGTATGACACACGTGCCCCCGAAACTGAAAATCTGCAGCTCTTCATGAACCACCTGCGCGAACACTTTGAGGACCCTCACCTACTGGAAAAAAACAAATATCAACTAAAACGAATGAAACAAGGCAAGAATGATGTGGGAACATATTCCCGTGAATTCAGAAACCTGGCCACCAAAGTCCCGTGGAATGATGAAATCCTTATTGAATTATACAAAGATGGCCTAAATCCTGATATTCTACACGGGTGCCTAATGCAGGCCAATCCACAGACCTTGCTAGGCTGGGTCAGACTAGCTACGGAAGTGGAAGGCATAACCCAGACTGTTCAGATGAGCCGACAACGACAAGACATGCCAAAGCGACAACCTCGCCGTTCACATTCCTCAACGCTGAGGAATGGAACAAACGCCTCCGTCTGGGCATGTGCTTCAACTGTGGCAAAACGGGTCACCTCGCCAAGACCTGCCTCGAAAACCGAGCTCCAGCTGGGACTAAGGGAGATCGAGCAGACACCAGGAATAAAGAACCCCCGCGTAAGACCGTGGCTGCCAAGCAACCGCCTAAACGCATTTCAAAGGACCCTGCAGCAGCGACAGGAGACTCCGATCCCGACGGTGAAACCACCTCTTCGTCCTCATCTGACACAGACGGGGATTCTGAAAACGACTGCGATGACTGGAAGGCAGCGGGAACAGCTGTAAGTACTCCTAAAATCCCCCATTTCTTCACCACAGTTACGCTTACTGGCAGAGATGGGACTTTGCATGTACATAGAGCACTAATTGACTCTGGCTGCTCCAGAAGCCTGTTGCACCCCAAATTGGCCAAGGATCTAAAAATTCTTTATGAGCCCCTGACACGCCCCATCAAATTAACTCAAATGGATGGGACCTCAATAACTGGAGGAGTAATTGGTAAAATTTCACAGCCCATCTCATTCCAAATGGGCAAAAACAATTACAGCATGCGCTTTCTGGTTCCCAAGGCGGTGCAGTTCAAATTGGTCTTGGGAATCGATTGGCTTCGTAAATATAACCCCCAAATAAACTGGACTGCTGGCACTCTTTCTTGTTCAGATTCAAACTTTTCTATTTCTCATGAAGAATTGCAACAAATACCTTCATACTACCGAGACTTGCAAAAGGCTTTCCATGCAAGGGAGGCTGACAAATTGCACTCCCACACAGAATTTGACTGTAAGTTGGAATTGGCTGACGGGGCCACACTGCCTAAACCAAAAATTTACCCCATGGGGCAACAAGAACTCATTGCTCTCAAGAGGTTCCTAAATAAGAACTTGGCTCGTGGCTTTATCAAGCCACCCACAGCCCCCACGGAGAGTCCTGTGTTCTTCTGAAAGAGAAAAGATCCCAGTGCTGATCCTAGGCTGATAGTCAACTACTCTGCTATTAACCGAGTTATCTCTTCCAACTGTTATTCCATCCCCCTGATACGGACAGTTTTGGACCATCTTGTCCAAGGTAAATATTTCACCAAACTTGACCTTAAAGAGGCTTTCCATAGAATTAGGATGGACCCGGACTCTGAGTGGCTTACTACCTTCGCAACTCCGCTCGGTAACTTTAAATGGACCGTTCTCCCCTTTTGGCTTACAATCTGGACCATCCGTGTTTCAAATGTTTCTGAACACCATTTTCCATGACTTATTGTATCAGGGGGTTCTGATTTATTTGGACGACATTTTAATTTATGCAGATTCCATGGAATCTCATGTCTCATTGGTCCGTGAAGTGCTTCAACGTCTGATAGATAATCACCTCGTGGTTAATCTATCCAAATGCGAATTTGACACTCAAACGTTTGATTACTTGGGCTACAGGATTCAAGATTGCTCCCTAAAAATGGACCCTTCAAAAATTAATTCCATTTTGCAATGGCCCATTCCCAAAACATTGAAGCAACTACAGCAATTTCTTGGCTTCGCAATTTTTACCGGAACTTTATTGAGGATTTTGCCACTATAACACTTCCGCTCACTAGCCTTTTACGGAAACCTAAAGGCTCGGCTGCAAGCAAGTCACATAGACTTCACTGGTCTCCCGAATGTCAATCAGCTTTTGAACAATTGAAATCTAAATTTACTTCTGAGCCTTTACTCCTTTTTCCTGACAGTACGAAGCAATTCATTGTGCAAACAGATGCTTCGGATTTTGCTATGGCAGCCGTTCTCTTACAACATGATTCCGCAGGAGCACTCAAGCCTTGTGCTTTCATTTCAAAGAAGTTTCTCCCCAACAATCTAATTGGCCTATTTGGGAGAAAGAAGCCAAGGCTATTCATTTTGCGCTATCCTCTTGGCGGCATTTGCTTGAAGGGGCCCGACTCCCCTTTGAAGTTTGGACTGATCACAGGAATTTGCAAGCCTTGCAGTCTGCTAAGAAGCTTTCACCTAAGCAAGCGAGATGGGCTGAGTTTTTCCAGAGGTTCCGATTTAAAATTGTTTTCAAACCTGGCCGCACTAACCAACTGGCGGACCCTCTCTCTCGACTTCCCTGTTTTGCGGGACCCCCTGCTGCCTCCCCTCCCTCCCAAACTTTGTTTCCTGCCTCCTCCCTGGCTTCTCAAGTGACTACTCGTGCTATGGCAAAATCAAGGCTTTCTGCCTCATCTCTCTGTGACTCTGCTCTCCGGGATGCTATCCTCCATTCTGCGCATGCAGATTCCTGGCTCCCGGCTAACAAGGACAAAATAGCCTGGGTTGACAATCTCCCCTTCTATGGCACCAGGATCTACGTTCCCCCTGCTGCCCGTGCGCATGTCCTTCATCATCATCACGATTCAAACCCGCTGGACATTTTGGGTTTTTGAAAACATTGCACGCGATTCGCCGCCTTTTTTGGTGGCCTGGATTGAACTCCTCTGTGCAAACTTATATTAAACAGTGTGCCACTTGCAACGTTTTGAAATCGCCCACATCTAAGCCTCAAGGGCTTCTGCAGCCTTTGCCTGTCCCTCATACTCCTTGGTCAGTCGTTGCATGGGATTTTATCGTGTCTCTCCCCTCCTCGCATGGTTTTCATGCCATCTGGGTTATTACTCATCATTTTTCCAAACAATGTCATTTTGTGCCCCTCCGGCGTGTGCCCTTTGCTGAATTGCTTGCTGATTTGTTTGCCGCTCATGTCTGGAAACTTCACGGATTACCTTCTGTGATCATTTCTGACAGGGATCCTGTTTTCACTTCTAAGTTTTGGACTTGCCTGCTGAAAACCCTGGGCGTCGCTCAGAAGCTCAGCAGTGCTTATCACCCCCGGACGGATGGCCAATCTGAGCATGTTAACAAATCCCTTGAGCAGTTTCTTAGGTGTTTTGTCTCTGAGAACCAAACTAATTGGGCTTCGCTCCTTCCTTTTGCTGAGTTTGCTATTAACTCTGCAGTTCATTCCTCCTCTGGGAAGCCCCCCTTTGAGATTGTTTACGGTTTTCTTCCTTCCCTTCCCCCCCTCGCCCTCCCTTCTTCCGCTCCTCCCTCTGTCTCTGCTTGGGTCTCTAAATTTTCTGGCATTTGGCAATCCGTCTCGCATGCTCTCGCCCTCGCCAAGGCTTCCCACAAATGCTTCGCTGACCGTAAATGGCAGCCTAATCCCCCTTATAAACCTGGTGATTTGGTCTTCCTTTCTTCTAAAAATATTTCCTCACCCTCCCCATCTAAAAAACTTTCCCCTCGCTTTCTCGGTCCTTTTCCTGTGAAACGGGCTATTAATAATGTCTCTTTTGAACTGGATCTCCGTTCTTCCCCCAAAGCTATTCATCCTGTTTTTCATTCCAGTTTGCTGAAGAGGGCCCCTTCGCTGACTTCTTCTACAACTGATGTGCCTCAACGCCCCGATTGATTTTTCTACTGCATTTATTTTGCTATTTAGTCTTCCTGTATTTCTACTGTTCTGTGGTATTTTCTATGTATCGTATATATATATATGTATATTTTTTTTTCTGAAGTGGGGCAGGATGTCGGGGTTCCCCCACATTTTATTGCTTTTGTATGGCAGTAGCCTGAGGGAATAGTGATAGTAGAATGTTAGGTTATTTCTAGGTGCTGAACATTCCTTCCGGCTGGAATTTCAAAGGACCCGTTTGGCCAGATAGTAGTCATGGTGATTGGGGTCGTTTGTCCTTTTACAACCATCTCAGGAGAAACTGTCTGTATAAGTGTAGAGTGTGGGGAACAGATCCCATTCTCGAGCTTTGACGTCTGTAAGACAGCATCCCTTACTATGTTTCAATAAATCTTCTATCAAGTTTATTGATTACGTGTGAGCGTGAATCTGTTCCTGACACCCACGCATAATTATATCCATCAACAACGGTAGATATGTATAGGTGATATATGCCCACCCATTTGCTCTTTAAATTTAACACCTGTACTCATGTTCTGCTGTACTGAATTCCAGTTATGTTATGGTTTGTGACTTCATTAAAACACTATGTCTGTTTTATTTTACTTATGAAGTAATGCACAGATTCCTAAATTGTTTGATTTTTTGGTAAATTCATCCTACACTTGCAGAAGGTTTTCAATAACTGATGTCCATTCCACTTTAATTTTATCTTCCTTTTTACCTTTAAGAATCTGTGTTAGAATATCCATAGTTTTAACTTTTAGGATTGTTTGTTGCCATTCTTCTGGTTCTGGAATATTGCTTCCCTCCCCCCCCCCAATGTTTTCCAAACACTATTCTAGATGCAGTTATTAAGTATCAGTGTATTCTCCATTGCTTTTTTATTTCAAAAGAGTCTAATTCATGAATATATTTAACAAGTACCATTTAGGAGGCAATGGGAACTTAAAGATGAACTATTCTGAAATCTTATTGTGAATCTACCGTATATCCATTTATTTATTTATTTATTTATTTATTTATTTGCTTTCTTGCATGTCCACCAGACATAACAGAAAGTTCCAATTTCTTGTTGACATTTCCAGTAGGTCTTGACATAGATTCATATATCTTACTTAATTTTTTGAGAGTGAGGTACCAGCCGTGAAACACTTTCAAGTGGTTTCAAACAACAGTGAATTTGTGTGTTGATTCCCAACTCCTTTCCCATTGTTCTAGATGGACCTCCTCCTTACATGACCGTTTAAGCATAACATCTTTTACTATGTTTTTTTTGTCTCCCAGAGAAGCAGGAATTTGTATAGCTTTGACATCTGATGAGTTGAGTTGTCAATTTTTTTTTCAGATCCTGTTTTGTTGGTGCTCTTACAAAATCTTCCAGTTTCTGATTGATATTGAATCTTTCTACCAACTATCTGTTAGGAAACCAACTGCATTTTATGTTGTTCCTTTCTAGTTCATCTCTTGTCTTAGTTCTGTATACCTTCTCAGTGGTAAGAATGATTATGTCTTCATAGCACAACCATTTTTCTGACTGATTCTTCTATTTCCCAAAGAATGCTTCCTGAGGGGATTCAGAAAGAGGAATATTGATGTAACATATTTCTTATATTTATACCAAATGTTCAACAATCCTTTGTGGATATAATGGTTGGAAAAGCCTTTATCTACCTCAGCTTTGCCATACCATAGGTAGGCATGCCAGTCAAATCTGGCATCCGGTATTTCTAAAGTTAGCATTCTTTTGTTGCGTAATGTTAACTAGTCTGCTATCCATGTCATTCCACTTGTATAGTAGTAGGTTTTGAAGTCTGGTACCCCACAGCATCCTCATGCTCTTAAATCTGTCAATGTGTGCCATTTTATGGTTTATGACCAGCACATATGAATCTGGATAGGTCCTTTTTCCAAGTTGAAAATGGCTTATCGTTAGTGATTATAAGGGTGTTCTGAAAAAGAAAATTCATCTTAGGCAAAATACTCATTTTTATGGTAGCAATTCTACCTGATAACGATAGTTTCAAATTATTCCAGTTTTCCAGATCTTTTTCAATTGTATTCCAAGTTTTTACATAGTTATTTTCAAATAGCTCATTGTTATGCTTGGATATTCAGATATCTAAGTATTTGGTTTTCTTTTCCGTTTTGAAGCCGGATAACTCTACCAGTTTTTCCTCTTTCCCTTTCCTCATGTTTTGGTCAGGATTGAAGTCTTATCTTTATTGACTTTTGACTCCTTTAGTGTTAAAACCAATTTCTTCATGCTAGAGATCGGGTCTTCCAAGAAAAACACCAAGTTGTCCGCATAAGCTTTCAGTTTGTAGCTATGTCCCTTTAACTAAAAACCTTTTATTTCAGTGTCTTCACGGATGTTTCTGTTGAGTAACTCCAATCCTGTGATGAAGATAAGAGGCAAAAGGGAGCAACCTTGGCAGGTGCCTTTTCTTATTTCAAAAGTGCTTGTGCTCTCTCCATTGATCAGTATTTGCATCAGTTGTTTCTGATATATAGATTCTAGCCAACCAAAAAAATTCCCCCTTATTTCCATTCTTCAAAATGTTTCTTTCATGAAAGGCCATCAGATAGAGTCAAAAGCTTCTTCGGCATCTTTGAAAATCATTGTCATCTGTTTTTCGTTATGTCTTTCATAATATTCTATGATGTTCCAGTTGTTCTAATATTATTTCTTAACAATCTTTTTGGCAGAAATCTATTTTGATCTTCATGTATAGATGAAGACAGCACTTTTTTTTCAATCTTTCTGCCAGAATTGTTGAGAATAGTTTGTAGTCTATGTTCAAGAGTGATATTGGGGGATAATTCTTAATCTCCATATGATCTTTACCTTCTTTCAGTATTAGGGCTATGTTTCATTTTTCATGTTTCCTGTATGCCCTTTTCCAATATTTCCTCACAAGTTTTTTGAAATGGTAGAACTATTTCATCAGCAAATATTTTGTAGTACCTTGATGTAAAACCCTCTGGTCTGGGTGCTTTAGATGGATTGAGTTTCTTTATGGCTTCCACTATTTCAGCATGCACTATATAATAATGGAATATTAGTTTCTGCTCCTCAATAAGTTTTGGAATAACTTGTTTGTCTAGATAAGCATGCATTTTGTTTTCCTCTTTGATTCAGTTTGCTTTCATGTCATGAAGATCTTTATATAAATGAAAGAAGGCTTTTTTGAATTTCTTCTTGTTTTGTGAGCCTTGTAGAACCGTTGGCACAAATTCTCTTGAAAAATCAAATAAGCTATAGGTGGAAGAAGTTAAAAAGACTGTCATTCTTATATTGACAAAGAAGGTACAAGGTTGACTCACATGTGAAGTCCAAAGGAATTATGGAAAGAATCAAGAGAGATATAAGGGAATCAAGAACAAAAGAAAGGAATCATTCAGAGTGAAATGATGTACCAGATGACAAAAAGAATCAGACCAACAGAGACAAACCTAATACAAAGCAGAAAACCAAAGAAGACACATTTGATGAGGAGATATTCAATCAAGTAGATTGAGAAGAAGCAGAATCAGTGGATAAAAGAGAAGAGGAAGAAGCAGAAGAGGCAACTGAGGAAGAAACAGAAGATGAACAGAGAACTTGAAAGAAAAGAAGTATTAGAATCTTTCTGAACTTAACTGAATGTTACGCAAAGAACCATGAGCACCAAACTGCAAACCTGGAATGTTAAAGTCTTAAATTCACAATACAAATGCAGGCAGATTTTTCACATAGTAGGAAAAACACACTTGGCTATAATATGTTTACAAGAAGAATGTGTGAGACACCAAGGCCCTTTTCACACTTTTTTTTTTGCACGAGTACCCCTTGAGCACCGCGCAAATGGGGGCGCCGCTGCGCACGACGCACTCCCACTTGCGCGGCGGTCACGAGGCTGAAGCAAGGCCCGGGCATATTTTTTGATTTTCAGCTTGAAGCCAAAAATAGCCCGCGCCCACGCAATGCTCATGCCGCCCTCGCGCACATACCTCCATGCAGTGCGTCGGCGAGCCGGTCAGGAAGCGCTTCCTTTCCCCACAGAGCCTACAGCTCTCACAGTGCCCTGCAGAAGGAAGGGGCGGGGCGCTCGTGCGATGGTCACGTCATCACGAAGCACCCCACGGAAGGAAGGAGGGAGGAAGCAGTAGCCTCATGAAGGAGGCTTCTTGTGTGAGACGCCCTCCCCCATCGCGGAAAAAGGTAAGATGCGAAAAGGGCCCAAGACTTAACATTCATGAGGAATCTAAGACTAGGTAACTGTTTCATGTCAATTGATGAAAGGAAGAAAAAAGCAATTTTGATATACGTAAACTCTAAGTACAAAGCTCAGGAGATTTTTAAAGATACAGTGGAATACTATATAGGGGTTGAGATCAATGTAAAAAACACAAACCTGTTGATTGTAGCAGTATATGCACCATTAGGGATTAAAGAAGATTTCTTTAGTAAAATGTACAATGAAATTTCTGGCAGAATTTCAGTGAGAATATTGTACTTATGGGAGACATGAATGGGATGATCAACCCAACATCAGACAGAACCTATCAAAGAAAAAACAAATACAACCAAGGCTAACTATCCAAGAGCTTCTTCTCAATGATGGAGAACCTGTCCCTTGTTGATGTTTGGAGATTAAAAGAGAGAGACTTGAAAGGTTTCACCTTTTATTCAGATCGACATAAGTCAATGTCAAGGATCAATTATTGTCTAATATCAAAATCACTACATACACAGGTAGAAAAGATAGATATCATCCCTAGGATAGCTTCGGATCACAATCCAATTCTACTGGATCTAAGAGGTAGGAAGTATAAAAACCTACTTTAAAGAAAATATTAATGGAGAAACACCAATGAAGACTGTGTGGGATGTTGGAAAGGTGGTCCTAAGGGGCCACTTCATAAAGTGGTGTTCTGAACTTAAGAAGAAAAGAATGAAAAAAACACAAAATTCTGGAAGAAATTATTGTGGTAGAAAAAGAACTAAGACATAATCCTACAAATAAGAAATTGGTAAACAACTTCAAAATTATTCAAAGCTGTCTGAATGATGAAAACCTGACTGAAATAGAAAATAAGCTAAAACGGACAAGACCACGTTATTTTGAATCTGCAAAAAAAAAACCAACAGATGGTTAGCTTTCAAGTTTTGAAAGGTGAAAGAAAAGAGTCAGATCATGGACATGTTTAAAGTTCTTGAATTTATGAACTTTGGTATTAATATACTGACCTGGATTAAAGCAATATATACAAATCAAGTTGCGAAGATAATAGTTAATGGAGAAAAAATTAAATCTGTTTCAGTACAGAAGGGTACAAGACAGGAATGCCCTTTATCCCCACTTTTATTTATTTTGGCATCAGAAGTTTTGAATACTATGATTAGACAGGAAAATGAAATTACAGGAATCAAGATTAGGAAAGCAGAATTTAAACTAAGAGCATTTGGATATGATATTTTGATTATGTTACAAGAACAATTAGACTCAACATTGAAATTGCAAAAGATAATAAACCAATTAGGAAAATATGTGGGATTGAAGATAAATAAGGAAAAGACCAAAGTATTGGTGAAAAACACGAGCACTTACTATAAAGATGAATTTCAGAAGAAAACTGGATTTACCATTGAAAAGAAAGTTAAATATCTGGGAATTTATTTAACTGGAAGTACCAATCAGTTATGTGAATTATGTGAAGAAGATTAAGAATGACCTTGAGAATTGGCAAAAATTGAATCTGTCATTACTAGGAAGGGTTTCAGCAACAAAGATGAATATTCTTCTGAAGATGTTATTATTTTTCCAAATGATTCCAATAATAATGAAGGAAATGCCATGCAAAACATGGCAAAAAGATTTATCAAGATTTGTGTGGGGAGGCAAGAGACCTAGAGTAAGATTTAAGGTGTTACGGAACACAAAAGAAAGAGTTGGTCTTGGACTGCCAAATTTGAAGATTTGTTTTGAACCATTGGCCTTTACTTGGATTAAAAAATAGATAATGTTAAAAGACAATAAATGGTTGAATTTAGAAGGTCATGATTTAAGGTTTGGATGGCATCCGTTTTAATGGTATGACAAAGTTAAGGTCAATGTAGCCTTTAACACTGTATTAGATGTGCCATGTTAAGACTTTGGAATAGATACAAAGTTAGACTGTGTACAAAAATACCTTTTTGGATTTCTCCACAAGAAGCTTTTTACAGAACAGAAATGAGAGCAGACCAATGTGGAGCAAATCCTTTGTAAGGATTTCATTACAAAACCTCTATCTGTGTTCTTTAATAAATCTTTGTATGGTTTATTAAAGAAGATGGATAGAGGTTTTTAAAAGAAATCCTTACAACAGTTAAAAAAAAGTTTTAACTTGCAATGGCTTTCACATAGGCAGTATTATTTAAGATTTATGGAAGAGAAAAAGAATAAAAAATTTGAAAAGGACAAAACAGAATTTAAAGTGTTGCTTTGTACTGATGCTGACCATCTGATTGACAAATTATATAAGTTTTTGCAGAAAATAGACATAGAAGAACAGGTTAAAGAATATGTGATTAATTGGGCCAAGAATTTTGGTCATAATATATCTATGAGTCAATGGGAAAGACTTTGGAAAGAAACTGAAAATATACTTTGCTATGATCTTCAAGAAAATTTATATAAGATGATGTGCTGGTATCTCATACCAGAGAGATTGTCAAAAATTTATAAAGACATGATGGATAGATGTTGGAAATGTCAAGAACCTACTAGAAATTTGTATCATATGTGGTGGACTTGCAGAAAGGCTCAGAAGTTTTCGATGGAACTACAGAATATGATTCAAAGAATTTTGAAATGCCAAATAGTTAAGATACCTGAATTTTTCTTGCTAGGAATTTTGAATGATGATATTAACATTAATATAAAAAAAAAACCCATCAGAAACTGCTTCAATATATACTGCTGGCTGCAAGATTTGTCTATGCAAAGTATTGGAAGAAAACTGAAATCTCATCAATGACCGAATGGTTTAATACACTGATGTCAATTGTAGAGATGGATAAATTGCCTGCCAAACTGAAGGGAATTTCTGATGAAGAATTTATTTCAGAATGGAGATGTCTAACAGAATTTTTAAGATAAATGAGGGTGATTTGATGATTCTAGGGTTTTGAACTTGCTCAATACCGTGTCTTTCTCTTAAAAAAACTGTTGTAGCCTGTTATAGTATATTATTATCCTGAGAAAGATGTTGAGAAAAAATTAAATATGATTATAAGTTGTTGCTATAATATGTTTAAGATAGAGTTGATATGATTAAAGGGAGTAATAACATAATGAAATTAAATAACAGTATTTTAAAATAGTTAATAACATTGATTTTTGAAATGGAAATTTATAATATATACATTTATTTATATATTATATTTATACATTTCTTATATTTATACATTTCTTATATTTAATATAAGAAATTTAGGAAATTTAGAAATTAAAATAGATTGGGAATATAAACATAAGGAGCAACAAATTTAAAACAGTATAAAGTAATGAATTTAAGTTAAGTACACTTTTATACCTTGGAGCTGTTTGCAACAAGGGTTGGAGCCATTTTTAATTACATGTAGTCTCTTTTTTGTTTAGTTTAGTACAATTTGAATATTAGCTTAGTTTAAGTACGGTATATATGTGTGCAATTTTCTTTCTTTGTATGTTTATTGTAATCTTATATTTAGGTTATTTTGTTGTCTGTCTTTACTATATATTGGTTTGGGTGTTTGGGTTTTTTTGTTTTATGTACTTGTGTTAATTGTTTTTACAAAAAATCTAATTAAAAATATAAAAAATAGAGTCTGGACAGAGTTAATGGTCTTAGTGTTAAGTGGCAAAGAGTTAATGGCTGTTGCAACGGTTCTGTAATGGTGGATGGGTGTCAGAGTCCAACTCCCTGCCTGTGCCTCACTGCCAGCAAGGGAGAGGAGGTGAGAATACTTGCGGCGAGGAGAAGGAGGCAGCAGCGAGGAATGTCTGATACAACTATTAAGGAAACCACAGAGCCAAGCCAGGTTGAAGTCCAGTCCAACAGTCTAGAAAGCAGAGGTCCATCCAGAGGGGTCAAGGGAGCCAGAACACAAAGGTCATGAGGCTTGCAAGTAATTTGCTACAAGCAAAGAGAAAGCCACACTGACAGACCTAAATAGGCACAGAGACAGGTGTTACTTGTCATTGTTTCCTTAATCTAGCCAATGCAGCTTCCCTCTGAGCTGCCCATTTCAGCCTTCTTCATGACTGGAGGCTAAGGGGCTCAGGTGGCTCAGATGACTGTAGCCAGTGGTTCTTCCAAATCACTACTGGAGCTGGATGGGGCAACTGAGCCTCCACTTGTCCTTCAACTGCTGGGAATGTTTGCAAGTTGGTTTGGTCAATCACTGGCTCTGTTCCTGGCACAATCAGTTGTTCCTCAACCTCAGAGCCATCATCCATCACAATGGGTATAGGAAAAATACAGGGAAACTTCCAGGTGTAAGGAAGAAGGGCTGAAGCAATCAGTGGGAATTTTCCTTTGTTATTGTGTGGTATCAGAGATGCTACAGCTTCCTCTTAAGTCTATTATCTCTGGAGTTACCTGTAATCTGTCTGACAATGACCTTGGCTACACCTAGAGGGGATTTTTTTGACCTACTTTGCAGCGCACATGTTCAGTCAGTAATTTTCCTCTGCCCAGCTTGACCTTCCAGTCACCTCAGGGTCCATTTTATATCAACACCAACTAATGTATTTTTGCCAATTGAATTATGTTTCACCAATTAAACCATATAAAGCCTTGGGGGTATGTGAGGGCCAGTAACAGTTATTAGGTCAAATCAAGTGGGCCTTATTTATTCCAATGTCATGTGTCTGGTCTAATCATTGCAGTGTTGGGCATCAAGATACTATTACAGCATCATACAGAGAAATTCTTACTTCATGACTATCCTAATTTCCGTATTTCTAAGTGTTGCATAACCATGGGTATAGAGTGGAAACAAAGAGCAGTTATTGAGTACTTGACCAAAGGATGTATTGTTGCTGACATCCACAGTAGTCTCAAAAATGTGTATGGTCAGGTGACAGTTGATGATGAGAGCAATGTGCAAAGATGGATGAAAAGGTTTAAGGATGGCAAAGCCAGTGTTGAAAACAAACCATGTAATGGAAGGCATTGACAGTAGTCATCAATGAAAACCAAGAGGATGGACAACATGATTTATGCAGACCAGTGTATAACTGTCCAAGAAAGGAATGCGGCTGTGGTCACAGTGCTCTCAAGTAGATTATCCAAAACCCTGGATACAGGAAAGTGTGTGCCAAGTGGGTTCCTTGTCAATTAACAACTGGTTGAAAGAGAAGAGACTGTGCATGTGTTCAGACCTGTTGGCAGCATTTGAAGCCCAAAAGGACACCTTTTTAAAGGATGTTGCATTGCTGATCAAAGGCGGACATGATCCAGACACTAAGGCCCTTTTCGCACGGGTCTTCTGTCGCGCGACAGCCCCGTGAGCCTCACGGGAGTGGGAGCGTCACTCCACACGACGCACTCCCACTTCCGCCGGGCTCACGGGGCTGAAGAGGCGCGAGCGCGGGTTTTTTGATTTTCGCTTCGAAGCGACAATCACCCGCGCTCGCGCAACGCTCCCGGCGTCCGAGCGCACTTACCTCCTGTGCGGAGCATCGGGGAGGTGGCCGGGTCGCGCTTCCTTCCCTCCGCCCCTGCGGAAGGAAGAGGCAGGGCGGGGCGCTAGCGCGATGGACGCGACACCTCCTGCTTTGCACGCACGCATGTGGGGGGGACGGACGCACAGCCTCCTGCTTCGTGTGAGCGCGGGGGAGACGGACGCACAGCTTCCTGCTTCGTGCGTGCACGCGCAGGGGGGGCGGACGTGACAAGCTCCTTTCTCGCGCGCGCGGGGGGGCGGACGCGCGAGCCGCCGCCGCCTCCGGGAGGTTGCTGCTTCCCCACTCGTTCCTTCACCTGCGGAAGGAACGAGCGGGGAAGCGGCAGCCTCCCGGAGAAGGTTTTTTGCGCAAGCCGCCCTCCCCGCTCACGCTAGAAGCCTTAATGTGAAAAGGGCCTAACAGTCAGTCCCTGGAGGTGCAGCACTTCACCTTCAAAGAAATTAAAAAAACAGTGCTCAGCACAGAAGATTATGAGAAATGTTTTCTGGAATGACAAAAGAGTAATTTTGCTTCATTTCCTTGAGCATGGGGTAACAATGAACAGTGATCACTACATTGCATCAATCCAGAAACTTCAAGAAGCCATCCATAAGAAAAGATCACAAATGCAATTTAGTTACACCACGGCAATGGCCACACTTCTTTGGCAACATCAAAGGTTCTTGCACAAATGGGATGGTCAATGATGCCACATCCACCTTAAAGTGGTGTCATACCTGGCATTCTCAGATTTCAATTGTTTGGTTGGATGGAAGAAAGTCTTTGGGAATGGCATATTGACGATGTAAGTGAAAACACTATCAGACACCAATCCAGGAAGTGCCCAAATAGTTTTTCCAAAGTGGACTTGATGAATGGATTCAAAAGTGCTGTAAATGTACTGCTATTGGTGGAGACTATTTTGAATGGTACCATGTTGTAGATAAAGTTACTTTACACATACATGTAGTTGCAAATGTCTCACATTAATAGTTAAAGAGTTATGACCTGCAGCAATACACAATCTAAGCACTCCCAATAGTTGGCATCCATCCTCTGTTTAAAAACCTCCAAAGAAGGAGACTTCACCACGCTCTAAAGCAGCATATTCCACTGTCAAACTGCTCTTACCATTAGAAAGTTTCTCTTAATGTTTAGATGGAATCTCTTTTCCTGTAGTTTGAAGTCCTTGCACTGTGTCTTAGTCTCCGGAGCAGCAGAAAAACAGCTTTCCCCATCTATCATATGATAGCCCTTCAAATATTTAAAATTGCTGTCATGTCCCCTTTAAACCTTCTCTTCTCCAAGTTAAACATCCCCAGTTCCCTAAGCTGTCCTCATAGGCAATGGTTTCCAGGTCTTTTAACATTTTGATTGCCGTGCTCTGGACACTTTCCTGCTTGTCAATATCCTTTTTGAATTATGGTGCCCAGAACTGGACACAGTACTCCAAGTGAAGTCTGATGAAAGCAGAATAGAGTGGTACTATTATTTCCCTCACTCAAGACACTATACTTCCATTAATGCAACCGAGAATTGCATTAGTTTTTTTTACCTACCACATCACAGTGTTGACTTATGTTCAGCTTCTGCTTTACTAAAACTCCTAGATCTCCTTCATGTGTACTGTGGGCAAGCCAGGTGTTACCCCATCCTATATCAAGTTTGATAAACATGCCCTCTATTCCATCATCCAAATCATTGATAAAGATTTGAGTAGCACTGGGCCCAGGACAGAACCCTGGGGTACCCTTCTACTCAGTTCTCTCCAGGAAAAAGAGGAGCCCTTGGTGAGCAACCTTTGGGCTTTTTGGTCTACCAATGACAAATCCACCTAATACAAGCATTATTTAGCCCACATTTTACTAGCATGTTTTCAAGAATATCATGGGGACCCTTGTCAAAAGCCTTACTGAAATCATCGACAGCATTCTCTTCATCTACCAAGGTTAAAGCATATCAGAAAAAAAAAATTAGTTTAGTATGACCTGTTTTTGAGAAACCTATCTTGACCTTTAGTGATCCCAACATTCTTTTCTAAGAGCTTACAGACCTGTTTAATGATGTGCTCTAGAATTGTTCTTGGTATTGATGTCAGGCTAACTGGGCAGTAGTTAGCCTGACATCAATAGTTGTCCTCTTTTTCTCCCTTTTGAAGATGGGGACAATAGTTGCACTTCTCCAGTCTGCTGGGTTTTTCCCCTTTCTCCAGAAGTTCTCAAAGCTGGTTCCGCAATGGCGAAGAGTAGGTGATTCTCCCGGGCATCAGAGAGAATTCGCCGCGTTCCACGATAGAGGGGGATCAGCGTTGCAGCAGATACCTCCGAAAGTTCTCTGGAAAGTGGAGAACTCGAATGGGGCCGCGGAGACCTGTTTCCTTTCTCGTTCAAGAGTGAAGATGTCAACATTTCACCCTGTCCGAGAGAGAGGAGGTCGGATGGCAGCCATCGTCGTGGAGGGTAGCTGTACTTCAGTACAGCCCGTCTTGGTCGCGGAGTTTTAAAGCCACTTGGATATCTTGATGTAAGGAGATCCACTTAGATCGGGAAAGGTACCATTAGCTCTGCAATTAAGGAAATAATATTTTTTTCTATCCACTATTCTTTGTTCTTTTTTTTGAATTGGTGGCAGTGTTCTTAAACGGAACTTTTTTATTAAAAAAAAAAAAGCAAGCCGGGATAGCAGGACACTGAGAATTCGTGAAAGCTTTAGAAGATAGCCCATTTAAGAGAGAAAACAGCTTTCTTCTCTCTATTTTCTTCTCCTTTCTTTTTGAATTTGGGTTTTTCTAAGAGAAGGAATATTTTTTTTGATTTTTGATTTTCTTGTAGTGAAGGGGAAAAAAATAAATAAAACAACTTTCTCTTTCTTTTCCCCGGTGATTTGGAAGCATGCTAAGACGGCGACTGGAGATTTAAGGAGAGGTGGAGTCTGAACTGGAGAAGAGAAAGAAAGCAATTGGACTTGATATTCCCTTCTTGCTTTTCTCCATTTTTTCTTTTCTTTTTTTTTGGAGGGGGGGAGTGACCGCGTTAAAGTTCGGAGTTTTTGATTTAGCCTTGGTGTGGCGGAGGGGAGTCCGGCGTCCCGAGAGACTAAGCGGAGACTTTGACTGCGTGTGTGATCTGCAGAGAGGTCCAGAGACGGCGAACTTTGAAGGGAGTTTTTCAATTTTGGAGAGAGGTGTCTGTGCCTGTTGTGTGGAGGAGCCTTTGGGGTATTTTCGGCGCACAGATCGGTGCGCGGGGGTGGATTGGCGCACCGGTCTGCGTACAGAGAGAGATCGGTGGAGATCGGTGGAGACGAGCGGTGAGTGTTTGGAGGGGGTAGACTCGGCGTACGGATCGGTGCGCGGGGGTTGGCTCGGCGCACAGGTCGGTGCGCGGGGTGTAGCTGACACGGTGATCAGCGTGGGGAGAAAGAAGATCAGGACTGGGCATTAGATTCCTGGATATAAACCAGAGCGATACTTTTTAAAACTAAGCAGGCTAAATGAGTTGAGTTTTATCTGAAATAGCCTGATTTGAGTGAAGTGTGTTAAGAGTGAGTACAGGTTCAATTTGTGTAAATTTAAACTGAACTTAAATGACTTAAATATTTGTATATGTATGGGTATGTATATATGTATACATATGGATGTGTGTGTGTATACATATATATATATATATGTATATAGATGAGAAGAAATAACAAATTGTATTGTATTGGATTGGCACTAGGTAAGATTATATAAACATTATCCGGGTAAGACTTGATTGTATATTGACCTCGGTATTGACCCTGGTTGCTCAAAAGGAGAAAACTTTGTTTTAAGCAAGGATAAAAGTCAGATTTTGTGAATTGATATAAGGTTAAATTAGAAATTTGAATTTGCTAACGGATTTAGTGAAAGAAAGAAAGAAATAGTAGATGTTTGCTTGAATGGATACAAGATCAAAAGTCAAAATGTCAAAGCAAATAAGAGGAACTCCAACCGATGCAAGACAATCAATTTTAACAGTATCTACAACACCTAAACAGACTGAACAGAGCTTAATATTAGAAGAGCTAAGATCAATGAGAGCGGAGCAGGCTCAAATGAGAAGGGAACAGTTGGAATTGAAGTCAGAGTGGAGAAAAGATATGAAAGATTTGCGTAGTGAAATAAAATCTGACTTCAAGAGGGAATTTAAGGACATTAAAGAAACAATTAATATCCTGTCTGAAGAGGTTAAAGGAACATCGTGTCGGGTTGATAAGATGGAGGAGGAATTGAAATTAATCCAAGAAAAATGTTCAACACTAACTTGGGAACATGAAAAAGATATGGATGAGAGAGCCTTGCTTGAACTTAAGATGAGAGAAAATTCTTTGAAGATTCGAGGATTAAAGGAGAAGAGCTCTGAGAATCTTCGACAGATCTTAATTCCTGAGCTGGCTTACATGATTGAAATGGATTCCCAAACACTGGACTTTGAAATTGATAAGATTTTTAGGATTGGCCCTTTAAGAAACAGGGGAGAAGAACCGCCAAGAGATGTGTTGATCTCATGTGTCAGAAAATCGACAAGGGATCTGATTCTTCAAGCAAATGCTAAAAAAGGTTTGGAAATAAAAGGTCAAAAACTGCAAGTATATAAAGATATACCAGCAAGGATTCTTCTGAAGAGGCGAGAATATAACTTCCTAACCTCAAAACTTCGCCGAGTTGGAATTCAATATAGATGGGCCAGATTAGAGGGAGTGACATTCCGATATAGAAAAAACTCATTGTAATCTCCTCAATTCAGGAAGCCAAGGATTTCCTGACAAGATATGGGAGAAATCTTTTGGAAAAAACTCAAGGAGAAGAAGAAAGAGAACAAAATGCAGAATGTCCTTCCTTTTCAAAAGCTGAGGAAGGTGAAAAAGATACCCCGGCTTCTCTGCAGGAAAGTTTAGTTGGAGAGATACAAAATGGGATGCATAAGGGGAATCTAGATGAAGATCCGGAGCAACAAATGAGTCTAATGAAACTGACATCGGCATCAACAGACAGAAATGACTCAAGTGCATAAGAATAAAACAATGACAGATCTGAGGATATTGTCATGGAACATAAAAGGGATATGTACACCGGAAAAAAGACGTAAGATCTTCCACTACTTGGGTAAGCAAAAAATTGATGTGATATATCTGCAAGAAGTAAGAATAAGGCGGAATAAAGAGCATTTGTTAAGAAATAGAAAGTTTGGGAAAGAATATGCTTCGTTACCGGAAGAGAAGAAACGTGGAGTTGTATTGTATATAAATGAAAGAATTCCATCAAAAGAGGTCAGGGACATTATGTAGCCGTTGAAATCGATTGGCAAGTTCAAAAAATACTGCTAGTGGGGATATACGGGCCCCATAATGGAAAGGAGAAATTTTATAAGGAATTGCAAACCCAAATCATCGATAGAGAATACGATCAAATGATTTTGATGGGAGATTGGAATGGAGTGGCTTGTCCATCTTTGGACAGGAAATCTGATAAGAAAGTAAAGAACCAAGGTAAACTTCCGCTAGCATTTGATAAATTGATACAAGAAACGGAAACAATTGATCTATGGAGATTTCTTTATGGGAAATCACAAGGATATACTTTTTATTCAGAACCCCATATGTCTTTTTCGCGTATAGATATGTTCCTTGTTTCTAAATCCCTTTGTACACAAGTTAAATCGATGGAAATTCAGCCCAGTACTTTTTCTGATCATAATGCCATCGTTATGGAATTTAGAAAAAAGAGAACTGAATACAGATGGCGACTTAATGACTCCCTGTTGAGAGATGAGAAGATTGTGGTAAAAATAAAGGAAGTTCTACATAATTATTTTTTGGAGAACGTCGTAGGAGAGACTACTTTACAGACGGTATGGGATGCCAGTAAGGCCGTTATAAGAGGCTTTTTCATCCAACAAGATGTGCTATTGAAGAAAAAGAAAAAAGAGAAGATTCAACAGATAAATGATGCAATCCAGATAAAAGAATTGGAATTACAATCAAACCCTTCCCAGAAAAAGATTAAAGAAGAAATAAAGGTATTGCAAAAACAACTGGAGTTGATGACGGCGGAAGAAATAAGTAAGAAGTTGAAGGCCTGGAAGCAGAAACATTTTGAATGGGTGAATAAACCCGGAAAATGGTTAGCTTTGAGATTACGATATAGGAAACGAAACCCACCTATTTTGAAAATAAGGGATGGGAAGAATGTCTATCACGAGACAGAGAAAATAAAGAAAGTATTTGTGCAGTTTTACCGAAACTTATATCAGAGAAGAGAGATTCATAAGGAAGATATTGATAAATTTACCTCCTTGGAAAAAATGAAAGTATTCTCTGAAGAGCAGAGAAATAAGTTGAACGCATCTATCTCAATGATGGATTTGGTAGAAGCAATAAAACTTCAGAAAAAAAATAAAGCTCCAGGCCCTGATGGACTACCTTTTGAATATTATGAGGTACTGCAAGATGAATTAATTCAGCACCTCCAGGCGGTCATGAACGAGGTTAAGGAGGGTAAGATACCCGAATCCTGGAAGCAAGCGTATATAACACTGATTCCGAAGGAAGAGCAAGATCTCACAGCTCCGAAGAATTATCACCCGATTTCTCTTTTAAACACTGATTATAAATTATATATGTGGATAATGGCCAACAGACTGAAAAAACTATTGAAAGATATAATATCTGAAGAACAAGCTGGGTTCTTGCCAAATAGACAAATAAAGCACAACATGAGACTTTTGTTGGATATAATTGAAGCTTTTGATAAACAACCAAGTAGAAAGCTAGTCATGTTGTTTTTGGATATAGAAAAAGCTTTCGATACGGTGAACTGGCAGTATATGTTTATGTTGATAACCAAGTTGGAAATGGGGGAAAATTTTATAACAGCTATCAAAACCATATATACGAATCAATATGCCCGCATTTTGATAAATGGGGAGCAATCAGAAGCATTCAAAATTGAAAGAGGCACTAGACAAGGTTGTCCGCTATCCCCTTTACTGTTTCTTATATGTATGGAAACTTTGATAGCAAAACTTAATGAAGATAAAGAAGCGAAGGGAGTACGGATACAGGGTTATGACTATAAGATACGAGCTTTTGCTGACGATGTGGTTTTGACTATTGAAGACCCCCTAGAAAATATAGACCGATTTATAACTACGTTGGATATATTTTCAACCATCTCAGGCTTAAAGATTAATGAAAGTAAAACACATTTTTTGGTTAAAAATATATCGAAAAATGAAAGTAAACAATTGGAAGAAAAATCTGGTTTCACAATCAAACAGAAGGTTAAATATTTAGGAATACACTTGACGAATAAAAACTCTGATTTATTTAAGAATAATTATGAAAAAACTTGGAACAAGATAAAAGAAGACTTTAAAAACTGGGAGAATAAAAGCTTTTCCCTGCTGGGTAGAATATCGGCGTTTAAGATGATGGCATTACCAAAAATGCTTTTTTAATTTCAGAATATTCCGATCATTAATAACGATTTGATATTTAAAGTGTGGCAAAAAGACCTAGCCAAGTTCATTTGGAAAGGGAAAAAACCTCGTATTAGATTTAAAATTCTCTGTGATGAAAAGAAGCGAGGAGGATTAGCCCTTCCTAATTTGAACTTATATTTTCAGGCTTGTTGTTTAGACTGGCTTCGGGAATGGATTAAATTGGAAGATCATAGACTTTTGACTCTTGAGGGAACGCAGTTGGCTTTTGGTTGGCATGCCTATCTGGGGTTCCTTAAAGGGGTGCCATTACAAGATTTCAATAATCACTTTGTAAGAAGACCCATATTGAAAACATGGAATAAATATAAATTTAGACTGTACCCAAAAACACCACTCTGGATATCTCCTCACGAAGCATATTATAAACGTGAAAATATCTTCTTTGGTAAATGGCTAACGTATGAGGATATATCAACTGTGAAAGGCACAGGTATAAAAGTAAAAACATTGGAGGAATTACGAAAAGACAATTTGAATTGTCACTGGCTACTTTACCGACAACTTTGTGAGAAATTTAAGATTGAGAAGAGATTAAATGATTTTCAATTAGGAAAAAACTGGTTCGATTTGGTGATCTTTTAGAAGACAAAAGGATCTATCTCCATTATTTACCAGCATTTATTGGAATGGCACACTGAGGAAGAAGTTGTGAAGGAACCGATGATTCGGTGGGCGCAGAATGTGGGAAGAGAGATAAGTTTGGAGCAATGGCAGAAAACTTGGCAAAAAAGGCTGAAATACTCAGTTTGTCAAAATTTATGTGAGAATGTTTATAAAATGCACTTAAGATGGTACCTTCCACCTGAGAGATTAGCTAAGATGTACAAGTGTGATGATAAATGTTGGAAATGTAAAACAGAAAAGGGTACGTTCTATCATCAGTGGTGGACTTGCAGCTATGCACAGAGATATTGGAAGCATATTCATGAGGGTATAGAAAAAATTCTGGGAATAAAATACCTTATGCTTCCTGAAATGTATCTTTTGAATATTGTAAATGATGAAATTGAGAAGACTCACGGAAAGATTCTTTTTTATATGATAGTTTGTGCTAGAATATTATTTGCAAAATATTGGAAATCTCAGGAAATCCCTATGCAAGATGAATGGGAAAAAGCACTGTGGGATATGTTGGTTATGGACAAATTAACTATTTATTTAAGTAATAAAAAAGTTGAGGAATTTGAGAAAACTTGGAAGCCACTTATACTTTTCTTTAAAGAAAAGTGGAAGGATAAAGTATTTGCAGTGGATGTTTAAATGAAGAAGAATAGAATTTTGAATAAGTGTATGGATAAGTAATTGGAAAAAGGAGCCTGTTCCCACAGATTTAATTTGTATCGTATGAACTTTAAAGAATTGAGAAGATATATATTGGCAGAGCAAATGAGGTTTAATCTGGATCCTGTAGTTAAAAGTTAGTATTTCAAAAATAGATAAATCAAGTGGATATTGTATATATTGATGTTGTATGTTGCATTGTGTTGTATGTCTATGTGTATTTTATTATCTGGAAAATATTAATAAAAAAAAAAAAAGAAGTTCTCAAAGCTTATTGCCACGAGTTCTGAGATTACTTCTAGTAGTTTTTTTTTTTTTTTAATATCATTGGATGTAGTTAATCTGGTCCTGGAGACATAAATGCATTTAGAGTAGCCAGGTATTCCAGTTTTACCTTTTTACTTCTTCATGTTTTACCTGTACATTTCCCTTCCTGCTGTTTTCCTTTTGGAGAAGAACAAGGCAAAGGAGATGTTTGAGTAGTTCTCCCTTTTCCTTGTCCTCTGTTAGCATTTTCCTACCTTCTCTACATAGTGACCCTTTTTCTTTTGCTACAGTTACAACCAAAAAAACTTTTATTACTTATAGCCTCTCTAGTAAGCAAAAGTTCTTTCTGTGCTTTAGCTTTTCTGACTTTCTCCCTATACATGCTGGCTATTTGTTTGAATTCCTCTTTGGTGATTTCCCCCTTTTTCAATTTTTTGTATGTGTCTGTTACCATAGTTTCTAGTCCTGACTTGTGGTATATTAGATATCATTTGATATCAAGAATTTGGCCTTCTTCACCCATTCCTCTCCATGTGCTTGTGAGGCCCCCAGACAAGCACGCATACAGGCATGGCTGAAAATAGCTGAACTATTCAAAACCGATCCAGGCAGGCCAGTAATAGCCAGATGGCTGCTTTAGGAGACCTCCAGGCAAGTACCCTTTTAAGATCACATTATGTATGTTTACAAAAGACTCCCTGCCCCGAGCAGGCAGCTTGACAAGCCGAATACTCAACTGTCGAGCACTCTGCATTTGCATACTGTCTAACTGTATTGACAACGCTGTCATAACTCAATCATGCAAAATACTGACCTTTCGGAGGCTTTGTCTCCAGGTAGAAACCCATTGTATTTCCCGGGAATGGACTAGCCTATGGGCACATTTTCCCCTATAACACCCCCTGATTTTGAGTGTCTCTTCAGATCGCTCCTGGCTTCCATCTCGCCTTGCTGTCACTTTGTTCAGTGAGCCTTCCCCTCAGCTCCACGTGCTGAGAATCTCCACTTCTACAAACTTTTCTTCAGACTACCTGGGCTTCAGGACAGGTGTATATTTCCCATGCAAAAACCCCTCTTAAAACCCTCTATCCAACTCCTACCTTTCTTTCAATAGGTCTGTGTGAGTGTGTTTGCATACACGTGTTTGACTGTGTTGTTCATCAATAAATAAAACGATTATTAGTTACTTCTGTTTTCATTGACTCGGCCTAAACCCATAGACATTGTGTTCAAGATCTCGCTAGGTTGCCCTACCTCTTGTATTGATAGCTTGTGCTCTGCTAATTCCCATTCTCCATTGTGAGCACATTGAGGTGACCCTCCCAGGACCCCAGAAATCAGGGTAACATGCCCCCTTTAAATCATAGCTCAGGTTTTGAGACATCTATCCCAGTTTGTTAAGACACCTCCCATTTTTCTTCCTTATTGGAATTGATTGAACATGTGCTTCTAATATCTTACTTTCAAGAAACTGCCACTCATCATGAACTCTTTTTTTCTTCTTTTTTAGTATTCCTGACCTAATATTTCCCTAAGTTTACTGAAATCAGCTTTCTTAAGGTCTAGAATGTGTATCTGACTGTACTCCAAACTCTAGTAGCATATGGCCACTCCCACCTAAGGATCCCACCACGTCCACCCCATTGACCAGGTCACTGTTGATAGGAACAGATCTAAAATAGCTGATCCCCATATTATCTCATCCAACTTCCGGACAATGAAATTGTCTTCCAGGCAAGTGAGAATCTTTTGGGCCTTCTTTTCTTGACAGGGTTTGACTTCCTACAAATATCTTCAATTATTGCTACATGTCTCCAAGTTCTAAGTTGGGGGTCTGTAGTAGATTCCCACAATTACATTGCTGTTTCTCTCTTCCTTAATTTTTACCTAGATGCTCTCAACTTGCTTCTAGTATTTAAGTCATGGATCTCTTCACAAGTGTAAACATGCTTGACGTATAGGGCTACGCCTCCTCCTTTTCTACTTGGTCTATTTCTCTGAAATAGGTTATGCCCTTCTGTTACTACATTCCAGTCACTGGACGCCTCCCACCAGGTTTCAGTGATATCTATTATAACATGCCAATCATAGAATCATAGAGTTGGAGGAGACCACAAAGGTCATCCAGTCCAAACCCCTGCTATGCAGGAACACCCATCAAAGCACTCCCAACAGATGGCCATCCAGCTTCTGCTTAAAAACCTCCAAAGAAGGAGACTCCACCACACTCCGAGGCAGCATATTCCACTGCCAGACAGCTCTGACCTCAGAAAGTTCTTCCTGAGATTCAGGTGGAATCTCCTTTCCTGCAGCTTGAATCCATTGCTCCTTGTCATGGGCCATTTCCATACTACACAGTTATAGTGCTATTATTCCACTTTCAACATCCTATGGAATCCTGGGGTTTGCAGTTTAGGGAAGGGCCTTTAGAATTCTCAACCAGAGAGCTCTTTGGCCTCAGGAAACTACAAACCCCAGAATTCCACAGGACGTTGAAAGTGGAATAATATCACTATAACAGTGTAGTGCGGAAATGGCCCTAGTCTCTGGAGCAGTGCAGAACAAGCCCATTCCTTCCTCAACATCACATCCCTTCAACTATTTGAACATGGGTATCATGTCCCTCTTAACCTCCTCTTCTGGAGACTAAGCATAACCAGCTCCCTAAGCCATTCCTCATAGGGCATGGCTTCCATACCCTTCACCATTTTGGTTGCCCTCCCATGAACATGTTTCAGTTTGTCAATATCCTTCATGGATTGAGGTGCCCACAACTGACACCTCAACTGGACAGTATTCCAAATGAGGTCTATCCAAAGCAGAATAGAGTGGTACCATTACCACCCTTGATCTAGACACCATACTTCTGTTGATGCAAGCAAGAATTGTGTTGGCTTTCTTGACTGCCGCATTGCACTGCTGACTCATGTTCAGCTTGTTGTCCACCAAGACTCCTAGATCCCTTTCACACATAATATTATCCAGCCACATGTCCCCCATCCTATATTTGTGCCTTCCATTTTTTCTGCCTAAGTGTAGGACCTTACCTTTCTCTCTGTTGAAATTCATTTTGTTATCTTTGGTCCAGCTCTCCAATCTGTCAAGGTCATTTTGAATTTTGATCCTGTCTTCTGGCATATTACCAACCTCTCCCAATTTGGTGTCATCTACAGATTTGATCAGCATGCCCTCTACTCATTCATCCAAGTCAGTGATGAAGATGTTGAATAACATTGGGCCTAGGACAGAACCCTGTGGCACCTCACTAGTCACTTCTCTCAAGGATGAAAAGTAGCCATTGGTGAGCACCTTTTGGGTTAGGTCAGTCAACCAATTACCAATCCACCTAACAGTAGCCCTGTCCAGCCCGCATTTTACTAGCTTCTTTGCCCGTGTGTTCTGCCACTCAGCCCTGTGGCAGGCCAAGGAGGCCAGGCAATTCATCCCCGGCAACCCGACCGTCACTATCCATGGTGTATGGGTCGGGCCCATCATCTTGGCAGATGGAACCTACCCCTTGGGACAGTGGCTCATGAAGCTCTACAGAGGTCAGTTGGACCCCCAGAAGATGGCCTACAACAGAGTCTTCAATCATTGCCACAATGTTGTGGAGCGTGCCTTTGGTAGGCTGAAGGCCAGATGGGGCTACCTGTCGGCTCCACTGACCATCTCCGAGCCTAATTTCCTGCCGGTCATCGCTGCCTGTGTGGTCCTGTGTCAAAAAAGCCGGGGTGCTTGCTTAAACCAAGCAAGCCCTACATTGAAGACTGCACAGCCAGCAGAAGTCTATCTCGCTACCAGGAGGAAAAAACAGCCACACAGCCACTTGGTCTAATTAACTATTAAGCTTTATGGTGCAGTAAAGCAATAAAAACAAGCGGCTAAGAGTAATTGCCATGCCCCACAGATGAGCGGAGCATGTACGCATTACATAGAGCAAAAAACAGCAAGAAAGAGACACTGAGGGAGGGCTTCTCAGACAAGCCTCTTATGTAGTATAACATACACTGCAAATCAACAACATGTTTTCACAGTTGCCTTCTGTGTACATAGCCATAACAAGACAGAAACAACCAAAACAACCGGAACACATACAACTGTGTAATCTTGCCAGAAATATTCACATAACAAGAGTTACTTTCTCAAGAGAACTCAGGTCACATTGACCTGTGAAACAGAAGCCAATTATTTACAGTTGCAGTTGCTATAGGAGCAGCGAAGCAACAAGACCATTAAACCTCTCCTCACATTCCAACACTCCCCTTCTTGTTTGCGGAGCCGTCTTGCCCGTCAGAAACTGCAGGACCCATCAGTCCTAGTCTGTCAAACATTTCACCATGTACAACAGCAGACAAAGGTTTAGTAAACAAATCAGCCACGTTCTCTTCAGAGGACACATAAGTCAGAGTAATCATTTTGTTTTGCACACACTCTCTTATATTTTATACTGGATGTCAACATGTTTCATCCTCGATTTCATTCTGCCAGTCACAGCCATTTGAAAACAAGCTTGAGAGTCACAATATATTTGCACAGGTACATTGACAGACACATTTAAATCTTTCAGTAACTGCAGAAACCATATTAGCTCATTGCACAAGGCAGACAAACTAGCAAACTCCACCTCAGCAGTGGAAACTGCCACAGAACTCTGTTTCTTGGCTTTCCAGCCAATCACAGCCCCACTGTATTTGACAACATAACCAGAAGTGTTTTTGCGGTCTGTAACATCCTCTGCAAAATCACTATCAGAGTAGCACACAAGTTCAGGCACTTGTTCAGGAGTTATACACAGACAGTAACCCATGGTACCTTTCAGGTATCTCAACATCTTTTTCACACCCTGCCAGTGATACTGAGTAGGCTCAGCACTCGCCCTACCCAATATGTTTACACTCAGCGCAATATCTAGCCGACAAATCTTGGCCAAGTACAAGAGACTCCCAACAACAGATTGATACAGCTGTTTGTCTGGAAACAGTTCACCACCAATGCCTTTTACAAAACCAGGAACCACTGGCATTTTTACAGCCTTACAGTCAGACATGTTACACTTCTCCAACAGGTTCACAATTTTTTGTTTCTGACACAGCAGAAAACCACCCTTGGCTTTTTGTATTTCAACCCCAAGGTAATTCTGAACTGGCCCCAGATTCTTGATCTGGAACTTCTTTCCCAGTTCACTTGCAAACACTTGTACCTGTTTTTGTGTATCACAGATCAAACACAGATCATCCACATATGCCAGGAGAATTTCCAAACTCTCCCCTTTACCTCGGACATATATACAGGGGTCAGCAATGCTTTGTTTGAAACCACACTCCTGCAATGTCTTGTCCAGACAAATGTTCCAGCTGACTGTCTTAGCCCATACAGAGCACGTCTCAAGTGCCAGACATGGCTTTCTCTCCCCTCAACTACAAACCCATCGGGCTGCAGCATGAAAATATCTTCTTGCAAATCTGCATTGAGATAGGCTGTTGTGATGTCAAAGTGTGTGACTAGAGCTTTCCTCTGGGCAGCGATAGCCAAAGCCAACCTAATTGATTGCATTTTGACAGTTGGGCTGAACTTTTTACCGTAGCTCATTTCACTTTGTCTGAACCCGCAAGCTACAAGACGAGCTTTGTGTTTAACCTGCCCATCAGCAGTGGCCTTTAACTTGTAAACCCATCTGCAATCAAAAGGCTTAACACCTTTTGGCAATTCACACAGAGAATACACGTTATGTTGAACAATGGAATCAATTTCACTTTGCATAGCATCCCACCAGCGTTTTGCTTGCTGCTCAGGCATCTTTTTAACATCAGCAAAACAATAAGGCTCACAGTTTACCAAACAAACACGAACTGACAGTGAAGAGTAGGGAGAATATTGTTTGGGAGGCAACCCCTTTGTCTTTCTCTTGGACCTCTTGGGAAGGGAACGGTCTGACGAAGACTCGTTACTTTCCTCAGCACTCCTTTCCTCAGCACTCTGAGACCTCTTTACAGCATATTTGTGTTCTTTCTCCCCCGCCCGTGGCTCTGAGGCTTCCCTCACAGCTCTACCCCTCGACGCTTCCTCCTCCTCAGACTTAACCCCTGAGGAACTGGGAGTGGAGGCTGAAGGTCAATCTGGCTGAGGGAAGGGCACACTGGAGCTAGGGAGAAGAACTTCAGAAGCTGCCTGAAGACATGACTAGTTTGCGTGTTCTTCAAATGTGGCATTTCTGGACACAACACAATTGCTCCCCCCAGCATAAAAATGGAACCCCTTGCAGCTTGGCTCATAGCCCACAAACCTCAAACACTGGGCTTTTGGCTCCCCCTTTTTCCTTTGACTCTTGGGAATGTGCACCCAAGCAAAGCTGCCAAACACTTTCATGTGAGCAATGGAAGGCTGCTTACCAAACAAACACTCATAGGGAGTAGACTGTACCACAGAACTGCAGAGCCTATTGTGTATGTAGCATGCAGTCAGAACTCTCCCCAGAAACTCAGAGGCAGATCTGCATCACCAAACAAGCTGTGCATGAGGGTTTGGAGGACCCCTGCATTGCATTCAGCTATCCCGTTCTGGAATGGGGAATGAGCGGTAGTTGTCCTGTGCACAATCCCTTTATTTTTGAACCACTGTTGCATGCTTTCAGACAGGAATTCACCCCCTCTATCTGATTGCAACGCCTTTAGGGAATAACCAAACTGCCTTTCAACATAGGAACTCCAGTTCTTGAGGATTTGACACACCTCAGATTTTTGCTTCATCAGGTAACAGAAAGTATACCTACTGAAATCATCTACCAGAATTAGGAAATATCTGGTACCCCCCAGGGAAGGTTTACACATTGGACCAACCACATCACAGTGCACTAACTGAAAAGGAGCAGTTGGAACACGTGAACTGACCCTGGGCGCAGGGAGCTGCTTTGATTTAACTTGCTTGCAAATAGCACAGTCAAGAAAAACATTACAGGACTTCAGAGAACACCATTTGCAGCAACCTTCCAACTTTTTCAACACAGGAAAGCTTGCATGCCCCATGCGGTGATGTAAAAGGTGAATGCACTCATCGTGCTGTGGCTTATTAGCATACACATTACACACACTGTGATGAGGCTTGAGCATATAAAATTTCTCTTTCAGAGCAGCCACTGCACATACACTCCCATCTTTCAGAACTTTATCCTGTTTCCTGGTAAAAACCACCTCAATATCATCCTCTGTCAGCTCTGACACAGAGAGCAGACAGAAGTCAAGTGAAGGCACATACAATACATTTTCTAGACACATATCAAGTGCTGGAACATATGCAATACCTGCACCATGCACTTTAGTCTTGGCACCATCTGCCAGAGTTACAGTAGAAACGCTGGCAGAATTTAGAGTTTCAAACAGCTCTTCAGAATTGACAAGATGCTGAGAACAGCCGCTGTCCAGAAGCCAGTTGGTGTCATCAGCACTCCAGGAACTCTCAGGAACAGCACAGTCTGTGGCAACAGCAACCCGTGGACGACTTCCACGACCCCCTCTGAAACCTCTGCTGCGACCTCGGGCATTTTTCTCCCCTTGCTTCAGCAATGGACAGTTGTGCTTGAGATGAGAAGCAGACCCACAGCAGTAGCACCTTCTAACAGCGTGGGCTCTCATCAGCCCCTCCTGCCTGCATTCAGCAGCCTGAGATGCCTTCGTCCCGGCGCTTGACTCTGCGGCCGCAGCTGTCTGTGTGGAAGGCACCACATTCCTTCTGGCTCACTTCTCTTCTTGCGCCAGCAGTCTGGCCATCACCAAGGAAACCGTCAGGTCTCATTCTGGAATGGATTGCAACGAAGCCACCACTATCTCCCAGCTGGAGTCCAGGGAATTCAGGATACAAAACACCTTGTCACTCTCGTCCAAAACTGCCTCTTTCATGGAGAGCAGTGAAAAGATCTGACAGCGCTGTTAATTGTTGCCTAACAGGTACTCCAGGTGTTAACTTTGTGTTATATAACCTGGCGGGCAGAGAATGTTTGGAAGCTGCTGTCAAACTTACATAGACTTCTCTGAGTGCTAACCAACATTCACGAGGCATGTTAAAGTCCCTAAAATGCACTAGCTGGTCATCTTCCACAGCCAGGAAGAGGAGCGACATAGCACGTCGCATTGCTCTTGCTGCTTCAGCTGCATTGCCTGGGAGATCTAAAGGGTCTGTAAAAGCACCCCAAACACCTTCTCCCTGCAGGAACTGCTCCATTTTTGCAGCCCATGCCAGGTAATTCGAGCCATTCCAGGCACTGCATGAGCCATAGCTAAGCAGCAGCACAAAACTTAAAAACACACCAGCCACAGGACCTCATAAATCAAAAAACAAACAGTGGCTTCTCCTGGTAGCCATCTAGCGCAGTGGAAGCGTACTGGGCCCATAACCTGTCAAAAAACCGGGGGTGCTTGCTTAAACCAAGCAAGCCCCACATTGAAGACTGCACAGCCAGCAGAAGTCCATCTCGCTACCAGGAGGAAAAAACAGCCTCACAGCCACTTGGTCTAATTAATTATTAAGCTTTATGGTGCAGTAAAGCAATAAAAACAAGCGGCTAAGAGTAATTGCCATGCCCCACAGATGAGCGGAGCATGCACGCATTACATAGAGCAAAAAACAGCAAGAAAGAGACACTGAGGAAGGGCTTCTCAGACAAGCCTCTTATGTAGTATAACATACACTGCAAATCAACAACATGTTTCCACAGCTGCCTTCCGTGTACATAGCCATAACAAGACAGAAACAACCAAAACAACCGGAACACATACAGCTGTGTAATCTTGCCAGGAATATTCACATAACAAGAGTTACTTTCTCAAGAGAACTCAAGTCACATTGACCTGTGAAACAGAAGCCAATTATTTACAGTTGCAGTAGCTATAGGAACAGTGAAGCAACAAGACCATTAAACCTTGCCTCACATTCCAACATGCTGCACAGCATCTGCAAAACCAAGGGCCATGCACTGCCTCCCAACCTCTGCCCACCTGCACCCGTTACCATCCCCCTGGGTGCCTAAGTCTACACTGCATACGATAACAGGAGGCTCAGGGAGGGCCAGAGGGTCAGGGATGCCATCACCAGGATGATCGCTGGGTGACCCGCCATCTCCACCCTCAGCTGCAGCTGCAATGACACCTTGCCCTCTGCCCCCCTACGCTCCCTCAGCCAGCAGACATGCATGGCCCCCTGAGGGGATCTGGTACCCCAACATGAAACCACAACATGTATTCTGAATGCATTTGCATTTGCCTCTGTGAATAAAATGGAACACATGTTGCCCCATGAACCGTGTGTGGACCCTCACTGGCATAACCACAGCACGCTCACGCTCCCGGCGTAATCTATGATTCCCTTCAGCAGAGGGAGGGGGAGAGACATGCCACAGGGAACTCACAGGCCATTAGAAGGAGCAGCCAGCGCAAGAGAGATGTGCATGACAGAGGCCACCCTGACACACCCACCCCCAGCTGCCGGGCAAGAACACAGGCACGGTGGTAGGAATGTGCTTTTATTGGGTAGTCCCCCTGGTTGGTTGGTTACAGGCAGGCGGCAGAAGGGACTTATGGCATATAGCGATTGCCAGATGCTGTACCATGCCTGCCTCCAGCGGCAAAGCTCACCAGCAGTGGAGAAGCAGGTACCCACCCGGACACCAGAAGGCACAGAGCAGACAAGCAATTAGTGTCCCCTTCCCAGCAGAGATGCCGTCCACCCCCTCTCAGGCCAGCAAACCAAATCATGGGCTATAGTGCTGCACTCTCTTTTTCACATGTCCCGCCTTCCCAGAAGCAGGCCCCTCTAGGGACAGCCCCTCAGGTGGCAGTTGGCCAGCAGAGGGAATGGCCATCCCTTGTTGTGATGTGGAGGGAACCACAGAGGAGGCCATCGGAGTGGCACCACCGCCAAAAGGGCGAGGCTGCAGGTTCTGCAGTATGGCTGACATGAGCCTGTTGACATGAGTCTCCGTGTCTGATATGAGCCTTCACATCTCCTCCACCACATCCTTCTGGCCCTCTGTGTTTCTCTCCATATTCTCCCTGTACGTGTTGACCAGTTGCTTGAGAATGGCATTGGTCGCACTCGGCACCGTCACCTTCCCTCTCTGGTGCACTCTCTGCTCAGCCACTGACGCATCATGCAGCTCCTGTGAGTGCTGCATGATGGCCGTGGTGATTACTTCACCCTGGCACCCTGTCCTGTCCCTCTTCCAAGCTGCCCTCATCCTCTAGTGGGGGGACATCGACGTAGCGCTGACAGTGGTTCCGTTGCTACTCTCAATCGGAGGTGGCATTAGAAGGAACAGAGAGAGGCTGACGGTCCAGTGAGCAGAGCACTACCTCCCCAACAGGTGCCCTGTGGGGTTGCCACACATTTTGGGACATGCAATGACACAAGGAGGGGACACAGGCCCTTGTAGCATGGATGCCATGCTGCCAGCCCCTATGCTTCAGTGGCCAGGGATGGCAACATCTCTATGGCATGAATCAGCAGCCCCTGGACTCAGTGTGAAGGTCATTTATCATCACATTTACCAGGTCAACAAAGCCCCGAACTGGTGGCTGTGCCTTCTAACATGGCATCCTTGCCATCAGCCGACCCCTCAGTGCCCTGGTCGTGGCCATTGCCCTCACTACTACCTGCACTGGCTTGACCACTGGTGGGGAGTTGGCTGCAGCTTGCCATGCTGTCCTTGTCTGGCGCAATGTCCTCTGTTTGTGCCGCAGACCCTGTCAAGGAGCATGACACCACACTGTAAAATTGGGCGGATGGATGGCGACAGGCCCCCTGGAACACAGTGATGGCTGTGGCCAGGAGGCCCTGGCCACCAATGGCCATTCCCAACGGCAACATGGCCATGCCTGCAACACATGCCTGGGGTGACACGGAGGGGCTCGGGTGTTGAGTACAGGGGGTCTCGGAATTTGTTGGGTGGGCACGGACACGTTGCCCATGGAGTGCCATGTTACTGCAGGACACGCACACACACACAGCCATGCGCAGCAGTGAACCCATCTGGCAGCAGTGCCAGGGTGTGGCACAGTGCCACAGGGACCCCACCAGGGGTCATGCTGCAGCAGCGGGCGCCTGGCGCTCACCATGGCATCACCTGCCCTATTGCCCCAGGCCGGGCCTTCAGAGTTTGGCCTCCCCTCAGCCTCCCACCCTTCTCACACTCACTAATCAGCCACTGTGCCATGTTTACCCAATGCCTGGTCAGCTTACATTCCTCAACTGCAAGGCCTGCCAGTGTGGGAGCCACTTATCAGCAGAGCACATTCCTGTTTGGATGCCTCCATGTTGTCCTGGACATGCACCTGCATCCAAGGCCTGGGAACTGCCCACCTCTTGGCACGAAGCCCCCACTTCTCCGGAAGAGGAATGTCCTCTTGATCAGCCAGTTTCCATGGGCAGCCAACAACCCAGAGGGGTGGCGCAGGCAATGGTAGCCTGGATACAGGGAGGTACGCAAACTATCATCGCTTCCACTGTGTCGGGCGGCCTGTGGGGTGGGCAGTGGGGCGCGGCTCAACACACACACCCGTGTCACCGCTGACAGGCCAGGCTGCCTCTCTCCCCAGGGAAGTTGGTACCTGTCAATACTGCAGGGCCCTTGTCCATGCTCTGGGAAGCATCTATGAGCTCTTCCTTGGGCGCAGCAACCCTGGTCTCCATGCAGCCCCCGCCGTCTCCATGGACCAGTTTGAGGCTTGAGGCCACATGCTTCGGAGCCACACTAGCATCCTCATGCAGGGTGACAGGGAGTTGCCTATAGTAGGGGTAGGTAGCAGGCTCCACTCCCATCAAGCAGTTATGGGCTAGAATCCAGCAGTACTCCTGGCACATTGTTTTTGTTTTGTTCCTACATTCCACAGCCGTCTGTCAGTGTCCCCTCCGTGTCAGATCTGCTGCAATCTCCTAGAAAACTTGCATGTTTCTCTGGCTACTTCGCAGGAGCTCTTGATACCTTGGCTGCCCCCAGATCTCCAGGAGATCCTCGATCTCTGTGGGTCACCAAACTATGCCTCTGCCCTGCACTCTCTTGGGGGAGCTCGGCGCATCCATGCCACCCTTGTGTCATGCACCGAGGGGGCACATGTTTCTCCACAGAGCTTCGGTTGCAATGGGGGGGCAGAAGAGCCCCTGCCCATGTACCAACATGCTAACAATGGATCCGGCAAACTCTTGGCAAGGGACTGGCAGTCGTCCCTATGGGCGACCTCAGAAACATCCAGGACAGCCCACCTGGGATGTCTGCCTGTCGCTGGGTGATGACACCTGTGTCTGTGTGGTGAAGCCCCTGGAGGGCAAAGGAAGTGGCCAGTTCAGGACTGTTGGGACTAGGGGCGGAGCTAAGTGTGAGTTTCAATGGTGAGGCAAGTGTGTCCATTGCGTGGCATGTGAGTGGTCGTGTGTTTGAGTGTGTCTGCGTGCGTTGTGCTTGTGGTGTATGTGGTGATGCCCAGAGAGGGGACTCTGTGGGCCAATGACGAGGTCAAGGTCCTCCTTTCCCTCATCGCAGCCAGCGAAGGTGTGGATGTGCTTATGAAAAGCACCCCACTGCCCCAGCAAGGCCCTGTATGAGGGCCTAGCAGTGGCCCTCACAGTGAAGGGCTTCGAGAGGACAGTGGCCCAGGTCACCAATAAATTCAAAGCTTTTAAGTGTCGTTTCTTTGACACTATGGAACTTTTCGCTGGCCATCTGCCCCCTGATGCCTGGCTGAAGTTCTTCGCCTCCATGTTCAGGATATGGAAGGTGGCAGGGAAGCCCAGGTGGGCTGAGCGGCACAAGGGCGATGAGTGGCAGAACACATACACGCATTGCCCCTTCTCCCACGCCACCATGGCCCTGTGGGTGGGGGGGCCCAACAGTCAAGCCATGGAATTCCTGGTCATGGTTCCACCTCCCTTCCTTGTGCCACTCAGCCACATTGCTGGCATCAGGGCTGGGTGGGCATCCAACAGGGCTGCCCACAGGGACAACGGTGGGGGGTGAGATGCCTCACTGCTGTCCCCTCACTTTCGATGTTCCTGCAGGCGCACGGAGATAGACAGTCCGCATACTGAAACCCACTGCAAAGCAGCCCGGGACACGGTGAGGAGGTAGGTGTCCCCAGGCCAACCTGCCCATAGGTCTGGCCATGCAGAGACAGCAGCAATGCCCCTCTTCGGGGGTGCTGCTGTAGCCCCTGGCACTGCCCATGCAGTGGTCTCTGTCCTAACCACCCAGGTGAGATCCACTTTGTTCTCCACCCTGCAGCTCACTGCAGGACGAGGCCTCTGCTGGAGTCCTCCCAGTCCTCAGAAGGGGAGAGGACGTCGGTGGGGCTGCGTCAGGCCAGTCCCCCGCACCCGTGGCGAGTGAAGTCACCAGTACAGGTGAGTACCTCCGTCCTGCTGCCGGTCCCCCCCGTCTCCACTGTGCTTGGCAGCCACACTGCATTCATGCAGTTGACAGGAAATCCTGCCTGGGCTCACCGTTCCCCTCTGGGGGGAGGGCTGAGTGGCTGCAGCTGTGGCTGATCTTGTTGTCTTTGGCCCCCTAGCTGCATCCGGGACCACACCCCATGGACTGTTCACCACGTCAGAGGAGGACATCGATGTGGGGGACGACGGGGCTGGGGGCTCACCCAGTGTGGGGCCGAGCCATGTGCATGGTGAGTGGAGACAGTACTGGTCTACTGCCACACACACAGCCATGTGTGGTCATCTCTCCCAGCTTCCCTGCATGTGAAAGATCGAGGAGTATTCCTCCGTGATCCTGTGCTGTTTTGTCATCCCTGACAGGAGAAGGACCTGTTCTCCTCCAGCAGGGGATGGCCACTGTGGGGCCACTGGGGGCAGCTGTGTGGCATGGGGCCTCTCCACCGCTGGCAGCAAGCAAGGAAGGTGAGTGCAGGAAGGGTGGTGCTCTGACAGGAGTGCCCCTGTCCCAGGCCCATCCGCAGTGATGGTAGCTAACTGTGGGGGCCAAGGCAACTCCTGCACACCCATGGTCACTCACTGATGGACTGCTCTTCTAACAGGTGCAGCTGGAGTCGTGCTGGACTTGCTGCTGCAAGTGCAGGAGTTGGAGGAGCCACACTAGGAGCACACTAGGAGCACACTAGGAGCCACACTAGGAGCACAACAGGAGGGAATGTGAGTGTCTGGGTGGCTACTGCTGAACTATCCCTTGAGGCACGACCTCAGGACTGCTGCCTGGCTTGTCATGCCCGGACTGACACCTTGTCCCCACCTGTCTTTTCCCTGCAGATGAAACCCTCCTGAGGTCCATTGAGGCCATGGCGATGGCCCTGGCCCAGCTGATGGGGTACTTTGAGGCGATGGTTCAGCACCGCCTGGTTGCACTGGAGCAGAACATGGCTCAGCTGTTCCAGTGGAAAGAGAAGTTCACGGGGCACCGGTGAACCATCGCTGGTGGTGGCCCTTGTATATAGTTTTCTGCCTGACTGTTTGTTTGCTTGTTTTAGTGATGGCTTGATGCCAATGCATGTCTTTTTGTAGCCGTTACAGAGGGAGGAATTCATTACCTCCATTATGCAATAACCCATCAGTTGAGACTCACCATGCTGGTGCTCCCCACAACATCTCTTTCATTCATTCATCCAAATAATTATATCCCACCCCATATCTGAAGATCTTCGAGTGGTTTACAATAAAACCAATTGAAAACAATGAATGGTAACACTGATTTCAACAGACCCACAATAGATTGCATAGTTCATCAATAGCTTCAACACTTTGAAACTAGTCAAAACACTTTCCATAGTGTATGTAGCAGCTAGGGGAGGTTGGGCAAGTATGCAAAATCTGGCAATGCTACTTTTAGGGAATAATGGCCACTTGCCATGTCATGCTGTGATTCTGGAAGCCATTGTCCAAACAAATTAACTTTCCCAAGCTCTGTGATTACGTGGGCCACAGAAGTCCACTTTTGTTGCTGTTAGCTTTTCATTCCATCCACCTGATCTTCTTGAGGAACTATGTGAAGCACAGCAACAAATGCGGGCAGCTCCAGAGTGTTGGGGAGTGTGCATCCTAACTAGCTACTCGATACTGGTAGCTTCGTTCTTCCCTTGTCATCTTCTGATGCACCTGTGAAGCATGGTCAGAGAGGTGGGCAGCTGAGGCAACGATGGGGGGGAGGAAAGGAGAGCTGTTCGTTGCACTCCCAAGTGTCTTGGGGCACATGATGTACTCGCCTGACTACCACAAGGAATGGTGCTCAGAGGATGGTATGACAGAATGGCAAATGGTAGAGCTTTGGCATGCAAAGGCGGAAGGGAGCCCTATGGTAGCTATGCCTACTTGCTCTGGGAACAGGATGGGGGGAGGTGAAATGCTCCTTATTTTCCCAATGCACAGCTGCTGTGTGCTGTGCTGGGGATGGTGGGCTGGGCCCCTGGGGTCATGGGATTTCACTTCCTACAGCTGAGAGGGTGCACACTGGCCAGGACATGCAACCTCTTGATCTGCACGATGACTCCTGCTGGGAGACCATGTGAGCTCTGTGTGTGCCTCTCTGGGAATGGGAGGTGAGCCCATCACACTGGGAGGCATAACATTGCACCGTCAAGGGGGTGTTCCCTCTGAGGATTCTCCCTGAGCTTTGGTCACAATCTGCTTGCCCGACATTTGGCGCTATTGTGCCAAGTCTGGGTCTCTGTGCCAGTGGGAAAAGGGTTAGCTTCGTGGACACCGTGCTGTCCTTTGGAATCTGCCAGCATGGCTCTCCTGTCTGCTGTCGACCTGGTTTCCACCAGACTAGACGACTCAGACTTCTTGAGACTTTCCTCGCAGGAGTCCATGGTTTTCTGGGCCGTTTGTCCATTCTGTCTCCCAGCTCTGCACACGTTCCAGTGTGTATGCTGTCGTTCTTGCTTTCTGGTGCCCCCGAACTGCACATGGTATCCCAGTGGGGTGTCCCCACGACAGACTGCAGTGGTGCCACTGCATTCCTAGGTTTGTACGGTACAGTCCCGTGGGTCCTGTCCAGACTTGCAGACTCGCAGTGGCCTTTCCAGCTGCCATATCCCACCCAGTATGGAGTCCCTTCCAGCCTGGGGTCTGCTAGGTTCCCGGGGTGCCTTTCGCATGCTGTACTTCTCAGCCAGGTGCTACCCACCCTGTGTGTGTGCAGTCCATTCATTCTGCTGACATGTAGGTCACTGCATTTCTCGTTGAGGACATACGTGCTGGGCATGTTGACTGGCCTGCCCAACGTGTCCACCATGTTTAGCAAGGGTGGAGGTGTTTGGCTGTTTGGGTGACGGCCATGGGAATGGCAGGGGGTGGGGTTTTCACTCTGCTGTGGGAACTGGGCTGGCCCTCAGCCCTCAGGGCATGCTGCTTTGTGCTACGGTGGTAACGTGCTAACGTGCTAACGAAAGCACTGGGGTTTTTTTAAAAAAAATACCAGTTGGCTGGACCCCGGGGGCTGCTGTCGTCTCGAGTGTGAGTGGCAATGCAACCCCAGGGTGGCCTCTCGCAGCAACATGTCATGCAGTGTTCCCTGCTGCGATGGGTGCAGTGGCCACCCTGCTGCTAGGCAGAGCTTCCCCTGGGAGTTGCTGCATGAGGGACAGGCAGCAGGGACTGCCCACCTGCTCACTCCTGGGTCCTTCCCGGAAGCACACCGGACGATGGCTCTGCAAGCTCTCTGGTCACGTGACCAATGTGTGAAAAGGGAGGTTATTTTCGCCTTTCAGGCAAGAATGAGAAAACATGACATCAGCACTACCTGTGGCCGTGATAGCACCTGGTTGGCTGGAATGTCATGCGGTATGGCGGCTCCAGAAGGGGGAGGGAGCGTGCCTTATGCGCTTTAAAAATGACATGTGAAAAGGCCCTCATTGATGGAAATCCATTGGGTGACCTTGGGTGCACCACACACTCTCAGTCTCAGAAATCTCTGTGATAAGTTCACCTTAGAAACGACTTGAAGGTACACAACAACATGTGGCTACTAGATCCTCCTAGATGCCCTGCCACCTTAGGGCCATGTGCTTAAGCAGAGAACCTGAGCCTACACGCAACAGAACAGTAGAGCTCTAACAAGCACACAATCAAGCTTCTACTCAACTCACATGGACAATCAGACTTAACCCAACAAGATTACCAAAACATAATAGAATAATAGAGCACTAATAAGCAAACAACCAAGCCTCCTCCCAGATCACACAAACAAAGGAGCTGGGATGAAAAATCTGAGGTTAGAGTCTAGCTTCAGCCTGTAACAAAGCTCAACGTGTAGGCAGTGTCAGGAAATTGTTTAGTCAGTATATAACAGTGGCTTAGTTCTATCTGAGTGGGAGCAGAGATGTCCTAGTAAAGAGAAGCAAAAATGTTTTTGTCAAATATCCTGACCAGTGTGTTCTGACAGGTTGCTATTAATCAAAGGAAAATAATCTCCTGTACCAGAATCCTCCAGCAGCATGGACTGAATGGAAGGAGATTGGCTTGTATTCATCTGGTCACACAACGCCACAAGGAAGAAAGAATAGTGTAAATAAATACACTTTTTTATATTATGAGGAAAGAAGCAGATTTATACATCCTTTAAATCAATACCACAGCTATAAAATATGTTCTGGCCACGTTTTGATGCCCATTTCATCCACAAGAGGAATGTGGTTTCTGGCAGGGATGGGCCAACCAAATCCTTGAATCCTCAAATCCTGGATAAGGATTCGAGATTCCCAGATCCAAATCCCTGTGACAAAATAGGCAAAACGAATCTTTCAAATCTGCCAACTAAATAGATTGTTGGACATCGGGCCGCTTGAAAATCCAGGAGACCAGGATGCCTGAAAATTTAGGAGACCATACAAGGGAAGATAGTAAGTAGGTGAGGTTTTCCCTAGGAGTAATAATGGCCTTTGCTAACAATTTCACAAATTACATCTGGGCTTCTATTCTAAGATATTTAAATTGAACATTTCATATTTAAGTTCAGTACTTGACTGGAAGCTACAGGCTTGAGATTTCAAGAACAGTTGAAACATTCCTTTGCACAGCTCCCTTGCAAACCTCTTTCAGACACAATTCTGGGGTTTGTAGTTTTACAAGGTGTAACAGCCTTCTCTGTCAAAGTGTGCTGGTACATCATCAAACTATAAACCCCAGGATGCCAGAAGGAGCTATGCAAAGAAAAGCCAGTTTTGACCTGGATTATCTCTCTACTGTAATGGTCCTGTTTACACATGCAGGAAAATGTGGGATTAATCCACATTTTCCTGCCTGTGTAGAAAGGGCCTTCATGACATTTTCAGTCTGGGGAGATCCTGAGGCAAAACTATGACAATTGTCTTGGCCAGATTTCTTCAGAGGGAGGTTTGCCTTTGCCTAGGCTTTTGCTAAGGCTGAGGCAGTGTGTCTTGCCCAAGATTATCCTTCTTTCCCTTGCTTTTTAAACTCTTTTTAAAAAAAGGATTCAAAAGATTCGAGATTTGTAAGATTCGTGGATTCCCAGAAACTTCCAGGGATTCGGATCTGGCTTTGGGAAATTCTGGATTTGTCCCATCCCTAGTTTCTGGTGAGGAATGTAAGAATCAATTAAGTTATGAATAGGTGTGTGCTGCTAAAATAATCACTTTTTAGATAGTATGGACAAATGTCTTCTCATTACTGCTTATGCACTCATTATAGAATCATAGAATCACAGACCACAATGTTTATCGAGTCCAACCCCCTGCCATATAGGAACACACACTCAAAGCACTCCAAACAATCAAAACCATAACTTCTAGCTATGAGCATTTCTTAATGCATAGTCAACTTGGAGGAGCTTTGCTTCTTCTTCAAAATACATACACACACACAAACACACACCAGTTGAGGTAGGCATTTATGTAGATACCTCTGGGGAAGGTAGACAGTCTCTGACATATGCTGTCATCTTCATCACTTATGCAATCATCTGATTCTGGGATGTCCTGCCTTTGCTGTATTTTGAGGCTGTACTTCTGCAAGCTTTAGAAAAACATTATTCATTTTACACTGGGAACAGGAGAAAGTAAAGCACTTGTGCACGTACAACAACATGAGAATGGAATTACACCAAAGCAAATGTGCCTGTTTCCCCTTCTCCCTCCCACTACAAAGAATACTCTTACCTATTTGAGCTAACAGGATGTCACATGTTGAACCCACCTCCCTGAAGACAAGGACAGGGATCTCTTGGCCCTCCAGATGATGCTGGACTGTAACTTTCACCTTTTGTCATCACTGATCATGTTGGCTATGATTGATAGGAACTGCAGCCTAAGAACATCTGGAGGGCTGCATGTTCCACATATCTATTTTAAGAACTTAGAAACATAGTTTTTCAGAAAGAATATACGCTCAGAGTAATAAACAAGTCTGACATTGAAGCTTTCCTTGGGATTATGGTATAGCCCTATGTTCTGTTCTGAGTTGCTGTTAAAAATATCTTTGCTACTTTGGTTGTTTCCCTTCTGCTTCTATAATGTGTTAGGAAACAGGTTCAGGAGCTAGTAAGGTTTTTTAAAATTTTCAACTTTTATGGACTTTTAGGGGGCAGTGGGTTGGAGATCTAGCCTGCAGCTCTGAAGTGAGGAGAACTTTCACAGCAAAAGTGCTGGCCAGAGAGATTTCTGTCTGGAGAATCTCCCCTTGTATTAAAGATACACGATCACCTGTTAGGATCCAAAATTCCTATTACTTGTGTTTACTTTTGAGTAAACTTGTTATGAGTGGGAAGGACCAAGGGAGTGACATCTTTTGCTCTTGCCATGAAACACAACTGTCTGGATCTGAGCATCTGATGGCTCTATAGCAACAACCTGCTTTATAAAATAAAATTTAAATAACACTTTGGAGTTATGAAAATTTTGTTGCTGTTTCAGGAAAATTATCCTAAAATACCAAGTGGGAAGGAAGTTACAATAGTAATAAAGAGCAAGGAAGACGATCTGAAAAATAGAGGGGGGAAAGTCTGTGGATAGGATGGTCAAAAGGGGAAAGGGGTGTTAAATTCAAAATGAAAGAGATTCGTCTGAAACTAGATTATGAAATGGATAGAAGACAATGAAAACTGGATTTGTTTAAAAATGTTGTAAAAGATTTTACAATATAAAGTGCTATAGTGTTACCCTGTTTACTGGGGGTCCGGGGAGGGACACCTATATGTGCTCGCAATTAACTAAGTTTGCGGAAATTAGCTAGAGCACAAGTTAGCAATGCGAGAGGCAGGGCAACGCAGCGGAATCTTTTACCCAATGTCTACGGGGTCAGGCCCAGCCAAGGAGCACACCAAGTTATAAGAATAATTGAGATATTATTAAATACAGACACACAGTGTATGCAACATGCAATCACAAGTAACTAAGGAAAATAAAGGTTGGAGTGGAATAGAAGGATTTTTCAGAGGGATAGTTGATTTGGGTGATACGAAACCTGTTCAGAGGGATAGTTGATTTGGGTGATACGAAACCTGAAGCCTGGAAGAATAGAGAGCGATACTGGGGTTAGATGTGGGTCAGCACATGGCACTGAGGGGAAGCTCGCCAAGCAAAGTTGCAGCAAGGCAGTCTGGAATTCAGGAGCGATCCGAGGATGGTCTTGGAATCAGGGGTTTTTATAGAGAGAAATGTGACTGCGGGCTATTCCGTACTTGGGGAAAACAATGAGTTTGGGGCTGGAGACAAAGCTTTGGAAAAGTCAAAATTTAGCATGATTGAATTAAGTCCGAATTGACAAAGAGGTAGCCAGTATGCAAACGCAGAGTGCTTGGCATTTGAGTATCCAGCTTGCCAAGTTGCCTGCTCGGGGCAAGGAGTCCCTTGTAAACAGCGTGCATACATAATGAGGATGTTTGCAGAGAGGTCTCCTAAAGCAGTGATCTGGCTATTTCTGGCCTGCCTGTATTGTTTTGGGATATTGCAGCGTTTGATGGCCAAGTCTAGTTCTGTGCTTGTCCGGGGGCCTCACAAACACGTGGATAGTGGTGGGGAAGAGAGCCAAATTATTGATATCAAAATGATATCTTTATGCCATCTCCAAGGAGCCCTAACCTTCAGTAACAATAGAACTATTTGGATTTGGTGACACAATATAATATGTAACAGATCTACAGTTTTAACTAATGAAAAAAATACGTAATATAGTCTGCAGGTAGCACTTAGTATTAATGTCGTTTATCATTTAATCTCCTTTACCATGAAAACACAACATGTAATGGAATATAATCAAAAGTACTATTGAGGCACTGTACTAGATATATAACCTTTGATAGAAGAAAGTTCATTTTCACATTTATTTTGGCAAGCATAAATTGGAGGAGGAGAAGAGGAACCTTGGAAATTATCTTTGAATAGCTTGAATCAATTTATTTGTTACAATCTGTTTAAAGGAAGAGTGGAAGTAGATCCTTTTCTTTTCTTTTTTTCTTTCTTTTCCCCTACTTTTAAATTTCTAATCCATAGGCTTCATGTTCTTTTATGTTGTTTTTTCCCTCTGAAATTGATCTAGATAACTTTAGTGTTTTTAGAAAATGTTACTAAAGATGTAATTTTTTAAAAATCAACTTTGTTAGGTAAACTTTGTTAGCCGAAGACTCATCATCTATAGAGAAAAGAGTAGCAACACTTTGCAGAAAAGGGGGAAAAATCCACCCATCAAACAAGGAACAAAATCACAGAAAAATGAGCAAGATTTCAATAAACAGAAAGAAAAACACTTCAAGTAAGAAGATCATTCCAAAGAGAACTATGTATCTTGGTATTATATTCTGTTTTCACTTCAGCACTCAATAAAGGGATCCAAGAAAAATTCTACACTAGAGTCAAAAAAGAAATTACCAAACATGTCAACAAAAAACAGAATGACAATAACTTGGTCCTTGGGGATATAAACAGGGTTCTAAATCCTCTCAAAGACAGAGCTTCAATTAAACCCATTAAGAAAAATCAGGGTATATTACCACAGAATTTTTTTCCAATGATGGATTAATTTGCATTAATAGACGTATGGACATTTAAACATGGAGCAGAAAAAGGTTTTACCTTTTATTCTGACAGCCACAACTCAATGTTAAAAATAAATTTATTTATTTTCCCAATGTAAATTGGGATTTTATGCTTCAAGTCATGAAGAAATTAGATTTAGGCAAGAATTATATTAACTGAGTTGATTCAATTTATAGTAATCAAATTGTGAAATTAATAATAAATGGAGAGGAAACAAATGAAATAAACATAGAAAAAAGTACTCGTAAGGGTTGCCCTCTCTCTCCTTTACTATTTGTAGTGGTATTGGAAATACTGAATACAAATATAAGGAACAATATTAGAATTAAGGGGGCGCAAATTAAAGATCAACAGTATAAATTGAAAGCCTTTGCAGAAGACCCAGTTATAATTTTAGAAGATCCCTTAAAGAGCATAAAGGTACTACTAGAGGTATTAAATTAGTTTGGAGATTTGGCTGGCTTTAAAATAAATAAAGATAAAACCATGATGATGACAAAGAATATGACAAAGGATCAAGAGGAAGAATGAAAACAAATGACAAATTTTCAGATTGGGGAAAAAGTTAAATATTTAGGAATAGTGATTACAAAGAAAAATCTGGATTTTTATGAAAATAACTACAAACCAACCTGGAATAGAATTAGAGAAGATCTTAATAAATGGGCAATTTTAAATTATCCTTATTGGGTCGAACAGCTACTATCAAAATGAGTGCACTTCCAAAATTAATGTTCCTCTTTCAAAATCTACCCATTGTAAAACATGTAGAAACATTCAAAAGATGGTATAATGACATAAGAAAGTTTGTGTGGTTGGGGAAAAGATCAAGAATTAAATGGAGTTATCTACTAGACAATAGAGAAAGAGGAGGCCTCGCCTCCCAAATTTCAAGATATACCATCACGTTTGTGCTTTGTCCTTTGTTCTTGACTGGATAAATTTAAAAAATAAAAGAATTTCACAATTAGAAGGGTATAACATGAAGTATGGTTGGCATGGTTATTTGGGATATAACAAAGCCAGCATGGATAAAGAATTCAATAAATATATTATTAGAAAATAGCTGTTAAGAATTTGGAACATATATAAAAGGAAACTTTATGCCAAAATTCCACGTTGGATATCCACTTAGGAAACTGTTCATAAACAAGAATGTGGGTCAACAGAAAACTGGTTAACTTATGAGGATTTACTGGATAATAAAATAGGTAGTGACACTTTTAAATCCCTCTAGGTATTAAAAAAAGAAGGAATTAAACGTAATTGGTTTTTATACCGACAATTAAAAGAAAGATATAGAACTGATATGAATACAGAACGTATTGAGGGAAAAAGAAATGGTTTTGACATTAAATTATTGGATGGCAAAGATGATATACTATCACTAATATGTAAAAGTTTATTGAAATTAGAAATGGAGAAAGAAGCCATCAAGAATAACATGATTAAGTGGACCCAAAATATGGGGCATACAATAGCTCTAGAGGACTGGGAAAAAGCATGGACAGTGAATTTGAAATTTACAAAATGTATTGCCCTTAAAGAAAATTATTATAAAATGTTTTACAGGTGGCATCTGATCCCTATAAAGCTAGCATATATATATAAAAATATATCTGATAAATGTTGGAAGTGTGACGAAGGAATGGTTACTTTCTTTCATGTCTGTTGGACATGTAAAATGGCCAGAATATTTTGGAGAGAAATCTATAATCAAATTAGAACAATAACAGATTTACAATTTCCTATGTCTCCAGAGTTATTTTTATTAAATATGCTAAAAAGAATTAACGGGAATGATGAAAAGAGATATGGAAGGCTTCTTCTATATATGATAATAGTGGCCAGGCTATTGTATGCGAGTAAACGGAAAATTAAAGAAATCCCAACATCTGAAGAATGGTTATTCAAGCTCCTTGACATGTACCAAATGGACATGCTAACTATGCTCATGCAAAATTGAAGTACAGACATGGTGAATCAAGAATGGAATGCTCTAAAAAGTGTATGGAAAGAGAGATGGGGAGAAACATCTCTTTTAGAACTGTAAATCATAAAATAGAGTTGTAAGTTCATTTTATATATTATGTTATCTTTTCTTTTCATAATCCTATGTCTCTCACATTTTTTCTCCTTTTCCATTTTCTTTTTTCTTTCTCTTCTTTATTTTCTTCTTTTTCTTTCCCTTTCCTCCCTTTTTTCTTCTTCTTATATTGCTTATATTTGTATCTCTCTGATATTCTTTCCTTTTGTTTTGTTAAACCTAAGTTTAATTAAATTCTTATATTAGATTTTCATAATAGTACTCTAGGATAAGAAATAGTGAATATATAGAATAGGTCTTGATTGGGGTATAATAATCATTAAGCTAAAATAACTATTGTTCTTCTAGGTTATATTAGTTATAGATAAACTCAAAATTATCTAATTATTGATCTATTTCATTTATATCTTTTTCGGGGGTATAATTATGTATTGAATAATACTGTAATGCTGGATTCATACTGTTGGTTGATATCTGTTATGGAGTGTATGGTAACGTATACATATGGATTTATTGTATATTGATTTATATTTATGGTGTTGATTTGTAATGAAGGTTGAACTAAATAAATAAACATATAAAAAAAGAATAGATGTATTTTTAATATCTAAAACACTACACACTCAAATTAAAGAGAATGGAAATCCTCCCAAGAACCATGTCTGATCATAACCCAATTCTTCTTCTTAAATAAGAAAGAAAAAAAGAATTTAATTGGAAGTTAAACGAAAATTTACTTAAAGATGAAAACGAGGTCAAAATTTTGAAAAATGTCACCCAAAAGTATTTTGAAGAAAACATAACGGATGATGTCCCTATGAAAACAGTTTGGGACACTGGAAAAGTGGTAATAAGAGGACATATGATTAAAGCAGGAGTTTTAATGAAAAAGAAAAGAAAAGAAAGAACAGTGCACCCAATGTTTGTTGGAGAAGTTAAAAGACAAAGAGAAAGAACTGTGCAAGAACAGTTCAAATAATTAGTTGAGACTGGAAATCAAACTTCTCCAGGACCAAATAGCTGCAAATAATATGGAAGAAATTGAAAAGAAAATCAAATATTGCCATCTAAGACACTTTGAACAATCAAATAAACCAGGCAAACGGTCAGCATATACACTAAGGAAAGAAAGAGAGAAAAGACTGATACTTAAGATTAGAAAAGGACAAGAAGAGATAATTGAACAGGAGCAAATCAATAAGATCTTTTACAAGTATTATGCACAATTATATGAAAATGATTTGATACAAGAGATGGAATCCAATAAACTAAGGTCATATTTGGACAAAGAATTACACTAATTTCAGAAGAACATAAGAAAATATTAAATGCTCCATTCACAACACTGAAAATTTCTGAGTCTATTAGAAGATTGAAAATTGCTAAAGCTCCTGGCCCGGATGGATTTTCAGATAACTTCTATAAAGTTTTTGAACAGGACTACTGGCTCCATTGTTGAAAACACTGAATCTTATTAAATCAGACAGTTTACCGAAAACTTGGTTAAGCGCAAACATTATGTTAATTCCAAAGGAAGGAAAAGATCACATGAAGCCTGAAAATTACTGACCAATCTCTCTTCCTAACATTGATTACAAGATCTTTACCTCTATCTTAGCTGAGAAATTAAAAAAAGTCCTTGAAACAGAGATACATCCTGATCAAAATGGTTTCCTGCCTAACTGACAACTTTGAAATAACATCAGGACTTTGATAAATGCTATTAAACACTACGAAAAAAGAAATGAGAACAAATTGGCTATTTTATTTATTGATGCAGAAAAAGCCTTCGACGAAGTGAAATGGACTTTCCTGTTTGAAACATTAAAAAGAATGGACTGCGGAAATAATTTTTTGAAATGTATAGAAGAGATCTATAAAGACTAGAAGGTAAAGCTTATCATTAACAGGGACTAACAAACTACTTGACCATAAATAGAGGAACAAGGCAGGGATGTCCACTCTCTCCTCTTTTATTTATCATGGTTCTCAAAGCGCTTAACAAAAATATTCGAGCAGATCTTGATATATGAGGGATTAGAATTAATGATCAGGAATATAAACTTGAAGCTTTTGCTGATGATCTTGGTTTTTTTTCTGGAAGATCCAATGTCAGGAGTCCGTAAATTATTGAACAAATTATAGACATTTGGAGAAGTAGTGGGCTTAAAAATTAACAGAGAAGGACTTCTGGTGGTCTCATCAAGGAGATCGGTTGCATTTTTGCGGACCTGGGAAGGTGCGAACCCCTGGGGAGATAGTTTCAGTCTAGGAAGACTCTAAAGAACTGAGGAAGAACCCCCTTGGGAAAGGGGGGCCAAAGGCGTCTGGAGGGCACATTGGGAAAAACGGTGTTTAAAAAGGAGAAGGAAAAATAAAACAACACCGCTGGTAGAGGAAGAGGGGAAGAAGATCAAACGCGGACGATGAGAAACACCCACGAAGGCAGCCAGGCAAGCCTATACCTCCCCGTGGCTTTACATGGAGTTATCCTGATAGCCACCGACAAAGCTTGTTGTTAAAGTATTTTTGTCATTTTCTGAAGGCATTACGAATGTACTTAGCGCAAAATATCCTGTGTAGCGATTCTCTTCGATACCCCAATTAAGGGGTGGGTGCCTTTAAGAAAAAAAAAGGCGCTGTTATTTAGCAGGCAGCTCCGGACAGAACAAAAGAGTGTATTAGAAGTTGAGAACGGAGGCGAATTAAGAAGGAACTGCAGTGTGTGTTTGAGAGGCTGGAGTCGGTAGGCACTAACAGCGGAAGAACCGTTGGTGGGAAGACCAGCAGAGAAAACATAGTTCCCTGAGTAAGCTGGGAGGTGTAAGCGATGGACCCTGAATAGAGGGGGAGTGTCTCTCCTTTATTTATGGACTGGCTTCCGCTAAAGAAAGGAAGTGTTGGAAAGCCTAAAAGAGGCTAGACTTGAAAGCAGAGAGAGGTAGAGGCAAAGAGAACCCCTTGTTGAAATTATAAATGCAGAATAATAGATAGAGACATAGCTGAATTCTCCCCATCTGTTTTGCGACTGGACTAGTCAGAGGAAAAAGACTAAACTAACAAAGAGCCCGTGGTGAGAACAAAAAGAAGACCTATTGAGAACAAGAGGGAAGACCTACAGATAGAAAGAGCTAGGGGTTAAATATGCTAAAAGAGCAGAGGGGAAAAAAACATCCAAAACTTAAAAATAAAGAAAAGGAAAAGCGTTATAAGCAGTAGAAGACTACAGGATACAAAGATGTTCTAAGAGTTTAGGTGGGTGGTTATTCTTGATGTATCTTTGATGTATCGGAGTGCTTAATAATTTATATTAAGAATATATAGATATATAGATACACCTTACAAGTAGAGTAGAGTGAATATGGAAATTTAGATAAATGATGAAGATGATTGGTAATCTCGATGGCGAAAATACTGGGGCTGTTCTGATAGGTGTTGACTTCTAAACCCTTTTAGGTTTGTAACTAATTAGATATATTCTAAGCAGTATCATCTATAGACCGCCAACAGTACCTACTGAATAAATTGTGATTAGTACATATTTAAATATAAGAATATTATTAGTATGATGGCGGCAGGTACGAGAAAAGTGGTCCTTCTTAAACAAACATTGGCGGAAGACCAAATGAGAATGACGGAATTTGGGGTCCCTATCTTAGAGGAGATGAGGCAGTTGAGAGAGGATTTCAAGAAGGAGATAAGGAAAGTATCTGGGAATCTGAAAGATGTTAAGAGAGAAATGGGCAGCATAAGCAATCAATTAGAGAATATAACCAGGGATATGAAGGAGACGAACTCTAAGATCGATGGACTTCAAGAAAGGACTGATAAATTGGAAAAACATGGAGGTTAAGATAAGAGAATGTTGCCTCAAGATAAGAGGCTTAATAAAAGAGAACGAAGAGGATTTAGCAGCTAAGCTGATACCTCCACTAGCAAAATTTATTGACTGGAACCCGGAACAACTTGATCTAGAAGTGGATAAAATCTTCTGAGTAAGTTCTTTCATTGCAAAAAAGAGGCAAGTGCCACGAGATGTAGTGATCTATTTTCTTAGAGACTGGGTGAAGGAATTAACTTTGCAGCAAAGTTATTTGGAAAAACTAACTGTAGAGGGTAATGAAGTAATGATTTCTAAAGACGTTCCGGCACAGATCCTAAGGAAAAGAAAGGATTATTCCTCTCTTACCACCCAACTCAAAACATTAGGTATAAAATACAGATGGCCTAAAACGGAAGAGGTGATTTTCACCTTCCAAACAAAGGAACATACTATTAATTCTCAGTTGAAGGCCCAAGAGTTCTTGAAGAAATACCAAGAAGAGTTGATGAGTCAGATAAGAGATAACAGAAGAACTGATGGAAAGAATAGAATTGAAGAGAAGGAAGGTAAGATAGATAAAGGAAAAGGGAAGTCTTCAAAACAAGGAGGGCAAAAAATTGGAGGAAAATTGAAGGAAACCCACTTTGCTCAAGAACCCTTGGAGCTGGGAAGCCACCAAATATTTCAGAACCTTTGCCCCCCCCCCAAAAAAAAAGACTATTGGAGACTGGCCAGATATCTAATGTAGTTGGGTTCAGGGAAGGTGTCTTTTTAAGTATAGGCCTTCACCACACCCTTTTTTAAGCAGGATGGAACCCTGTCTTGCTGTAATGAGGCATTCACCACTCTTCTTGCCCATTTAGCCAGTCCCACTCTGGTTGCTTTTATAAGCCAGGAAGGGCATGGGTCCAGTACAGATGTGATGATTTCCAAGGATCCTGTCCACAGGCTGCATAAATTGGAAAGTATCCAATAACAAAGAATGAGTAGGAGCCAGCAGAGTGCAGGACAGGACACCTGGTGAGGGAAATGAAATCATGAAAAACTACAGCAGCTCCACCTCCCCCTCACCCCTGCCAACCTTGCTTGCTGCTTGGAGAACACAAGCACACAGAGCTATATATCAGCTGTAGTATCCAAGAAGATCTGAGTGATTTTGTTTAGCAAATGTTTTGCAAATTCTTCTTAATGATTTATTGAGGGATCTGCATTCTTTTTTTGGAGGACAGAATATAGAAAGCCCCTGACTCCAGACAGATCCACTGGACAATTCTGTATAGATGCAATGGTGGCAAAGAAGTAAGACTGTTTGCCATCGTTTCCATGAAGTAGCTCTTCCAATGGGCTCTTAACTGTGTTTGGTCTGATCCATGTTTTCCACCTCCAATACTCTAATCTCTTTCGCACTTGTTTCATCATTGCAAACTCCCTAGTAAGCCAGGGAACTCACCTGATTCCTCACTTTGTGAGATGTGATCTTCATAATTGAAGATGTCTACTATTTATCCACTCCAGAACTCAAACAAGGCTTTACATGCTGTGGCAACAGGAAATTCCTCAAGTGTCATCAGCAATCCCCCAATCTAGATCCATAAGTGACAGGATGCATGGCTTCTGTCATAATGTATTTGCTGTATGTGTACTATGATATGCAGGATAGCCAGCGTAGAAAATAGGGTAGATTTTAGCTAGAGTGCTAGAAAGTATCAAAAGCCAATTGGTGATTCTGACACTGTATCTGTTTAAAGCTTGTGCATGTGTTCAAAAGTATTGAATGGCTAATTTCTTTATTATTGTATATCCAGGAGAGAGGGAAAAGATCAGAGACGGGGAAAACAAAAGCATCCACAGCTTCATCTAGTGAAGTCACTGTAATACAAGCCAAGTTGACATGGCCATTCAGGATTAGCTCTAGTGTAACCTCTGCTGGCAGACCAGTCCCAGGGGAGTGTAATATTTAATATCCAAAGTTATTAAGCCAGAGGTTCACCAGACAGGAATAAAGACATCTGGGTCTAAAACTGAAGCACAACTAGCAAGGTCAGGCCAACACTCCTCTAACTGTGTCAAAGGAAACCTCAAAAGGTGCATAGACACACAGAATGGAAGGTGTACTTTCCTTCTTCATGTGTGAGGTTCAGGACTAGCATACCCTGTGATTTAAACCAACATATTTGCTGGATTGTGTTGCACGCAATTTAGTTGAGGCAGATGAACAAACTCGGTGGGCCTTGCTTAAAAAGGCATGATTGCCATATAGTCCAAGGTTCTGTTTTCCAATCTGCAACCTGGAGGTTTTGATGTTTGCCCAATGGAATGACCAGATTGATATCGATGGGGGATGTGTGTCCTTCAGTGGTACCAAAGAGAACAGACAGCACAAAAGGATCACTGACATTCCATACTGCTGCTGTACGTACCACCACATTGCAGGATTGGAGGGGATCTGCAGACAAAGGTCTGCTGACTGTTGGAGCAGTCTCATCCTTACTGAGGCTGCACTGGGTGACACAATCAGACAATTCTGCTTTTCAGCTATCATGACAAAAGATCTCCTCAATCCCGTTTTCAAGATACACACACCTAGTGGCTGTGCAAGCAGTTGCAGATCCATGTAGGGTGAACCAATCTTGAATGAGCATTAGTGAGCAGATATGCTTAGGATTGATGCTGTCTACAGCAGGGATGATTTTTCAAAACATTATCTGGGTAGGTGCTAGGGCTCTATCATGGTGCATTTCCAGGGATGTTTTTCACTAGGGGTCAGTTCCTGAAGGGACCAAAGGAAAACTACCAATAGAAGGAAGAGGGGGATATCACTTACCCTGGTTCCTGTGTGTTAATGTTAATGTTAAAAGTGTTAATGGCTCTCTGCCAGAGTAGGCAATGAGATCTGGAGTGAGCTAATGGCCTTAGCATAAGTTGGCAGATGGGAATTGTGATAATCCTTTAATGACAGAACAGGTGAAGGGATAAAAGGGAAGTTTGAATAGACAGAGGAAGAGGATCAGAGACAATCAGTCACTCTGTGGAGGCAGTCTCAGGTATTATTGTTTCTAAAGGTTGAGTTGTTGGAAATTTGCAAATCCATTATCACCAGAGCTTCCCTGACTATGACCTTGCCCTGCCCTAAGGGCCCATCTGACCTACTTCTGCATTGCACGTATTCAACCAGTCCTCTCTTGCAAGCATGGCATTACAGCCATAGCAGTGTATAATTTATATCTTATGCCAATTAAATGGTATTTGCCAATTAAACCATATCATGGAGTGGAGGTGTACAGCCCAGTAACAGGGGGCCCTATTGTATTACACTGGGACTTGTAGTTTAGAGAGGGCCATTTGGAATTCTCATCCAGAGAGCTATTGAGTCTCACTAAATTACAAATCTCAGAATTCCACAGAATGTTCCGATAGCACTAGAACAGCACAGTGAGATAGGGCCCTGACTATTTCCTTGTTCATTTTGATTTGTAATGGGGATCCCTTGCCAAAGTCTATGCATCTCTGGCCATGGGATTCCACCCAGTATTTCCCTGAGCTTTCAAAAATCATCTTTCCTAAATTCTGAGGTCTGTGTTTGACTACACTTTTTTTCCCATCCTACAGTTGTGAACTCTAGCATTGCACGGTCACTTCTCTATAAAATACCTGCTATTTTTATTCCAGGGACCAATGTCTCCTACTTTTCATGTTACTTGAAAGGACATTTCGAACTTCACTTCAGTAAGTATGATGAAGATGACAAGCAAAACAACTATATTATATAAGTGGTGTTGAATCCAGATACCAAAACTATACCTGTCTGAAATGTTTTTAGAATATCCAGGTCCAGGGTCTTTGAAAAGAGAACTATTTTTATCATCTGTATCCTAAACAAACAAACAAACAAACAAACAAACAAACACCCTTCATTAACCTTCTAAAAAGAAACTTAGGACAATGCATATGGACTTCCCATTTTACTATCAGAACTCTGTTTTATGGCTGGGCAGGGACTCCACAGGGACAGGTCAGAATTTAGCAAGAAGCTAAAGTGATGGGACTGGACAGAGCCAAAGCAAAGTGGGTCCAGGCAGCTGCAATTTTTACTCCCTTAATTACAGGTTAATTTTATGCAGGTCTACATCAAAGTAAGCCCCAGTATAACAGCTTTCCCATTTTGCAAAGTAGAGCTCAAATCCATTCCACAGCTTTCCTGGCTGCATGGAATAATTCATTTCTATCCAAGGCATTCAAAATTTAAACATATTTAATTGCCTACCTGCTAGTCTCCAATAATTGATTAGAGGCAGAAGTAGAGCCAAAATAGTATAGTAGTTTGAGCATTAGACTATGATCCTGGAGATTGGGATTTGATTCCTGCTCGGCCATGGAAATCCACTGGGTGACCTTGAGCATATCACATATAGTCTCAGCTCCAGAAAACCTTGTGATAGGCTTGCCTTAAGGTCACCATAAGTTGGAAGCTACTTGAAGGTGAACAACAACAATAGCAGAAGTGCTGCATAAGTCCACTCTGGTAAGCCATATCTCAGCCACAGACTATAGCAGGGGTGGTTAGCTGTGGAAGGCAAGGGGCTACCCCAGGGATCTTGGACAGCCACACTCCCTGTGCAACCCCCTGTAAAAAAGCTTAAAGAGCTTTTGTTGCTCCAAAGCACCCTCTAATGGTGGGGGCCTTTGCTTTTAAGCAAGAGTGGAAGTCACTTCACTTTCTGTTTCAAAAAAAAAAAGGCCTCTACCAGGCCTAAATTGGCCTACGGAAGCAAAATGTGATGAAAATTCCTTCCATGGCTCCTAGAGGGCATTTGGGAAAGAAATTGACCCCTGGATGGCTCTGTGGGCTGCATGGGCACACAGGCCACACTGCATGGGCCCACAGGCCACTACTCCTGGCCTACACATTTCCCCATCCCTGTTCTGACTGCCAAAGAATAGGATTGCATTGCTCTAACCATTATTATGACATCAACTCTTTTCGATAAACAACTGTGCAGGTCATTTTATCATTGTTGTGGTTGCCTGGGAGCTTGTCTGTAGCTGACCCAAGTAGCAAGTATAACTTGTTCCACTTTCAACATCCTATGGAATCCTGGGGTTTGCAGTTTAGGGAGAGGCATTTAGAATTCTCAGCCAGAAAGCTCTTTGGCCTCAGTAAACAACAAGCCTCAGAACTCCAGAGGATGTTGAAAGCGGAATAATAGCAACAGTGTAGGGTGGAAATGGCCTGGGTTTTAGACAAATACATGCTGCGTTATCAGGGAAAGTGGCTTTGTAGAAGACAAAAAACAGTAGGGGAGTTAATAGTCTCCTGTCTCCCACTGCAGATTTAACCATGGGCAGACTTAAATGATAGTAAATTCCTCTGAACTCAACAGAACTCAACAGAACTTGAGTGCAATCCTATATATGTCTATACATTAGATATATATAGGATCACATTGTAAAAAGCTTGCAGCTTCATCTCAGAGTAACCTTTGGATTTGCAAATATTTGAATAAAACTAAGGAATTTATCCTTTTAAATGCCATTAAAAACAAATGTGAATCATAAAGGTTTAACATTTTTAAAACAACAGAATAAGGTTAATTTTGATAGGGAAATAAATATTTCATTTATTTCAGTTTCTACCCCCAATTGCTATTTGCCTTGAAATATTTTCAACTGTTTCAAAACTTCTGTGTAATCATTGTGTAGTATGCAATCCCCACTGCTCTTTCATGTCAACAAGCTGTATTGGAGAGGCACATACAGGGCAAATCAGTCAGGTTCTACAAAAGATGTGTCAGTACTCACTTTGCTACACATTTGCCTGGGTTCTTCTTGGTCCTGGAAAGTGAAATCTTGCTGTATTCCTAGAATTCCCAAGTAACCAGATTCATCTAGAAATAAGAATTATTAATGAATAAGTAAAAATCTCAATGAAATCCAAAAGTCTGAGAGAGTTGTCTATTCAGGCTGTAGTCCTATATGCACTTAACTATGGATAGCCTTCAATGAAATCAGAAGGGCTAGCTTCTGAGAAGACATGTATAGCAAGAAGACACATGTAATAATTCCTTCTCTTTAAATTTCTGGTTTCAGAATGCTTATGCAAAGCTGCCAAGCATTGTGTGTAATCTGAGTCTGTAGGGCCACAATAGAAAATAAAGCAGCATCCTGGGATCAGGAACAGAGGGCTGCCAAATCTGTTGTAGACAGAAGACACTGACATGTTTTTCAGCTCGTAAAGATCAGTGAAGAAAAGACAGACCTATTTACCTAACTTACCCAGTACACTGACAAATACGCAAATGGAAAAATGCAAAGAAATGTGTCTTATTCCTTCAGTTAGGCATTAATATACTGAATAATTTAAAACCATGTCATGTTATAAGTACACACATTACATTCCAGCCTCGACAACTAAATCAGAAATCTAATCTACACAGTCTATATAATAATGCCAGGTTTGACAGATGGAAACAACCACATACAGAAGGTAGTATTCAGAGTCCTCCTTTGATTAAAAGGGAGGACATTTAGGAAAATGGTATTATCAGGCTTGCATGTCTTGCCAGTCCAGGAGATTTGTTATGTACCCCACAACAGTACTTCACAATATCCTTGCCAACTGCCACAGCCTTCTGTAGAACCTTTTCCTTAAGCTTCTGTGATGTCATATAGACTGAGATTACATCTCTCTCTTTCTGGGAAAAGCATAAACCACAATGTAATAGGTTGTCTGGCCACATCTCCTGTTTTTTAGCAGATGAAACCTCCAAAGTCTATCTCACTCCCACCACCACTATTTTACCCCTTGTGAGTTAGTAACCTAGTGGGACTTAATGAAGGGTTAACTTGCACTTTTTCCACTTCTGACTCTTCAGATACTTGTCCTCCCCATGGGAGATGAAAATCCAAACTGAGCAAAGGCACATGAAGAAAATGTGGAAAAGAGGAAATCTTAAAAGGAAAGCTTTTATTCTAAGCAAGCAATCTTACATTAGCAAAAGGGTATCTTGTACATGAAGGCACTTTCCTTCAGGTATTATTTAGTAGCGACAAAGTTACAAAAACAGCCTAAGTCATATTCAACTGATGTTAGAATAAATATACACCATAATGCTACCAGCATTCCTATTCTTTTCGCAAGACAGAGAGTGTTTGGGGTCTTGATGATCATGAGAAGCTAGGAGTTTGGACTTCTTTGCTCAGTATATGACCAAGCTTGTCTTGGGATGGTAAGGCAGGCAGAATACCTCCCCCACCTCTCCATAGGTCCCAAAATCTCTCTTTGTGCCTCATGGCACCCCCTGTTTTTATAAACTCTCATTTAGAAGCCACTCAAAGCTACCAGTCTTCTCTCCAAGCGCCTGGGTCATTCTCAAAGGGCAATTGTTTCTCGTGATCTCTGTAGCTCCTCCGTGATACTGACCTGCAAGAAATGTAACTTAAAACTATTACATCATGTAACTTAAAAGTTAAAACTTGCTCCATGGTAGGAGAGTCCACTATCATACATAACAGAAAGGAATCTTGTAACCCAGCACAGTATGTTCTATATTGATCATAATAAAATAATACGTAGCAAGTTTGCCCTTCCATGTGTATATGTAAAAATAACTAACATTAAAAGTATCATAGGTATTATAAAAGCTTTTGAAAGACGACAAACACTAATAAAAGGGTAACAGTACTTCAGTATGAGAGATATGATAAAATTTGACAGAATTATTGATATTTCAAGGCTTTCCAATGCTGTAACAGAATACGTGACCTGGGGCTGCCTGTTCACTCTCTATAGACAATGCCAGCTTTTTTAAAAATGATGGTACAAAATCTTATCCAATGTGTGATCCAGCACAAGATATTAGCATGTAGATAGAGCCTGAGATCTGGGGTCCTAGTCCCCCTCTTTCTCTAACATCAGCCATGGAAGTCCAATTAATTCAGGGTTTCTTCCCAGCCCAAATAAAGTTAGTCACCTCTTTCTTCCATTGTTTGAGGACATTGGCCTTTATTATTAAGGGTAAATTCTGAAATAGAAAGTTGATTTGAGATAGTAACATCATTTTGATTGCCAAAATTATTTCCAATAGGAAGAGCTTTAGTTTCCTCCAAGATATCATCTCTTTTTTGATCTCTTTCAATTTCTTGTTGTAGTTATTAAGAAACAAGTCTTGATTATTCTTTGTTAACCAGATTCCTATATATGTAATTTTCTTCTCTATTTTAAATTTAATTTTGCTTTGCAGATCTTTTTCTTCACTTGTGGTCATACTTTTAATTAACAGGGCTGTTTTTTCTTGATTAATTTTGAAGCCTGATAGGTCACCAAAGCCTTCTAGCATCTGGTTTAAAGAATCCAAGGAACATAACGGGTCTTCTAATATAATAACAATGTCATCAGCATAAGAGATAGAGGGCATGCTCATCAAATTTGCAGATGACACCAAATTGGGAGGGGTTGCTAATATGCCAGAGGACAGGATCAAAATTCAAAATGACCTGGATAGATTGGAGAGCTGGGCCAAAGCTAACAAAATGAAATTCAACAGAGAGAAGTGTAAGGTCCTATACTTAGATAGAAAAAATGGAATACAGAAACATAGGATGGGGGACACGTGGCTGGATAGCAGTACGTTTGAAAGGGATCTAGGAGTCTTAATAGACCACAAGCTGAACATGAGTCAGCAGTGTGATGCGGCAGCCAAGAAAGCCAATGCAATTCTTTGTTGCATCAATAGGAGTATGGTGCCTAGATCAGGGGAGGTACTGGTACCACTCTACTCTGCTTTGGTTAGACCTCATCTTGAATACTGTGTCCAATTCTGGGCACCTCAATTCAAGAAGGACATGGTCAAGCTGGAGCAAGTCCAGAGGAGGGCGACCAAAATGGTGAGAGGCCTGGAAGCCATGCCCTATGAGGATAGACTTCGAGAGCTGGGTATGTTTAGTCTGCGGAAGAGAAGGTTAAGAGGGGACATGATAGCCATGTTTAAATATTTGAAGGGATGCCACGTAGAGGAAGGAGAGGGCTTGTTTTCTGCTGCTCCAGAGACCAGGACAAGGAGCAATGGATTCAAGCTGCAGGAAAGGAGATTCCACCTGAACCTCAGGAAGAACTTCCTGACAGTCAGGGCTGTCTGGCAGTGGAATATGCTGCCTCGGAGTGTAGTGGAGTTCCCTTCTTTGGAGGTTTTTAAGCAGAGGCTGGATGGCCATCTGTCGGGAGTGCTTTAAGGGTGTTCCTGCATGGCAGGGGATTGGACTGGATGGCCTGTGTGGTCTCTTCCAACTCTACATTTCTATGATTCTATGATTCTATGATTCTATAAGCTTGTGCTTTCACTTCCGCTTTTCCAATCATGTGTTTATGTAAAAATAACTAACATTAAAAGTATCATAGGTATTATGAAAGCTTTTGAAGAACAACAAACACTAATAAAAGGGTAACAGTACTTCAATATGAAAGATATGATAAAATTTGACAGAATTACTGATATTTCAAGGCTTTCCAAATGCTGTGTGTAACAGAATACATAGCCTGGGGCTGCCTGTTCCTTCTTTATAGACAATGCCAGCTTCTTTAAAAATGATAGTACAAAATATCCCACAGATATAGCATAATTCACAGTCTCAGTTGCAGAGCACATCAAGAACCGATTACAAAAGAGTTACTCTTGGCTCCAAACTTTTTAGCTGGCTCTGTTCTGACTCAACAAACAGGACCAGTAGTGTTCTTAATTGCCGTGATTTCATCAAATCTGACTTGGGAAGTCAGCATTGGGGAATTTTCTACCAAGTCTTCTCATATGACTTAGATATTTAATTAATATTACAAAATTCTGTATTCCTTATAGTCCCTCTCCATGGGTCTGGAGTGCTAAACAGAAGAATCCTTCTGTACTTCTTTCCCAGACAATCATTTGAGGTTTTTTTTTTTAAAAAAAACCTAACTGGAAATTCAAGTGGTTGCTAAAATTCCACATTATGTACATTAGTGATCAAACTTTGCCAATATCTTACCTTTGTATACTGAATTGTGCTTTCATTTATAAAGCCTTAGACTTGGACTGAGGCTTTGATTCAGATTGAGAACTCATTCTACATGCACTTCAGCCCTTGTCAATGTGTTGATTTTTGTTGACAGGTATTCTTCTTCAAGTGAAGTAGTCATTTTAGTGTTGGGCTATGACTCTGGAGACTAGGGATCAAGTTCCCATTTAGTCATCACTGGGTGACCTTGGGCAAAGTCACACTCTCTCAGCCTCAGAAAAATGCAACCCTCCTCTGAACAAATCTTGCCAAAAAAATTTAGGATAGGTTCACCTTAAGGTGGTCATAATACAGAAAAGACTTGAAGGCACACAACATTCACAATTAATTTTCATTCAGGCAATTTCTGTGATGAACATCTGATGTAGGAATGGTTTTATGTTAGTATCTTGAGAGTAAGGGAGACTTCTAAGATTCTCAGTGTATCAGGGTTTTTTTTTTATCCACAAAGCATTTCATCATTGAAGGATTAGTTTTGTCAGAATCATAGAATCATAGAATTGGAAGAGATCACAGGGGCCATCCAGTCCCACCCCCTGCTATGCAGGAACACCCATCAAAGCATTCCCAACAGTTGGCCATCCAACCTCTGCTTTAAAACCTCCAAAGAAGGAGACTCAACCACACTCCCAGACAGCATATTCCACTGCCAGACAGCTCTGACCATCAGGAAGTTCTTCCTGGGGTTCAGGAGGAATCTCTTTTCCTGTATTTTGAATCCATTGCTCCTTGTCCTAGTCTCTGGAGCAGTGCAAAAGAAGCCTACTCCCTCTTCGACATGACATCCCTTCAAATATTTAAACATGGCTATCCTGTTCCCTCTTAACCTTCTCTTCTGCACACTAAACATACCGAGCTCCCTAAGCTGCTCCTCATAGAGCATGGCTTCCTGACCTTTCACCATTTTGGTTGTCCTCCTCTGGACACATTCCAGCTTGTCAATATCCTTCTTAAAATGAGATGCCCAGTACTGGACACAGTATTCCAGATGAAGTCTAACCAAAGCAGAATAGAGTGGTACCATTACCTCCCATTATCTAGACACCATACTCCTATTGATGCAACCAAAAATCATGTTGGCTTTCTTGGCTGCTGCATCACACTGCTGACTCATGTTCAGCTTGTGGTCCACCAAGACCCCTAGATCTCTTTCACGTGTACTGTTATCCAGCCACATGTCCCCCATCCTATATTTGTGCATTCCATTTTTTCTGCCTAAGTGTAGGACCTTACCTTTCTCTCTGTTGAAATTCATTTTGTTAGATTTGGCCCAGCTCTCCAATCTGCCAAGGTCATTTTGAATTTTGGCATTTTAGCAACCCCTCCCAATTTGGTGTCATCTGTAAATTTTCTTTAATGATATGTTTTCAGCTATTAATATCCCCATTATGCCAATCTTGCAAATTATGTTCCAATTTCATCAATTTTCCTATTTGCAGTAAGGTACACTTGGTCATCTTTGACAGTGCCTTTTGGTCTTGTTGGGTATTATTGATGGTAGAAGAAGTCAAATTATAACATTGCATTATCACATCTATATGTTGGTGTCATACATCAGCTCTTAGTGATTTGGCTCCTTGTTTTAATATGATTGCCTAAAGATACTAAATTATTTTCTATTGCCTCTGTATCTATTGCATTAATAACTGCAGCTCCATCTCCTATTCCATCCAGCAGGACCTCTGTGAAGGATCTAGTGTGCCATGTTCCTATGCAGGAATTCTATTTGGGCACAGCCCATGGAGCACACTGGGGCTTAAAAAAGAGATATATTGAAAGCGTTAATATTCATAGTGACATGATAAATGCACCACCAAGCAGCTTCTATCACTAAGTGAAGCTGGTCTCTTAGCAAGATAACCATGAAAGGGTAGACATATAATGGTTGGTGGGCTCTTATTAAATTAATATAAAAGAAACTATATGCATGGTTCTGTATGCTTTGTCCCTTTAGGTGTCCCTCTAGGGACTGATTCCAGCTGGTAATATCCTGTACAGTCACATTTGTTATCCACTTTTGATCGTACAAATATTGAAAAGAAACATTTTATTTCATTGACCAATTTAACATAAAATTTTGCTTATTCTAAGGAATAGAAAAGTACAACTTCTTCCCAGAAAGTATCCAACTCCCCTCCCCTGTAATATTCATGCAGTTGCCTTGGATACCCGGCAGCCATTGCATCTGAGAAAGGACTGGCTGTTCACAAAAGGAGAGGGTTATCACATTGCTTTCATGGATAGCTTGTTGGCAGAATATCCATGAGAGCATACACAGCATCATTCACCACCAGTTCATCTCTTTCTCCTCTCTGGATCACATGTAAAAGAACAAATGGCAATTGTGCTATATCACGTACAAAATAGGCAATATAAATGAGACAGGAAAGTAGCAACACTGCTGAAATTCCCAGGACAAAAGAAATGCCATGATTTGGTGCACTGGAGAAAGTTCCATACTCTGCAGGTTCAAGCAAAAGAGGTATAATTTAGCCTCAAAAAGGCAAGCAGATGAATTTTTAAAACAACATATAGATGATATTAGAAAAGACTTGGGAAAACAAGAGGAAGAAGAAGCTTTGGAAGAAGAGCAGCCAGAAGAAGAGGCGCTTGAGGAATCCCCTAAAAATGAGAGTCTAAAGAAAGCTATAAAGCAAAAATTGAAGGAAAAAAGAAGAGGGAGAAGAGAGAGAAGGAGGAGGAGGAGAAAAAGGAGTATGGTAAATAGTATTGCGAAAGGATAAAATTCAAAACTTAAGACCTAAAGGTCTTACTAAAGATCAGAAAGGCTTCATAGAATAACAGACTTGAAACTACTTACATGGAATGTGCATGGACTTAATGCTGTAGTCAAGAAACGGAAGATCTTTCATTATTTAATTAAACAGAAGGTGGACATCTTATGTTTACAAGAGACACATGTTAAGTGGAAAAACATTAGGCATCTGTGGAATCCTAAATTAGGAGAATGTTTTGTGAGTGCAAATGTTACTGTAGTTTTCTATCCCGGACCTGTGGGATATTAGATATCATTTGATATCAATAATTTGGCCTTCTTAACCCATTCCTCTCCACGTGCTTGCGAGGCCCCCGGACAAGCAGGCACACAGGCATGGCTGCAAATATCTGAACCATTCAACGATCTGAACGATCCAGGCAGGCCAGTAGTAGCCAGACTGTTACTTTAGGAGATCTCAAGGCAAGTACTCTTTAAGATCATATTATGTATGCACACTACTTACAAAGGACTCCCTGCCTCGAGCAGGCAGCTTGACGAGCCGAATACTCAACTGTCAAGCATTCAGCGTTTGCATACTGTCCGAAATATTGACAACTCTGTCATAATTCAATCATAATTCAATCAGGAGGCTTGCAAGAGGAGGGCAATGGCAGGATCTATAATTGAAGTTAAACTTAGTATTTTATTTGAATTGACAAACACATGAGAGATCAGACACTCTTATGAACCAAACAAGGCTATTGGAAAGTGAGGCAAGAAAAGTTCACTAGAGAAAGATTTGGGTGGAAAGAGTGGTAGTTACCAGTCCTGAAGAAAAGGCCAAAGCAGAGGGACTCAGACAGTGTCTGATCTGAAGGTAGTACAGATGAACAACAGTTTTGGGCACTAGATACTACAATTGGCTGGGGTTTAAACTAGAGTTTTTATACCCTATATTACATGCTGAAGGAGTGCATTGACAATGCTTTAATGGCTTTCCTAAAAGATTGACAAAGTGGTCCAGAATGGGCTGATTGCTTAACTCCTGACTGTTATGGCACTGCACACACCCCAGAATTGGCATGATTTAATTGGCAAATATTATTTAATTGACACTATTAGTTGGCATTGATATAAATGATATACTGGAACAGGCATATTACTGACTGTAAATGTGAGATAGCAAGGCAGGTCAGCCACATCCACCTCTTAAGCAGAAACCAAGTCATTTTCAGGCTAATAGTGCTGCGACTCTCGAAACAATAGGCTTAAAAGTAATGAGCTGGACATCTTAGAGCTGAAAGGGGAAATCCACACCAAATTGTGATTGTTTTAATTTTGATCTGCACACCTGGATGTTTCCCTATTGTCTTCCCAACCTCTCCGCAATATTGGGCTACTATGACAGCCATTATCCTGTTGCACTAAGCACTAAAACCATTAACTTTGTCTGGACTTCATTGTTTGTGTTGCAACTCCCATTGTCCATTTGGCTGGGAGAGTAATTCACACTCATACCTGCAGGATATTTTTTGGGTATAAGAACCCCTGATTTCAAGCTGTCCAGTGCAGTCTTTCACCTTTCTGAATGCCATGCTGCCCGTTTGATTCCTTAATGAGAATTGTCCTTAGCTGCTGACCTAAGCTATGTTGCTATTTTCCTCACTGCTCTCCAGGCTGGTAATTATCACCTCATCCCTGGAAGTTCTCCATCCACGCTTTCCTCCCTTTTCCTTCAGTTAGGTCTGTTGTGCATATGTGAGTGTTTGGGTCTTTGTGTGCTTGTGTTAGCATTTTTCAATAAAGCACACTTTTATTTCATTTTTGGAATCTCTGGCTTGTTCTTTCCTGTGTAACCCTGTAAACATAGGTGGTAAGATCTTCTTAAGTTACCCCCTCTTACAGGCCTCCTGACTTTGAGCCAATTACTCCCCAATTTGAACGAATATACTGGGATTACTGGTGGGCCCCTATGGCACCCACATTTTGGGGTAACAAGATTGGTGGAGGAATGTGGCTAACACCATCTGTCTGTCCTGGGAGTTGGTGCATGTGATTCAGGAAACAAATGTAGGGAACCAAAGGAATCCCAGCCAATTTCTGGTCAGGAACATATATGATTGCAAATCTGTGTGTTTGAGCCAAAGGGCTACTATCAAGTTGGGAATCTGTCTCCCCTTTCATCTCGGTGCTAGTATTAACAGCAGTATCTATCTGGCCACTAACATATGCAGTGAGCCAAGGTAGAACACAAGGGCTATGCACATACTGTCCCAGGAATCAAACCAAGTCAGGCCAGTACAATCCCCCATCAGGTAGCCCCAGGAGACCTCAAGCTGTGCAAACCCAGAATAAACAAAGGGTCCTCAGCCCCTGAGAAACCAGCTTGAGGGGATTAGTGTGTCTGCCCCATGTTGAGCAAATATTCCATCAGGCGAGGACCATTTACATGAAGTCACACCCCAAACTAACACAGCCAAAGATCCTGAGACTTTGACAACACCTTGCAATCCCATCACGCAAAGGAAATTGCCATGGTGGAGCTTCGTTATCACTCCAACACCCATTGTTCTCCCCGGGAAAGGATTAGTCCTCCAGGTGCTTTTCCCCCTACAAATAGTCCCAGTTTTTGAGCAGTTCTTTGGATCACTCCTGGTCACCCCAGCAGACCGTTGCTCCATCCGTTGCGTAATCTCCTCATCCCTCTTCGTGCTGAGTCTCATCTCTCCACTGTCTTCCCAGACCACAGACTTCAGGACAAGGTACAGTATTACCCCAGCTACACCCCTTCAATACTCCCCTGTCCAATTTCCTCTCTTTTGTTTCTTAATAGTTCTTGGGTGCATGTGTGCAGGATTGCGTTGGTGTCTGAGACTTGCATTCAATAAAATCATTTATTGGACATTCTTGTTTGTTTTTTGGTTTGGCCTGATCCCATAAAAACTGGGTAAAAAGACCCTGCTAGGTTACCCTGCCTCTGGATTGCTATTGCTTGTGCTCTGGATAGTTTCCATTCCCCATCATGAGAAGCACATTGAGGTGTCCCCAAGGGACCCCAGAAATCAGTGTAACAACAGGGCCCAGGAGAGAAACCAGAGGCCTACATGACTAGGAAAAAACTTTTGGCTATCCTGGCTGAGAAAGTACCATTCTCCCCACTTTTGATTTTGACATAGTAGAGTTCAAGATGCTCATTTACAGAGGTTTGAATTCCCAGAATAAAACGGCCCTAGGTCCTGTGAACACTGGGACAGTCACATGTGCAGACTTCTTGGAATAAATTAGGTGAGTGTTGGATCTCCTACGGAAGTCAGACACTGTCAAGAACACAGAGGTCATCCAGAAAGGCATGGATCTCAAGTCATGGGAACCCATTCAGATGGTGACCTATAGCAATCATGGTCCATACACTTGATACAACAGGGCAGGTGGTCCAGGCAACTCTGCTTCTTGCAGTTGCTGGGGGGAGGGGGGAGGAAGAGCATTTCAGTGGTAGCGGTAGTTGGAATTGGAGGGACCAGTGCAATAATTCCCTTCTCAGCAATGGCCATGGCCAAGGCAGTGGTTCTTTATACCCCAGGCAACAGGAGGGTCGGGCTAGTCTGAATCACACCTCAAGCTTTCGCCAATGGGCAGGAAGACAAGACCCTCGATGGTTAGGGTCAGGTGAAGAAAGGTGGCATGTATGGGAGCTGCTAAGGAGAGCAGGTGCTGACATGTGTCAGTTCCATCTGCGACCTACTGTTGAGCTGATCAACATCCTTCTGAAGCCTGTGGACACTGTTGCAACCCCCACTTATCACACACACAACATGTTAGAGATGCCCATGGTCCACTGAGCTTTCCCAGGGTGTTGTGGCTCACCTAGAGCCTAACATGTAGGGATGGCTGATGGTCAATGTGGGCATTGGGACCACATGGGCAGAAACACCCACCACACTCCTAGTAGACGCTGGAGCTGTACAAAACATCCTGCACCCTGATCTAGCAGTGCATGGGAAGCGCACTTCTGATACTATTGCTCTGACAGGATATGGAGGAGGCACCCACTGAGTCAAGATCAGTGAAGACATTTCATTGACTGTAGGCAAGTTACACATGAGGATTAGAGCATGTGAGAACAGAAGGGAAGATAATGTAATTTTGGGTGTTGCTTTCTTAATTGAGCACAGATTGGCTGTGGACATGGCAAATGGCTTGTTGTGGCAGTTAGACAGTGCCCCCCCTCTTGTTTCGGCAATATATCAATGGGCTCCATAAGGGTCCATGCCCATTGCAACTAATTGAAAACAACCCCTGGACATTGGAATTCCCAGAGGTCTGGATTGTGGACAAGGCAGAATGTAGTTTTGTAAAAGATGCCTGTGTTCTAATTGAAGGAAAAGATCCCCCACTGCAACGGCAGTAGAAATACTCTCTGGAGGCAGAGGAAGGAATTGGCAAGACTATAGAGGGTTTGTTAAAATGCAATCAATCTGCAACACATACCTATGGCCCATCCTTAAGGAGGATGGGAAGATGTGGTGGATGACTGTAGATTTTCTCATTCTTAATGCAACAACTCCTCTGGTTGCCCCTATGGTAGCCAAATACAACAAAAAAATCTCTTGGTCATCATTGCAGGTGCCAAACACTATAGTGTTGTGGACTTGGCTAACGTATTCCAGTCAATCAAGCTGCATGAGGCATGCTGGAACAAATTTGCGATCACATTCTGTAGCCAGCAGTACATCTTTAAGCATATCCTGCAAGGTTTCCATTCCAGCGCCAGTATCTGCCATGCCCACATGGTAAAAATCTGGGAAAAATTACAGCCAACTTCATGGTCACACGCTCTGTCCTATGTGGGTGACATTTTAGTGCATGCACCCACAGAGGCAGAGGCCAGAGAGCAGGTCCTCAGTCTGATTAGGGACACTGGGTTCAAGGTGAACCAGGAGAAGGCCCAGTTGGTCACAACTGAAGTAAAATACTTAGGACTCTCTGTGGGCACTGACGGATGCCCACCTGACACACAGTGCACAGAAGTGATCTTCAAGTTTCCTGCACCCATGAATGTACATTCACTAAGGGCATTTCTAGGAATATTCAACTTCTCCCGGGACTTCATTGAGTCCTTTGTGGAAAAGCCATGCCCCCTTTATGCTTTTCTTAAAAAAGGATGCTGTATGGGAATGGGGACCTACCCAGCAGAAAGCTTTCACAGAACTGAAACTCAGCTTAGCGAGCATGCCTGCCATCACTCACCCAGGCATCTCTAAGCAGTTCTATATTCAATGGGCTATATCTGAGCATAGCATCAGCACTACCCTCACTCAGTTGCACAAAGGCAAGCAGAGAGTCATTGCATATGCCTCTTGCGGCCTGAAGCCAACTGAGCAAAAATACAGCCCTTGTGAGAAGGTCTGCCTGGCCCTAGTGTGAAGTCTCACACACTGGGAGTTCATTGTAGGAGGAGGACGAGTCATCATGCAGATGAAGCACATGCCTCTCAAATACAGTCTTTCTGGAAAGATTCAGAATGGCAAAGTGTCTAACGCATGTATCACAAAATGGACTCTTGCCTTAGTCAACCACAGAGTGGGTTACAAAAATTAGCAGAGTGAGGCTCTTGCACCTTATGGCTTGATAGTCACTGGGCAGCAACATGATTCCCCTGATTGTCCACTGGGCAGCAGGTGGGGAGAGTCATTCGAGGAAGTGCAGCTGCAAGACTTTGTATACTGGTTCAGCAGTGGCTCCTCCCTCCACATTGCTGGCAGCCCAAAGACAGGATATGGGGCCATCCACATGGCTGACTCCTTCATCTTGCAAGAGTCCTCAAGACCTCACTCCAGCCAGGTGGCTGAAGTGGAAGCCGTCTTGGAAATCCTAGAGTTTGAGCTGCTTGGCTGTCCCCTTGCCATTTACATGGATTCGGATTGGTTCACCAAGATGGCCACCATATGGCTTCTTCTCTGGCTTGCTAATGATAGCAAGACCTTGGAAGGAAAGTTCATAGCCCATAAGGACAAGTGGCTACATATAGACAGAACTGCCCCCGTCCAGATAGCAAAAGTGAAGAAAAATCAAAAAAATGTTTCTGATGTGTGCATATGAAACAACCAGGCTTGTGCACTCTCTTTGGAAGCAGACCTTAAGGACGATGGCTCTATAGACACTGCACACATGTGCCCCACCAATGTGAACCCGAGGCAAGTTGTCACCACTCCCCTTTTAGATCTAGTCAGTCTGCAGCAGGGAGACCCCCAGTTTAAAGAGCTTATAGAGGCAGGGAAAGACACCACCGGGCAGCACACAATTGAGGAGAAGGAAGGCATCATTTGGGTTATGGACATAAAGGGCCGCCCTCACTGGGTCATGCCTATGGAGGTTCAAGGAGACCTCATTTAGTTTGTCCACAAGTTGGGACACTTTGGCAAGCACTTTTGAACTTTTGAAAGGGTGCAGGAAACAGGATGGTGGCCAGGAATGCACAAGAAAGTTGAGCAGTGGATGGACAACTGCTTCTCCTGCACCATGATCAAAACTGACCGGATTCACACCAAGCCTCCGATCCAGCACTAGAGGACCAAGGGCCCACGGGCCCAGATTCAGATAGACTTCATTGGTACCCTGCTACCAGAGTGAGAGGAAACAAGTACTTCCTGACAGTGGTTGAGCACTTCAGCAAGTGGGTCAAGGCATTCCCTTGCAAAAACAACACCATGGCTACAGTGTGTCTGTTATTTTAACAACTTTTGCTCATGCTGGGGAATTATGAGGAAGATAGACAGAGATATTAGCCCCCACTTCACTGATGAAGTCACCTAGGTATTCTGCAAGGCCCTTGGGATCAAGCAGAGATTCCACATTGCCCATCGCCCCCAGAGCTCAGGATAGATAGAGTGGACTAATTGTACCCTGAAGGGAGCACTCCAAAAGTTGGTGTGTTTAACAGGGCCCAAATGGGATGAGAAGCTCCCCATCATCCTGATGGTTCTCCAGGAAATGAAAACTGTGTAAAGCTTCATCCCGCACACAGTGATGACAGGGAGGAAGATGCTGCTACCAGAAGCCTTCTGGTTTGACACTACTTTCCTCTCTGATCTGGAGACAGTAGTCATCAACAGTGAGTGAGTAAGGAAGTGTCAAGAATACACAGAGAAGTGGCCCTGCAGCTCGTCCTGGACAAATGGCTTGGCTGGGTTTGTAACTCATGCCAATGGGATGAAGGACAACTAGTCATATACTGGAAGTTCTCCCAGGATGAGCATGCACTGTCTGCCAAATGGAAGGGTCCTGTTAGAATTACCAGAAGAGTCTCACCCAATGTCTATCAAGTAGCAATTCTGCACAAGAAGGGACAGTGGATCAAGTTGTTACCCTGTTTACTGGGGGTCCTGTGTGGGACACCAAAGTGCACTCTCAAAATATCAAAAGGTGGGGAAATTAACAAGAGCACAAGTTAGCATTGCGAGAGGCAGGGCAACGGAGCGGAATCTTTTACCCAATGTCTACGGGGTCAGGCCAAGTCAAGGAACAAACAGGATTGTAATAATAATGGTGAACTTTATTAAAATACAATCAGTGTATGCAGCACACTCACACAGATAACTATAGAAAATAAAGGTTGGAGTGAGACAGAGGGATTTTTAAGAGGGATTGTTGATTTGGGTGATACTCCATCCACCCTGGAGCCAGGTAATATGCTGCGGAAGTTCGGAGATGCGTAGTCTCAGTACGTGGGACTGAGGGGAAGGCTCGCCAAGCACAGCGGCAGGAAGTCTGGATGGAAATCGGGCGCAATCCGAGCGAGGAATGGTTGGTCCATTCAATCTGCCCTGAGCTTTGCGGGTGATGCGCAATGTGGAATCGCTGGCGTATGCCCAGTGCCCTACACAACTCTCGGGTCACCTCTCCAGTAAAATGGACTCTGAGGTCTGAGTCCAGGTCATGTGACATGCCCCATCGAGCTCAGACATTGTTGAACAGCAGCCGTGCAGCTGTGCTGTCTTTGCAAGGAAATGCCTCAACCCATTTGCTAAAGGGATCAATTACTGTCAAACAGTAGGTGTGGTAGGCAACAGTATGTGTGGTAGGTGGTTCTCCCCTAGGTGTAGCAGGCAACGGACCTATGAAATCAATTTGGATGTGGGTCCAAGGACCCTCAATCTGTTGGTGTTGTATGGGAGCTTTGGGTCCGGTGGTGTCAGCATTGACCATGGCACAAGACAAGAAGTTGTCAACCCACTGGTTAACATCTTGCTTCATCTGGGGCCACCAACCGGTTTCCCTCTCTCGATCTAAGGTGATGTCGTGTCCGCAGTTTCCCTGTTCATGGACAAACTGGATTATGTCCCCTTGCAGGTCTCTGGGCATGATCCAATGGCGCTGGCCACTGGCGTCAGTCGCCCAGAACACACCCTCAATCTGTTCGATTTTGAAGCTGCCAGACTAGTCAGAGCTGTTTCTGGCCAGCTCAGCAATTTCAGAGTCATTCTTCAGAGGGGTGCCCAGGTCAGACATGGGAGGGACAGGAACTGCTTTGAGTTGATGTTGATGACGTCAATGGGCACCCCATCGTCCTGCAAAGCAGCATCCCTAGCAAGAGCATCAGCTCGGTTGTTCCAAATACAAGAAGCCGTGCCCTTCTTCTGGTGCCCTCGGACATGAGTAACCCATGTAGGGGCAGTTCTTTCCTCAATTTGGGCAGCAATCCTAACCCACTTATCCAGATGGGCAATGGGTTTCCCATCTGCTGTTTTCAAGTCATTTTGGATCCAGATTGGAAGCGACATACTGGCTGCTTTAGCAGTCCAATCTGAGTCAGTGTAAATGGCTGATGGGCAGTCAAGCGGTTTGTGCTCCAAGATAGCCTTTAGAGCTTCTACTTCTGCCGCTTGGCTGGAGTGGGGCCTGGCTTTCCCCTGTAGGGTGAAGGAGTCTGTGACTCGGATCGCTCCATAGCCTGTCCGTGGGCTGCCGTCCACATGCATGGAGGAACCGTCACAAAACCAACATACAAAGCCTTGCAATTGAGCCTCTTCGAGGGAAGCTCCCCACTCGATCGGCCAATTAGTCATAGTTATTAGTGGTAAAGGGCACTCATGAGTGGCTCCGGTCACAACTAGACCATAGGGAGCTGGCGGATCTTGTGCCTGCTTTTGAAAATCCACCCCACGTGCCACCAAGGAAACAGTCCATTTGGCTATCCTGGCGTTGGACACCTGGCCATTCTGGACCTTCCCAGACAGAATACTTAAGCGGCATGTGGGGGGTCTGGACAATCACACGGGCACCTCTGATCATAAATTCCCAGTGCGTTAGAGCCCAGATTAATGCAAGGCACGTTTTCTCACAGGGTGTAAAGTTTTTCTCATGGGGGCTCAAATTGAGGGAGGCGTATGCTATAACTTGCTGAGTGCCGTGCTGTTGCTGCGATAGGACTGCTCCTATACTCCTATCCGAGGTGGCTAGTTGTATGAGGAACAGTTTGGACATGTTCAGGTGCGCCAAAGCTGGCGCTTTCATCAGATCTTCCTTAAACTGGGCGAATGCCTTCTGCTGTGCTTCTCCCCACTCCCACTGGGCATTCTTCTTCAACAGGGCATATAGAGGCTTTGCCTTGGAGGCGAAAGACTCGATAAAATCCCTAGAGAAATTGAAGGTCCCAAGGAGTGAGCGGACCGAATGCATGTCCGTAGGGGCAGGTAATTTGGAAATTACCTTGACCCTTTGGGCATCTGGAGTGAGCCCTTCTGTGCCTACGCAGAGTCCTAGGGATTTGACCTCCATGGTCACCAACTGTGCTTTCTCTCTACTGGCCTTGAAAATGGTGTCCCTAAGGATGGCCAGTACTTTGTGGGTGATGTCCCTAGTTTTCTCTTCCAAATCAGAATGGATGAGGATGTCATCCACATAGGACAAAACATGGGCTCGTGAGGCTGGCTGCAGCCTAGTCCACATTTTGACTACATGTGCTTGGCAGATGCTAGGGCTCAAATGGAAACCTTGGGGCGTTCGCTTGAACACATACTGCTGTCCCCGAAACGTGAAGGCAAATTTATACCAGCACGCCTCGTGCAGCAGTATGGAATGAAAAGCATTGGCCAAATCCAGCACACTGTAGCACTTGGCCCCAGCCGCAATCACAGACAAGATCTCGTTGTATTTGGCCATGACTGGTGCAATGGGGGGAGTGATGGAGTTCAGGGCTCTGAAGTCCACCGTCACTCACCACGTTTTACCGTCAGCCTTGAGTACTAGCCAAGGGCGCATTACAGATGGATTGCATAGGAGTGATGATGTCCCACTGGACAAGACCTTCAATTCTCTTTCCTATACCCTCCTCTGCCTCAGCAGGATACCTGTACTGCTTTTGTGGCGGGGGGTCCTTGCCCTCGATTAACACGCAAGCACCTTTCACCTTGCCACACCCAATTTTGTCTCGAATCCATACTTCAGGAAAAGCCTGCACCCATGGGTCACTAGCAACACACTGCACAGGGGCAGGGGCTTTGATGGCAGCACAGCGGTGAACCACGGAGATCTCTAAAGGTCCTTGCTCCAATTGCCATAAAAACCCATTCGCATGGTCCACTGTGAGGTTATTTCCCTGGAGGAATCCGATGCCCAAAAGACCTTCCTCTTCCTCGCGGTTCTCACAAGCCCACAGTTTAAAATGGAATGTGTCTATGGTCATTGGGACGTTCTTCCATGTCTTTGCTAGGTGTCCCCCCACCCCCGCCATATCCAAACAACTGGACTTTCTTGTTGGGAGTGGCAACCTTTGCATGCTTAATTAACTGGCTAGTTGTTTGCATGTTTATTGTAGGCATAGAGAGATAGCCTAGAGAAAACTTCCTGTTTGTTTTGGTCAACATCTATTCCTCCAGCACGTACACATTCTTTGTTCTTAAAAAGATTCTTTTGCCATTTGCTCCTTCTTTTTGTCTTTACCTTTTGTCTTGAAAGCACGCTCTGATATCTTCTAACAGGGATTATTTTCAGCAAGCATGTCAGTGCTTAATTTTCTTCCTACCTTCTTCAAGAATTGAATCTGTGTAGACTATGCACAAGATTTTGTGAGTAAATTCTTTTATATTTTTAATCAAACTGTTTTTGTGTTGATATTTAGAGCTAGATTAAGTGTGTTTGGGGTGGAGTAATAGAAGTGGGATTGGTAATCTGTTCAACTTCCGTTTTTGTGTAATTACTAAAATACTCTGCTGATTGAGAGTCTCATTACCAAAGTCTCTCAATTTCCCCATTTCTTTTTTTTAATAATAATTTTATTAATTTTTCAAAAAAAAAGAAATAATAAATAAAAACAAATATGTACATCTTTTAGTAATACAACATATAGTGGTAATATCTTCTTACAACAATTTCACATATTTACAATATTTCTTCCTAGCTTTTTTTGTAAGAGCTAATAAATATCATTATTCGTTTTATAACACTAACCCTCTATTTGTCATCAATTACCTCTTATATATTGATCCAGCATTCCATTTATCTTGTCAATTAACTGTATTCTTACATCTTATCATTATGCTCCTAAATTAATCTAACTCTAGTTTTTAATTTACATTAGAAAAAATTACTTTTATTATATTTATTTGTTTGTTTGATGTTTACTTTTTGTCATTTTTTTCTTATTTCTTTTATGTAGATAAGATAGCTTATATTACTCTCTGGTTCAGAGAATAAGAGTTTACAGAATCCCAGTCTTTCGCAATCTTCTCGTCAGTTTGCCCTCTAAGTCTCTGTGTTAAGTTATCTGCTAACCTAATTTCGTATAAGCTTTGTGTCCATTGCTCAATGTTTGGTATTTTTTCCTTCTTCCAAAGCTTTGCGTACTCAACTCTAGCTATTGTTATCATGTATAGTAGAATCTTTGAGTACTTCTTCTGCGTGCTTTGATCTAGTGTGTGCAGCATATTCAACAGATAGATTTCTGGTTCCTTTGAGAATTTCACTTGAAGAATTTCTTCAATCTTATTATGTATAGTATTCCAGTATCTCTTTGCCAACTTGCACATCCACCATACATGGTAGGTTGTACCTACCTCCTCTTGGCATTTCCAACATTTCCCAGATCCTGTTTTATAGATTTTCTGAAGCTTATAAGGGGTCATATACCATCTATTAAAGATCTTCAAGGAATTCTTTTTTAGGTTTTGGGCCGCTGTAAATTTTTGTGTGAACTTCCAACTTTGTTCCCAATTTTCCAATCTTATTGGGTGACCAATATTCTGCGCCCTTTTGATCATTACATGTTTTACCGTTTCATCTTCTCTCTTGTATATCAAAAGTCTTTTATATAATTTGGCAATTATATGTGGTGGATTTTCTTGCATAATTTTTACTATTTCATGTTGTTCTCCTATATTGAATCCAAACAGCTTCCAGTCAATTTGAAATCTTTTTGATAATAGTCTGTAAGAGAATGTACTCAAAGTTACTCCTTCTTTTTCCAAGTCCGATCTGTCCTTTATATCTATTGTTCCAGCAGTATGTTGTTTAATTAAATCTTCGTATCTAAGCCATTTCATCATGTTCTTTCACCTGCCAAAGAAAGCTTCCTGTGGGGAGACCCATTTTGGGACTGAGGTAATAAATACTCTTTTATAATTTCTCCAGATTGTCAAGAGGGATCTTCTAATGTAATGGTTTACAAAATCTTTATCCATATTTGCTTTGTTATAACAGATATATGCATGCCAACCCAATAGTAAATCGGCTCCTTCTAGTACAAGTAATCTTTCATTCTTCAAGTTGATCCAATCTGCGACCCATGATAGTGCAGCTGCTTCATAATATGTATGGAAATCTGGTGCTCCAGCACCACCTCTAATTGTTAAATCAGTTAGCGTTTTCCAACTGATTCTGGGTTTCTGACCTTGCCAAATAAATTTGTTTATGTCTTTTTGCCATTGATTGAATGGCTTTCTATTAGTTATTATGGGAAGATTTTGAAATAGGTACATTAATTTTGGAAGCACTGTCATCTTAATTGTTGCTAATCTTCCCATTAATGATAATCGCAGTTTTGACCACCCTTCTAAATTCTTTTTTATTTCTCTCCATTTCTTTTTGTAATTATTTTCTTAGAGTTCATTATTACATTTAGAGAACCATATTCTCAAGTATTTTGTCCTTTTACTGTATTGAAGCCTGATATCTCAGTTAACTTTTCTTCCTCTTTTTTACTTAAATTTTTGGTCAAAATTGCCATTTTTCCCCCAAATTTGTTCATTACTTTAATAAGGTATTTTATATTACTTAAAGGTTCATCCAAAAAGATTACTAGGTCATCTGCAAAAGCCTTTAATTTGAATTGATGGTTTTTCAATTGCAGTCCTTTTATTCCTTTATCACCTCGAATTACATTATTTAAAATTTCCATTGATGTTATAAACAGTAAAGGGGATAAAGGGCAACCTTGCCTCGTGCCTTTTTTCACTGTTATAGGACTTGTTTTTTCACCATTGATAATTAATTGAGTTTCTTGCTGATCGTAGATCACATTAATCCAAGTCATAAATTTAGGGCCTGAATCCATCTTCTTAAGTACAGCCTTTAAAAAAGGTCACTTCAACATATCAAATGCTTTTTCCGCATCTACAAAAACCATTGCTAACTTTTTTTCATTATGTTTCTTATAATGTTCTATAATATTTATGACAGTTCTTAAATTATCCTTTATATTTCTTCTGGGTAAAAAAACATTTTGATCCTCATGTATCATTTCTGAAAGGATTTTTTTAAGTCTTTTCATCAATATTGATGCAAACAATTTGTAATCAGTATTCAGTAAGGATATCGGGCGATAATTTCTGACATCTGTAAGATCTTTACTTTCTTTTGGGATAAGAGTTATGTTTGATTTATTCCATGATTCTGGTAATCCGCACACTGTAATTTCATTTATTGTCTTTTGTAGAGGAAGTGACAATTCATGCTCAAAATCTTGTAATATGCAGCTGGAAATCCGTCAGGACCCGGTGCCTTATTTTGCTTTAAATGTTTAATTGCTTCTGTGATTTCTACCATTGCCACTGGGCGATTTAGCATATTTTTTTGATCCTCAGAAATTTTGGGTACTCCACATTTTTCCAGATAAAGTTGTATTCTTTCATACTCTTCATCTGACGATGGGTTACTATCAAAAAGCTTTTTATAACACTCAAAAAAGACTTTCTTGATTCCTTCTTGGAGCGTTATTCTTTTATTGCCTTTCTTAATCTCTAGAATCATTTTCTTTTTTTTTTCTCTTTCCTTAATTTATATGCCAGCCTGTTACCCTGTATGTTGGGGGTCCTGGGAGGAGCACCCAAATTACCAAATAAAAACACAAGCTGGGGGGATTTAACTCGAGCACTCTCTTGGCTAAGTGAGAGGCAGGGTAACTTTAGCAAGGATCTTTAACCTTATGTATACAGCGGCGGGTCAGAGAGCAGCAGGACAAGGTTTTCACAGTAACAAACAATATCTTATTAAGGACAAGAAACACGCAAGACAAGACATAAACTAACTAGCTGAGAAATTGAACGGGGAGTTGCAAAGGGAAGGCAATATGACACCTGGTCTCGTAGTCCTGGAGAGAAGCGGGGTTCCGGGGAAGAAAGCTCAGTGTGGTTAGCCTAGTTTCCTTAGACAACCGGGAGCAAAGTGGGATGGAAGTCCAAAGTAGTCCGAAGACTGTTTGAAAATGAGGGATTTTTATAGGGAAGTTTGTGCCTACCAACTATGGTATGCCAGGTGAAAACAAAGGAGATTTTAGCGCTGGACAAAGGATTTGGAAAAGGTCAAGTCTGCATGATAGGATTTGCTCTTGATGACAATAGCGTGGCCGGTACGTTGATGGCCCAACGTAAAGGGATGGCTTGGCTCAGAGCTGTGCAGCTATTGTGATGTTTGCAGTTGGAAGTTCCCTAAAGCTACGAGCAAGGTTTAGTTGCTGGCCTCAATAGGGTCAGGAATGTAAAACCATTAGCGGCTGCACTTTGTCCATGCTTCTCCGGAGAACCTCGCAAACACGTGGAGTGGGGTGGCTGGAAAAGGTCAAGCTAAGGCCAAATTGTTTGACATCAAAATGATATTTGGGGTCCTCACCAACAGTGCCATAGTAGAAGAAACAATCCCCCCCCAAAAATGGGCGGTGTTGGGACAATATTGCACATTTTTCCAATTAAACAATTAAAATCAATTTGGAGCTGAATTTAGGACTACTGTTCCAGGGTCGTATCACTCCAAAGGCAATAACGAGTTAACAACATTACTAACTAGCAAAAGCATTCCCTAACTACCAAAATCCTATACCTAACTACATATTTACAAATAAAACATGAATGCCAAGAGTGGCTGAATGGCAAATGGTAAGTTAACAGTGACAGTAACGCAAAATGGTAAACAATGAAGCACAAACAGACACAATACCGGCAATGCAGCAATGAACAATCAATGGAGATGCGGGCATACAGAGAAAACATTCTGTCGAAGAATGGGCAAAAGAAGTTGCTTCGGTGACAATTCAGGCAAAGAAATTATTCTGGAGTCAGTGTGGGCATGGGGGCCATTCCAGTGGAGAAGCGGGCAAAACATTAAGCAACAGTTCGGTGGAAGGTGGGTAGAATATTAATGCATGTAAAAGCCCTAGTCCAGTGGAAAACGGGGAATGGTGAAAAGTTCCAAAAGGCAAACAGTTCAGGTTGGCTACTGGATACACAGTTCCTAGTCCGGGGGAGGCAAGGTGCAAACAAGAGTCTCTGGGCACCCCCCCCCCCGATACGGAAAAAGTTTGGTGGCTTGAATACGGGCAGATAGCTAGAGGAGTCCCAATGTGTCCAAAAATGCAGGCAAAAGGCTGAAAAAGTCCAAGTGGTACTGGGATGTGGGCAAAACAGGGTTGCAAGCAAACTGTCCAAGTTAATGGTTGAGCTAGCCCAAACTTGCTAGCTTTTTGCAGGATGAGGCTTGTACAAATGGAAGAGACCAAATGGCAGAGGCTATGGTCCGAAGAATAATGGCGGGCGTTTTGTGAAGTCCGTCAGGGAGCGGCTGGAGCTGCATTCCCCACGGTGATATGCGGGCACAGAAGTCATCTCGGGCTGGACCCTCGACAGGAATGGTGGATTTTTGGCACTCACCCCCCACGGTACCCAGGGGTGTGGGCGAGTCCGGGGCTGGTCTCGGCCACTGGAACCGTCGACCTATTGCTCAGGGTAAAGAGAACTGACACAAGTTATAGCCAATGCGGAAATTAAATGTAAATGCATGGATAAGAGCCCAATGGGAGTTTGGTTCACGTCATGAAGACCGGGGGTACTGGGAGCCTCGGTAGGGCAGTTAACAAGATGCCAGGCAAAGTCAAGATGCATGGAGGGGTGACTGCCTCGGACCTTGGTCATAATAAGATGGAAAGCGGTCCAACCACACCTCGGTAAAGGGGGCCTCCATTCAGGGGATACTGTCTGGGGTGGACCGGGCCTGCAAAACTGTGCTTCCTTCAGCTTTTCACCAAGGAGGAGCCTTCCCACAATTAGACATAAGTTGCTCCACTTTGATATGGACTGGGCCCGTCGTGGCATACTATGGGAAAATTTATAACGCAATCCTTCTGGCCGAATTAGGTTGGACTATGGTCTTAGGTGGACTAGGTTAGGCTCTGGCTTCCGCCTGGGCGGATGCTCCCAAACTGGTAAAAGAAAAAAAAAGACCAACGCAGAGACAAGCGAGTGTACCCTTGCTCGTTGCCAGAGTGGACGCTGACTCTGCCGGAGATTGTCCCGGATGGTGGGCCTTACATATGCAAATGTACTAATAACATATGCAAATGGGGAACAATGCACCGGGGCCAGTCGTCGTTGCCAATTGTGTGGGTCTCCAGCCCTTATGGGACGCTAGAGGCACGCCTAAATTTAGAAATACCAAGCCGAATCATGTGGGGGATGGAGACAGAGGCTTAGACTGTTCTCACCCTAACAGTCTGGGCTTCTGAAAAGGAAGACGCAAGAAGTCTCCGGAGGGCAAGAGATAACCTGGTGGTGGACTGAGACTGCAGAGTCAGACCTGGTTCCACTGAGAGGGAGACACCCATGTCTCGCCTCATTGTCCCCAGGAGAGCCTGTGCACAAGACCATCCCTCAGCGTGAGAGATGGCAGGGGCTTTGGCCTGACTCTATCCTTCCTCAGGGTATTCGGGCTGACTCTGTAGGCCCGATTTACCCCAGAGAATTTACAGGGAGACCACGGATCAGCCATCCCGTTGGTCTCCTGCCCAAAGCAGTTACAAAAGCAGATTAAACAAACTTAACAAACTAACACTATAGCCAAAGCAACTACCAACTATAGGCGGAACTATGTACAAAGACCTGGAGCCTGGGAGGGATTTGCCACTCCACCTCCGCTCCATGCAGACAGGGGGCAGTTCAACCATTGTCGAACGCCTCGTAAATGGAGACAAACGTCTCCGACAGATTGATGGCTGGCACTTCCCAATAGTTTAGGGACACTTGCGGTGCCATCACACTCACGGGAACCTTCCCAGAGCCTTTCTCGCAGGGTTCAGTGTCCACAATTCCCTTTGGCTCGACTGGCTGGCCTTTCCACCCTTTCAGCTGAGAGACGTGGAAAAACTTGAGCCAGTCTCCCTTTTTCTTGGGTATCCTAACCTGGTATACAGCGGGGGAGACCCGCTTCACAATGGGGACCGGTCCCACCCACTTGGCAGCAAGGGAGTGTTTGTCCTTATAGAAGTTCCTATAGAGGACTAACTGCCCTTCCTCCCACTGGCAGGGACGATTCACCCAACCTAACCTTTTATCCATCTTCTGTAAGTTCTTGCCAAGCTGGGCAGCAACCGGTGAATTTCCCCAAGGTGGCTGACTAGGCTTCGGACCCACTCGTTGTTGAGAACCACCAGTTCCAACTCGGAGGGGAGGCTTGTGTTTATCCAGAACGCTTCGGGCAGCATCATCTTCCGCCCTGTCATTACCATGTGCAGCATGAAGCCATGGGACACTACCATGCCTCGGAAGGTCATTAAGATGATGGGCAGCTTTATGTCCTAGTCCTTACCGGAGGAATGCACCATCTTCCGAAGGGCTTCCTTCAGAGAACAGTTTGTCCTCTCCACTTGTCCTGAGCTCTGTGGATGGTAGGCAATGTGTAAATGCTGACGAATGCCCAGTGCCTTGCACAGCTCTTGGGTGACTTCCCCGAGGAAGTGTGGCCCTGAGTCTGAGTCAAGTACACATGGCACATCCCACCTAGCACAGACGTTATTAAAAAGCAAGCACGCTGTCGTGCTCACCGTGTTGTCTCTGAACAGGAAGGCCTCGATCCACTTGGAGAAGGGATCAATGACCATTAAACAGTATTTGTTGCCGCGCGGGGTCGCAGACAACAGGCCTATAAAATCTAGTTGGATGCGCGACCAAGGACCCTCGATGCGCTGATGCTGGATGGGAGCCTTGGGACCGGAGGGGTCAGCATTGACCATGGCACAAGATAAACAGTTGTTCACCCATTGGTCAACATCCTGCTTCACTCGTGGCCACCACCCGGTGTCCCGAACCCGATCCAACGTCACGTTGCGACCTCGGTGTCCCTGCTTGTGGACAAACTGAATAATATCACTGCAGAGGTCCTGGGGTACAATCCAGTGGCAGTTGCCGCTGGCATCAATAGCCCAGTACACGCCATCTAGTTGGGAGATTTGGAATCAGCCAGACTCGTCTAAGCCCTTCCTAGCCAATTCCAAAATCTCGGAGTCCCCTTTCTGCAGCATCCCTAAGTGAAACACTGGGGGCACTAACAACTCCTTGGGTTTCACGTTAATGGCAGTGATGGGAACCCCATCGTCCAGTAACGCTGCATCTCATGCAATGACGTCAGCCCTGTTGTTCCACACACAGGTAGCCATATCCTTTTTCTGATGTCCTCTGAAATGAGCTACCCATGTAGGGGCAACGCTATCCTGAATTTGGGCTGCAATGCGGAGCCATTTGCCTAGATGGGCTATGAGCTTCCCATCGTATGTTTTGAGATCATTTTGGATCCAGATTGGTAACCAGACGGATGCAGCCTTTGCCGTCCAGTCTGAGTCTGTATAGATTGCCAGGGGGCAGTCAAGCGGCTCGTGCTCCAAAATAGCCTTCAGAGCTTCTACCTCAGCTGCCTGGCTAGAGTGTGGCCAGGCTTTTCCCTGTAGGGTGAAGGAATCTGTGACCTGGATTGCTCCATAGCCTGTCTGCGAGCTACCGTCCACGTGCATGGATGACCCATCACAGAACCAACATACAAAGCCCTGTAATTGTGCTTCCTCAAAGGAGTCACCCCATTCTACTGGCCAATCATTAATATGCAAGGGTGGTAACAGGCACTCATGCGTAGCTCTGGTCACAATTAAACCATAGGGAGCTGGTGGGTCCTGTTGTTGTTTCTGAAAATCCACCCCACGTGACACCAAAGTAACGGTCCATTTTGCAATCCGGGTGTTGGACACCTGGCCGTTCTGAACTTGGCCGGAAAGGATGTATTTAAGCGGTGTGGGGGGGGGTCTGGACAATCATACGGGCACCTCCAATCATAAACTCCCAGCGTGTTAGAGCCCAGATAAGTGCGAGACAAGTCTTCTTGCATGGACTAAATTTGATCTCAGGTGGATCCAGATTTCTGGAGGGGTATGCAATCACACGCTGAGTGCCATGTTGCAACTGCGACAAGACCGCTCCTATACTCTTGTCAGAGGTGGCTAACTGAAAGAGGAACAGCTTAGCCATGTTAGGATGTGCCAGAGCTGGCACTTTCATTAGGTCTTCCTTAAGTTGTGCAAACACCTGCTGTTGTGCAGGTCCCCAGTTCCACTCGGCGTTCTTCTTTAGTAGGGCATAAAGAGGCTTCGCTTTGGTGGTGAAGGACTCGATAAAGTCCCTAGAAAAGTTGAACATCCCGAGGAGGGATAGCAGGGAATGCATGTCTGTGGGGGCTGGCAACTTCGAGATCACCTCCACCCACTGCGCGTCAGGAGTGTGACCCTCGGTGCCTAGACCTAGGTACTTAACCTCAGTGGACACCAACTGAGCCTTTTCCCTATTGGCCTTAAACCCAGTATCCCTGATGATTTCTAGTACTTCTTCAGTTATATCTCTGGTCCATTCCTCAGTAGAGGAGTGGACCAGAATATCATCTACATAGGAAAGGACGTGGCACCGTGAAGCTGGATGCATCCTAACCACATGTGTGTGGCAAATGCTCGGGCTAGAGTGGAAGCCCTGGGGCGTGCTTTTAAACACGTACTGCTGGCCCCGGAACGTGAAGGCAAATTTATACCAACACGCCTCGTGCAAAGGTATTGAGTGAAAAGCATTCGCCAGGTCAATAACGCTGTGATATCTAGCTCCTGCCGCAATGGCAGCCAGGATTTCATTGTATTTGGCCACGACCGGTGCCACAGGAGGAGTTACAGAGTTCAAGGCTCTGAAGTCTACCGTCATCCTCCACGTTTTGCCGTCGGACTTTAAAACCGGCCACAGGGGCGCATTACAAATGGATTGCATAGGGGTTATTACATCCCACTCGAGCAGCCCCTCCATGGTTTTCCCTATGCCTTCCTCGGCTTCAGTAGGGTACTTATACTGTCTTTGAGGTGGGGGATCTCGGCCCTCTATTAGGACACAAGCCTCCTTTACTTTCCTGCACTCTATTTTGTTCTTTATCCAGACCTCCAGGAAAGCCTTCACCCAGGGGTCACTAGCCACACAATGAACGGGAGCAGGGGCCTTAATGGTGGCACAACGATGCACAGCTGATATCTCCTCAGGTCCCTGGTCTAACTTCCATAGAAACCCATTCGCATAGTCAACCGTGAGCTTGTTTCCCCGCAGGAAGCCGATGCCCAGGAGGCCATCGTCCTCACCACGGTTCTCGCAAGCCCAGAGCTGAAAACGGAACTTCTCTACGGACATCGGGATGTCCTTCCAGGCTCGGGCGAGGTGACCCCCCCACCGTATCCAGAGAGCTGGACATACTTGGGTGTGGGTTCACCGTGCTTAACTAAGTTAGGGTGCAGCACATTCAGTGCCACACTGGAGTCTACTAATAGGGTGGCAGGAGTTTTCCCCCTCGGTCCCAATGCCTGTCTTCACCCAGAACCTTCTCCACTTGTCTGGCCGCAACTTGGCCATAAAGTTGTGGGGAAGCTTCTTGGACCGAAAGCCCCCCTATTCCTGGAAGTCAGCAAGCGAAGGGTATCTGGCTGGAGAGGTGTCGTTCGTCACAGCCTGGACTGGCAGAGGACCACTTGTTGCTAACTGTTTTTCAAGGGCCTCTATAAGTTCCGGTAGGGGGCGCCTTTCGAATTGGGACATGTCTAGCCCGTATCGACGTAGCAAAGTCCAAATCCGGGCCCTAGCTGATGGAGCTGTGGGCTCCTGTCCATCCGGGGTCTCCTTAGGGGGACCGGACTCAAAAGGCTGCTTGGGGGCAGTGGGCTGACTATAGGGGTCCTTTCTCTGCCACTGCCTATCCTGTCTGGGGGCCGGGCACGAATTCCAATTTCCCTTGGGAACGGAGGTCGGCGTGGCCTTCCTATGCTGGGAGTGGGGCCCATAGTTAGAGTATGTAACCTCTGCTATGGGTTCCCAGTTCCCAGTGTCTCTCTTCTGGGCCTTGATGGGGGTCTGAGGGAACCGGCCTCACACAGCAGGTCAGCGACCCTGTGGAGGTTGTCACCGAATTCCTCCCATGGTGTTGTGGTCGGATCTACCAAATCTAGGACCATCTTTGTCTCGTGGTTCAAGCCTTCGTATAACAGAGTCTTGAACTCCACGGTATCAAAGTTGTGCCCATGGGCGGTCAGGCGAACCTTCTCGGACAGGATTGCCAGTAGTTGCTTCTGCGCCACGTAAGCCTCAGGGTTCTCATGAGGACCCTGTTGCTCCATGATGTAGAGCACACTAGCGCTCTGATTGGGTCAAAGTATCCGAACTACCTCCTTCATCCAGTCATGCGCCTTGAGCTTAACCAAGCCACGAGCCACCACAGCTGACTCCAGGGCAGGGAGTCCATGCAGGGACATACACAAGCAGGTCAATTGGGTAAGGTCCTGGCCATTGGCTGTCGGGTGAGAATTTATCACTGCATTCAGCCACATGATGCCGGTGGACTGCGTTAGCGGACCCAATTGGTCGGCGATGGCTTTCGCCTCGGTGGCATGCCAAGGGATCCTAGTCTCGGCGACCTGGATCTCCTCAACTTCTGATCCCTTGGAGCTGCTTTCTCCTGCAGCGGTAGTCTTACGGGTTGTGGCTTATGTTTCTACCGGGTGGACTGGAACCTTAGGGTCATTCCAGTCTGGATTAACGGGAGGGGAAACCAGAGCTTCCTTTGGTGGGGGCTTGGGTTCCCCGGACAAATCTTGGGCGAATGAGGGGAGCAACTCCGGACAAACGGCCGATATCAAGGCTTTACGGGTCTGGAGCTGACTCTCCAATGCAGCAATTTGCTTATGGCAGGCTGCGTGACTAACAGCCTCATGCTGTTCCTTGACCTGCCCCACCATGTATCTGGCCGCAGCTTGGGCATGATCCAGCTCAGCCTCTAAGGCACAAGCTTTCTCTTCCCAAGTCTGGGCAACTAACGTGAGGTCACTCAACTTCTGGGCCGAGGACTGCGCGACGGAGGTGAAAGTTACTTTGTCTGCCCGCAATGCCTCGACTTCTGCTTGAAGCTGGGTGCTTTCCTTTTCTACTGCTGCTAGCCTAGCCCGGGTCTCGACTAAGGCAGAGCTAGCATCTCTGGCTGCAAGCCACAGTCCCCACACAGCCAGCGAGTCTATCGCTGGTCCGAACGGGTTCCTGGACTTAAGTGCCACGGCGTAAGTTTCTCTAAGGGAAGTAAAGGGGTCTGCCGTCTGGAAGACCGAGTCTTTCCAGGGGCATTTGCCTTTACTTAATACCCATTTCTCTAATTTCCCATGGACCTCTTCCTCACACATGAGGTCCTTCACTAACGATGCATTGGGGCCCTCCTTAGCCATTGCTAAGGCAAGCCAATAACTGCGCTGCACAAAACTGTGGGACTGGGGCTGCAGTGATGGGCAGGACCACCTAGGTCCCTTGGGGGAATTCGGGGCAATGAACTCTCAGGAACTTACAGCGCTGTTTAACTTAACAGTGAGAGAAGAGGGAAAAGGAACTAATCTACAGCCTGCCCAAATGAGGAAACGGTTGGCGGATGGGGAGGTCACACTAGACCTGGAGGGGCTTCTGCAGGAGTGCTCGCCTGCCTACATAAGGGGGTGAGTGAGCTCAACTCCGAGGAGGAACTCTTAACACCGTCCAGCCGAACGGTGGGGGATGAGGGGCGAGGAACCAAAGACCTAAAAGTCCCTGACTGGTTTTCTGGGTGAGGGGGCCCTTCCTACACAACGGGCTAAACCGCTAAACCCACACAAAGACTAAGTCGGGATTCCTACCCAATTCTTAGTCGGCTAGCCAAATGGGATTCCTACCCACAAAGTCTACAAAACCGGGATTCCTACCCACAAAATCGGAGAAGTCAGGATTCCTACCCAAGTTTTCTCCAATACTGAACCAAAAAGCCACAAAATTTGGGGCACCAAATTAGTCACACCTTTCCTAAAGTGCTATAGTGTGTGCCTTGCAGCTAGAGTGTTGGGTGCGTGTAAACTGTTCCCTACATGCTAGGCCTAGAAACACATAAGATCACAGCCCACAACAGACCCAAGATGGGGAGGTGATTCCCAGGACAAGAGAAGAGGGGTACAGATTGCCACCCGATAGAACTAACTTACACAGAGACACAAGACACATGCACAGTCCTGCCTAACTGCGATCTACGGCCACTCTCTGACCGTTCCCTAGGTTGGTGCCACTCGATTTGAGGAGGTTCATGACTCCTCAAACTGGGGGTACCAGGGTTGCCCGCATTCTCCACCACTCTGTTACCCTGTATGTTGGGGGTCCTGGGAGGGGCACCCAAATTACCAAATAAAAGCACAAGCTGGGGGAATTTAACTAGAGCACTCTCTTGGCTAAGCGAGAGGCAGGGTAACTTTAGCAAGGATCTTTAACCCTATGTATACAGCGGCGGGTCAGAGAGCAGCAGGACAAGGTTTTCACAGTAACAAACAATATTTTATTAAGGACAAGAAACACTCAAGACAAGACATAAACTAACTAGCTGAGAAACGGGGAGTTGCAAAGGGTAGGCAATACGACACCTGGTCTCGTAGTCCTGGAGAGAAGCGGGGTTCCGGGGAAGAAAGCTCAGCGTGGTTAGCCTAGTTTCCTTAGACAACCGGGAGCAAAGTGGGATGGAAGTCCAAAGTAGTCCGAAGACTGTTTGAAAATGAGGGATTTTTATAGGGCAGTTTGTGCCTACCAACTATGGTATGCCAGGTGAAAACAAAGGAGATTTTAGTGCTGGACAAAGGATTTGGAAAAGGTCAAGTTTGCATGATAGGATTTGCTCTTGATGACAATAGCGTGGCCGGTATGTTGATTGCCCAACATAAAGGGATGGCTTGGCTCAGAGCCATGCAACTATTGTGAGGTTTGCAGGTGGAAGTTCCCTGAAGCTACAAGCGAGGCTCGAGTTGCTGGCCTCAATAGGGTCAGGAATGTAAAACCATTAGCGGCAGCACTCTGTCCGTGCTTGTCCGGAGAACCTCGCAAAAACGTGGAGTGGGGTGGCTGGAAAAGGTCAAGCTAAGGCCAAATTGTTTGACATCAAAATGATATTTGGGGTCCTCACCAACAGTGCCATAGCAGGAGTAACAAGCCACTTTGATGGTTTGTTGGCTTGTTCAAAAATTTTTTGACGTGCTTGTCTAATTTGGTGTTCTATTTCATGTAAATTCTCCTCATTTAGTTGCACTCGCAGATTCTTAATTTCCTTAATCATTTCTTCATTGGACGGATTTTTTCTTAATTGGTTATCGACTTCTTTCATTTGATCAAGAATTCTTCTTATTGTTTCATCTTTCTTTTTTCTTATTTCTGAGTTCCATTTTATAAAGTGGCCTCTTATAACAGCCTTACTTGTGTCCCATACACATTTCATGGAGACCTCAGTAGAGATGTTTTCTCAAAAATAATTAACGATTTCTTTTCTTGCTTTTTGGATGTAATCTTCTTTATGCAATATGTCTTCATTTAGTCTCCAAAATGTGTTTGTTATTCATTGTTTCATCTCTATTTGAATAGAGTTATGATGTGAACATAACTTCAGTATGATTACTATTTTGTTTATCGTTAGTAGAATATTTCTGGAAGCTAATATTAGATCAATCCTAGACATAGTTTTATATCCGTCCGAAAAGAAGGTATATCCTTTAGTATCGCCATTTTTATATCTCCATACATCTAGTAGAGAAAGTTCATCCATCATCGTAAAGAAACTTTTTGGGAGCTTACCTTTGTTTTGAGTCTTTTTTCCTTGAGTTCTATCATATACGGGGTTAATAACACTGTTCATGTCCCCCAGAAGGATTACACTGTCTTGGCTGGAGTCTTGCATGTAGTTCATGATTTCTTGCTGTATTCTTTGAAAGAAATTTCCCTTAGTACCATTCGGTGCATAAGCTCCAACAATAAGTATTTGCTTTGTTGAATAGTAATTTCTACACCAATATACTGACCATTTTTATCCTTGAAGATTTCTTTTGTATGGTATTTATTATTTATATAAATTAAGACTCCTCTTTCTTCTTCTTCATCGTAGATGCGAAGCAGGCACCAAGTCTAGGATTCCTTATATATTTTATATCTTGGGTACAGATTATAACTTCTTGAAGACAAATTATGTCCGGGTGTTGTTTCTCCAGGAAATGAAAAATCTGTCTTTTTTTTTAAATTCCAAGTTAAGTCCTTTGACATTCCATGTTTGAATTTTGATAGTCCTTATGCTACTCTTTTAACTTGCTTTATTTGGCATTTCTCAAATTTAATGTTCTTCTTCTTCCTCTGTTCCTACTTCTTCTTCTGTTTCTTTTTCTTCCCCTTCTGTTTCGTAGTCTTTGGCACCAGACTTTCCCACGGTACCTTCTTCTAATGGAGTATCCTTTCTATGTTCTAAGTCTAATAATGCTACTTCCTGTTGTTGTTTCTTAACTTCTTCCTTATTTTGTTCTACTGTTTCGATTGATGGTGATTTTTGAAAATCTGTTTTCAGCCTTTCCAATATTTCATTTGTTTTATACATTGAGTTTATTTTGTACCTCTTTTGTCAGTATGTGAAGGAGAGTCCTTCAAGTTTGTTCCATCTGAAACTGATTTTATTTTTCAGTAAAAAAATTTGCCAAAGGTTTATATTCCTGATGTTTTCTTAGAATCTGATATGGGATATCTTTAAATATTTTTAATTCTGTATCATCCACCACTAGGTTTTTCTAATAACTCATTTGCAATATTTGCTCCTTAATCATTGTTCTCGTAAAGCAAATAACAATATCCCTTGGTAGTTTCCTTTCTCTTGCTGTTCTAGATGATCTATTGCTCCGTCTTTTCCTCTGGTGATTCAATATATTCTGCCAACACGGGTATCAATTTCCTGTACAAATTTTCAGAAGTAGAATCCTGTAATCCTCTCAGTTTAAGGCATCTCTCCCGGTATCTAATTTCTTGTATATCTATCTGGAACTTCTCTTCTTCCTGTTTCTTTCTGAGTGTCTCAACCATGTCTTCAACTTGTCTTGTTTGTTCTTTCAAAGCTTTAGTTTCTCCCTTTAAAGTAATTACATCTTTAGTCATGTTATCCAACTTCTTTCCAATTTTATTCAATTCCTGCTTCATATCCAAAAGCAACTCAGACCTAGTTTCTTTTAGATCTTGTCTTATCACTTCTTTAAAATTTCTAAACTCTTCCATAATCTGTACTAGTAATTCATTAGATTGTGATGATAAATCTATTGAAATTTTTCTTGCTGATGTTGTGGCAGTGCTTGCAGCTGCTGCTACATTAGCTGCTCCTTTTCTGGTTTGAGAGTCCTTCATGTAAATGTTCTTATATCACTACTATAAGATAATATCTGTCTTATATATCGTAAATATCTTAAATATCTTAAATATTACAATAAATACTAAATATTAAATATTACAAACTTCAACTGACTGAGCACCTATAGTTAATTCATTAAATTCAATTGAAAAATATATCTATTAATGTCAGTCAGTTTTTATACCAGTCAGTAGTAAATGAAAGGTTACAATTGTCTTTAAATAGCAAAGAATTCTTACATTAAACTAGATACGTATAAATATAAATATAATATAAATATAGTATATTATAATACATATAAGTAAGTATAGATAAGTGTATAAATGTAACAAGTGAATTTATACCTTTGCTAAACAGATATTATATATCCTTGTTCTATATATTAATCTGTAGTCTAATCAATCTATTCAAATAATACCTTCAGCATATAATTAATTATTCAATAGAAGCTCCTTCTTAAAAATTCATAGTACCACAGAAGTATTTTCAATTAATTATGTCAATTTTCTAAATATAGTTAATGGTTAATCTATTCAATCAATTTCAATCACTACTACAGCCTACAATTAATTGTTCAGCAGAAGCTCCTTCTTATAAATTAATAGAACATAGAAACATAGAACATAGAAATTCACATAAATAATTGGCATAAAATATTTCACATAAATTCATAGAACCATAGAAATGTTTTCAATAAATTATGTTAAATTTTCTAGATACAGTTATCATACAATTATTTCATTTTGCTCTATAAGAGTATATTTATGTTTAAAAAGACAATCCAGTTGAGTTTGTTAAGTTTTACCCCAGTCTTCTAGCGTACTATTGTTCTTCCAGAAAGTGGGGAGAGCTTCTCATTGAAGCATTACTTAACTTAGCTTAAATTTCCCCCATGTAGAAGTAATTAAGTCACAATGCCAATTTTAAGTTCGTGCTGTACAATTTTAAAGTTTATCTTTTGAGTCTTTTATTCCTCATCATATTGTCTCAGAAGCTGGAAAACTGTCGGAAACTCAGCCACCAAGAATCTCAGTCCTCAGTCCTTCTTCTATTTCTATTTCTTAATCCCGTTTTACTTTGTATATTTAGCTTTGTGTGTTTAGTCTTTCTTTTAATGTTGAAGCTTTCTTCTTCTACTCAGCCTCTGCTCGTCTCTGCTACCTTTCCCCCTGTCGCTTTAATCTAAACTGCTGTTATGTTCCGCCATCTTATGTTCTTTCGTCCCTACTTTTCTCCGCTTATGTCTTCCGTTCCTACTGTTCTTTTCTATTCCTTGTATTTAATTCTATTTGCTTCTATTTCTATATATTTCCAATCTTTATTTTTTATTCTTTATTCTTCACTCTTTGTTCTAAGACTTAATAGGCATGTATTCTGAGTCTTTTATTTTAACCCTTAAAAAGCAATACTTCAGTGTTTTACTCCTTTTCCATCCCCATTGCTCCTTTTTACATTGTTGGAATAGCACACTGTAAAGTATCCACACTCCACAATCAAAATCAAAGTCCAGATTGTCTTTTCTTTGGGTCTGAATATTACCTTTACAGTTTAAAAAAAAATTATTGCTTCTCATCAGTTTTTCTATCAATCGGCTACCTCAGCATGAATGTGGCTGCTCTCCAACCCTGCTCATCTTCTCCAAGCCAACTTTTGTTGGCTCTTGAAGATCGATAGCTTTCTCAGGTCCCCTTTGAGCCCCCTCTGAACCCCCTTTATCGGGGAGGTTATGGGCCGGTTCCTAGATTTTTTCACCGAACCGGCTATTCCTCGCTGGGTGATAGTTTAGTGACCTACGTTGTCACTAAGCTGCCTCATGATCCGCCATCTTCATTCCATCTTGAAGATGGAATTTCCTCAACATTTCTCAGGGGTGGGCTCACCATGTCTCATAAGTTTTGGGTGCAGCACATTCAGTGCTGCATCAGAGTCTACAAGCAGGGTGGCAGGAGTCTTGTCCCTCTCGGGCCCAATGCCTGCCTTCACCCAGAATCTTCCCCATTTATCTGGCTTCAACTTAGCCACAATGTTGCAGGGAAGCTTCCTGGACTGGGGGCATCCCTAGTCTTGCAGATCCAGGCTGGGATAGTATTCAGCTGGAGGAGGGCCGTTTGTCACGGCACTGACCGGCTGGAGCTGCTTCTCCAGAGCTTCCAAGAGCTCTGATGTTGGCCTCTTGTTGAACTGGCTCATGTCCAGTCCGAAATTCCTGAGCATTCCCCAGATTCTTACTCTTTCCGAGGAGTACGTCTGGGCCATGGGATTGTATCTGCCAGATGTCTCCCTGGGAGAGTTTGAGTCCGAGGGCTGTTTGGGGGCAGAGGGCTGCTGAGAGAGATTCCCTGCCTTGCTAGGCTGGCTTCGGGAATCCCTAGCTTGCCCCTGCCTGCTATTCTGTAGGGGAAGAGGGCACAAATTCCAGTTCCCCTTCGGGATGGAATTCAGAGCTGTCTTCCTGTGTTGGGAATGGGGACCATAATTGGAGTATGTCACCTCCTGTACGGGCTCCCAGTTCCCGGTGTCATGTCTGTGCTGTTTGGGGGAGGTTTCAGGGACCCAGGCTCACGCACCAGGTCAGAGACCCACAGGAGGTTGTTTCCAAACGCCTCCCAATTTGTGGTAGTGGGGTCCACTAGTCCTAGGGCCATCTTTGTCTCATGATTCAGACCCCCGTAAAGCAGGGTCTTGAACTCCACATGATTGAAGTTGTACCTTCCGGAGCTAAGGGGATCTTTTCCGTTAAAATGGCCAGCAGCTGTTTGCGTGCTACGTAAGCCTCAGGGTTCTCTTGAGGACCCTGTTGCTCCATAATGTACAACACACTGGCACTCTGTCCTGGCCAAAGAATCCGGATCACCTCCGTCATCCAGTTGTGGGCTTCGAGCCTTACCAAGCCTCAAGTGGCCATGGCTGATTTCAGGGTGGAGAGTTCTGCCGGTGACATGCAAAGTCGAGCCAGCTGGGTCAAGTCCTGGCCGTTGGCTGTCGGGTGAGAGTGGATCACCGCGTTTAGCCACATGATCCCAGTGGACTTGTTCAAGGGACCCAGCTGATCCGCAATGGCCTTGGCCTCAGTGGCCTTCCAGGGGACCCTAGTCTCAATTACTTGGGTCTCCTGAACCTCTGTGCTATCTGCACCTCCCTCTCCTGTGGGGGTTGTCCTCTTGGTCATCGACCTGGTTTCCACTGGTTGGACTGGGACCCTGTGGTCTCTCCAATCTGGGTTGTGAGGAAGGGTGGCAAAAGCATCCTCTGGCAGCGGCTCCTCATGTGCAAACGAAGGGAGAAGCTCAGGGCACACTGCAGAGATCAAAGCTCTCCGGGTGTGAAGTTGGCTCTCCAGCTCCTCAATCTGTTTATGGCAAGCCTCGTGACTGACAGCCTCATGCTGTTCTTTCACTTGGTTCACCATAAACTTTGCTGCAGACCTGGCATTAGTGAGCTCACCCTCTAAGGCATGAGCCTTCTCCTTCCACATCTGAGCTTGCAAGGTGGCAGCACTCAATTTTTGGGAGGTAGCCTGCGTGACAGACGCGAACGTTACTTTGTCCGCGCACAGGGCATCCATCTCGGCATGAAGCCGGGCATTCTCCTTCTCTAGCTTGCTAACCTTGTTTCTGGTCTCAACCAGGGCTTTTGAGGCATCTCTGGTACTCAGCCAAAGTTCCCAGGCAGCCAAAGCATCCTTTGATGGCCCAAACGGGTTCTTTGACTGGCACACCTGAGTGTACGCCTCCCTTAGAGTGGCAAAGGGATCTGTCGTCTGGAAGCTAGACTCCTTCCAGGGACATTTCCCCTTACTGAGGACCCACTTTTCTAACTTTCCTCGGACCTCCTTTTCTAGCATGAGGTCCTTAACCGCGATCTTGCTCCTCTCTGCCATTCTTAACACTGCAAACTACCAAACCAAAAAGGACCAGGACCTGGAGGGAAGGGTAGGATCACCAAAACCCCTGGGGGATTCTGGGGACACGAACTCAGTGGAACTTCGTGAGGTAAGAGGAACGGAACCTAACTCCAGCCTGCCTATTACAAGTCATATAAGCCCGGCCTTCCACCTCAACAGCTTAGAAACAGAAGGACGAGGAAATGGTTCAGGGATGGGGAGAGTCACCTAGACTCCGGGGGAAACCTTCAGGAGTACTCTGTCTGCCACTGAAGGGGGAAACAAACCCAGTGGAACTTACAGTGCTGCCTGGCCAAGCAATGGGGGAGAAAGGGGCAAGGAACCAAGCCAAACCTTCCCTAACAGTTTTTCGGGTGAGGGGGCCCTTCCTCCAGCTCAGGTTAAACTTTCTAAACCCTGGACTAGGTCGGGACCACCTGCACCTAGTATGCTAACAATCAGGACGCACCCAAGAATTACACAGACAAGATGCACCCACGCTTTCACTACAACTGCAAAACTACAAAACCAGATGCACTTGCATTACTCTGGGGGGAAAAGGAAGGAGGAGGGACTCGTTTCCTAAGTGCTGTCGTCTGCCTTGTCTCTACGGTGTTGGATGAGTGTGGACTGTTCCTAACGTATCCACTAGCGCTAGGATCCCAGCCCACGATAGATCCCAAGTTAGGAATGTGATTCCCAGGACAGCTCGTGCACGCTCCTTGCTATCGGCAGTGCCGGGGTAGCTGACATACACAAAGCAAGCGAGAAAAGGGGAGCAGATTTCCAACCCAGATAGAATAGCTCCTGGAGCTCAAGCATACAGATTTCACACACACACACACACACACACACACGTCTTCCTGCCTAACAGAAGCTCTAGCGACCTGACTGGCCGTTGCCAGTTCAGTACCAGCCAGTTCAGTACCAGCCCGATTTGAGAAAGTTCGCAACTCCTACTCAAATTAGGGGTACAGGAGTTGCCCGCGTTGCTCCACCACTCTGTTACCCTGTTTATTGGGGGGTCCCGTGAGGGACACCAAAGTGCGCTCTCAAAATATCAAAAGGTGGGGAAAATAGCAAAAGCATAAGTTAGCACCGTGAGAGGCAGGGCAATGGAGCGGAATCTTTTACCAAATGTCTACGGGGTCAGGCCAAGTCAAGGAGCAAACAGGATTGAAATAATAATGGTGATCTTTATTAAAATGCAATCAAACAGTGTATGCAGCACACTCACACAGATAACTATAGAAAATAAAGGTTGGAGTGAGACAGAGGGATTTTTAAGAGAGATTGTTGATTTGGGTGATACTCCACCTGTCCTGGAGCCCGGATAGTATGCTGCGGAAGTTCGGAGGTGCGTAGTCTCAGTATGTGAGACTGAGGGGAAGGCTCACCAAGCACAGCAGCAGCAAGTCTGGATGGATATCGGGCATGATCCAAGCGATCAGAGGAAGGTCTCAAAATCGGGGGGGTTTATAGGGGAAAATGTGGCTACAGGCTATTCCGTACTTGGGGAAAACAATGAGTCTCGGGCTGGAGACAAAGCCTCCGAAAGGTCAGAATTGGATGATTGAGTTAGTTGACAAAGAAATAGACAGTATGCAAATGCAGAGTGCTCAACAGATGAGGATTCTCATAATCAAGCTGTTACCCTGATCTCTGGGGGTCCTGAGAGGGGCACCTAAATAGCCAAACAACAACACAACTTTGGTGAAGATTCGCTGGAGCACTCACTAAAGCTAGTGAGAGGCAGGGTAACTTAGCAGGATCTTGCAACCCAGCGTCTACGGGGTCAGGTCAGTCAAGCAGTCAGACAGGTTAAAATAATAACAATGATGTTTCATTGAATGCAGACAAATATTAAAGACACCAAAGGCACACAGATAACTAAGAAATCAGAGATTGACTTAGTGATTTTCAGAGGGAAATGGGTGATACAGCACCTGTCTTGTAGCCCTGGACCTTGAGAGCGAAGTTGGGGTGCCATGAAGAAATTCGGCGCAATAGAGCGATCCGAGCGATCCGGGGTTGAGCAGTCCCAGTTACTGGAACTGAGGGGAAGGCTCACCAGGCAAAGCAGCAGCAAGGCAGTATGGAACTCAGGAGTGATCCAAGGAAGGTCTCGGAATCAGGGGTTATTATAAGGCAAATTGTGACTGCAGGCCATACCTTACTTGGTGAGAACAATGCATTTTAGGAGCGGGACAAAGCTTTGGAAAGGTCAGAATTTAGCATGATTGAATCAGAGCCGAAATAACAATAGTGTAGCTCATATGCAAATGCGGAGCACTTAGTACAGCTCTGTCAGGTTGCCTGCTCGGGGCAGGGAGCCTTTGTTAGTACCACGCATATGCAATGAGGTGTTTGCCGGAGAGGTCCCTGAAGCAATGAACCGGCCGTATCTGGCCTGCCTGGGTGGAGAATGGTATGTCCAGCAATTATTGGCTGTGCCTGTTTACGTGCTTGTCCGGTGGCCTCACAAACATGTGGAGCGGGGTGGCAGAAGAAAGCTGAATTGTTTGATATCAAAGTGATATCGAGTGCTATCTCCGGGTAGGCCTGGACCACAGTAGCAAAGCCTCCTGCTCAGGGCAGGGAGTTTTGTAAGTAGCATGCATACATAATAGCGTGCTTGCCGGGAGGTCTCCTAAAGCAGCGATCTGGCTATTTCTGGCCTGCCTGGGTGGGAAATGGAAGGTCCAGCGATTAGTGGCCATGCCTAGTTTCGTGCTTGTCCAGGGGCCTCACAAACACACGGAGAGGGATGGTAAAAGAGAGCCAAATTATTGATATCAAAGTGATATCTAATGTTACCCCAAGTGCGGCTTAGGAACTGCAGTAACAAAGTACTTCCATGCTTCTCAATTTAAGGAATGGGAAGGCCCTACACCAACACAGACAGAGACACAAAATGGAGTTCCTGAGGAGGCTCCTGCTTTTGTCAGCAGGGTGGCAATAAGACAGATTTCCCTCAATTACAAAGAGCTGCTGCTGGTCGATCTGTCTGAGACCTTTGTGGGTTGGCAAAGAGACGTGCCTCTGTGCTCATCCCCTTTTGTACATAGTTTTATAGGTTTAGTAGTTGGGATTTGTAGATAGTAGAATTTAACCTTTCCCCTGTAATACAATGATGGCGATTGTTGCTCCAAAAACTTTGGACACAGTAAGAACTGTTTTCCTTTGTTTCCCCCTGTTAGTCTTCCTTTGGCCCCTTCAAGCAGGAATCCCCAGCAAGGACTTCCCCAGGAATTGTACAATTGTTGAACCACAGCACCTCCCAGGTGAGGGGTTGCTTTGCAAAAATCTTCCCTGAAGTTGATGGTAGCAACCCCAAACATGCTTATTCGTTCATGGAAATTCAACCATGGTTTGCAGAATACAAATTGACTACAATGAGCAAAATTGCCAAATGTTTTGACCCTGAAAATAGGAATGAGGAGGTCTTTTGTCAGAAAGGCCCAAAAGCAAAATCAATAACTTTGTCATTCAGTGCAAGCCCAACACAGCTGCCTTGGCATTCTATAGTCTATATTTGGCAACCCTCACTCCAGCCTGTGACTTGATGATTGTTACGGCTGTGGCTTTGAACGTTAGAGACCCCTTTGTGCTTTCCATCCTCTTTGGAAATGAAGTGCACACAACTCCCATTGAAGCCAATTTGGTCTCACCATTGGAGAAACACAAAATTGTCCAGGTTGCAGATTGGCAGAAGCAATATCAGAGCATGTTGTGAACCAATTTAGCTAAACACAGTTGACTGAGCTGGTCTATCCCTCTGAATCAAACTGCATGTAATTCAAGTTACAAGTCAATTTGGTTTCAATCAAGGGGAATATTTGTCCTGAACCTCACTCACAAAGAAGGCAGGTACACCCTCCAATTCGGCCATTGGAATTTGATCACTATTGCATTCAATCCATTAATTAAGGATGCTGCAACATTGATGCAGGCAGAATCTCCCATTGTGGGTGCTCATGTATTAAAATCAGATGTTTGGGAGTCAATGCTATTATATCTGATGATCTCCTTGAAGGATATCCAAGTAGGACTTCATAAGCTGAATACCTCTGCACTATGGCCTGAATGCGCACTCTATTTACAAAGCCGGATGGGCAGATTGGCTATAAATTGTGTTGTGGACCTTAGTTCCACTAGAGTGAAATGGGCATGCACAGACTGGATTGTGTCTATAGGAGCAGGCATGTCTTTGCTAGATGCAACTGTTACCCTGATTCTTGGGAGTCCTGTAAGGGGCACTTAAGTACGCTTCAAATTACAAAGTGGGAATTAGTCAAAAGAGCACAAGCTACCAATACGAGAGGCAGGGCAACGGAGTGAGATCTTTTACCCAATGTCTACGGGGTCAGGCCAAGTCAAGGAGCAAACAGACGTAAAAAAATAATTGTTGTTTTTATTAAAATACAGCCAAACAAGTGTATGCAACACACTCACACAGAGAACTATAGAAGTAAAGTTTAGAGTTGGATAGAGGGATTTTGAGAGGGGGTTTTGGTATGGGAAATACTACACTTGTCCTGAAGCCCGGGTAGTCAGAAGAAGAAGTTTGTGGAGATGGAATTTCTCAACACGTGGAGCTGAGGGGAAGGCACGCCGAACAAAGCAACAGCAAGGCGGGATGGAAGCCAGGAACGATCCGAGGAAGTGCTCAAAGTCAGGGGTTCTGACAGGAGAAAACGTGGCCATAGGCCGTACTTGGGGACAACAATAAGTTTCGGGCTGGAGACAAAGCCTCTGAAAGGTCAGTATTTTACATGATTGAGTTAAGACCGAATTGTCAATACAGTAGCCAGTATGCAAACGCGGAGTGCTTGACAGATGAATATTCGGCTAGTCAAGCTGCCTTCTCGGGGCAGGGAGTTCTTTGTAAGTGGCGTGCATACATAATGTGGTACTTGACTTGAGGTCTCCTGAAGTGGGGAGTTGGCTATTTCTGGCCTGCCTGTATTTGTTTGGAATATTACAGCGATTAGCGGCCGTGCCTGTATGTGTGCTTCTCCGGGGGCCTTGCAAGCACGTGGAGGAAAAGGGGTATAGTAGGCCAAATTATTGATATCAAAATGATATCTAAAATCCCACAAGTCCGGGCTAGAAACTACAGTAACACCTCTGGATTCTCTTCTGGAGCCTGGAACTCCATAACATAAAGAGCATTAGCCATCTGCCATGGCCACTAAAGCTGGATGACTTCCCTCATCCAAGGGTATATATCTAATGTGGTCAAATTATCCGCAGCTACCACTGACTCAAGGGCTGGCAGACCCACTAGAGAAATGCAAAGATGGGCTAATTGTGTGAGATCTTGTCCGTTAGTGGTGGAGTGTATGTGCGCCACGGCATTAAGCCACATGATCCCCATGTCCTTGTTCAGGGGGTCAAACTGCTCTGAGATGGCCTTGACCTCCATTGCAGCCTTTCCTCCATGACCTGGTTCTTTTTTTTTTTTTTAATCATTTTATTAAAGTTTCAAAACTAAAACAAACATTTGTTGCTGTTTCACTTGAATTATTTCTTGATTCTTCCAAACTGATCTAGATTTCATTTCAAATATCTCTTAACATAGTTATATCATTGTACTGCATTTTTCAAATTTTTTACATGTTGGTACTTTGCATTTCATTTCCATATTCCTGCTTCATGATATTTACCATGATCATCTCAATGAATTTTTCCACATATTACCATGAATTATAGACTTCTATCAGGCATCACCCAGCAATCACCTACAATTTGCCATTCTTTCTGAATTTCATTGTCTGATTTCCCATTCAATCTTTGAGAGACTATGTCAGTGTTTTTATTTTCAATAAAGGTCCCCCACCATTGTTCTATTGTAGGTATTTGCTGTATTTTCCATACTTTAGCATATTCAATACATGCTGTTGTTATCATATACAGTAGTAATCTCCAGTGTTTCTTTGTATTCATACCATCCACTAAATCTATCATATTTAACAAATACAATTCAGGTATCATAGGGAATTGCACTTCAATATTTCACAAATCCTGTTATGTATCTCAGTCCAATATTTCTTAACCTTTGGACATGTCCACCACATGTGATATATCGTGCCCACCTCTTTTAAACATTTCCAACAAAGCCCAGTACCTGTATTGTAAAACTTTTGTACTTTATCTGGTGTCAAATATTATCTATAAAACATCTTATAATAATTCTCTTTTAAGTTCTGGGCAACCGTAAATTTATTTGTCTTTTTCCCACTCTGTTCCCAAGAGTCCAGTTGAATTGTATGACCAATATTCTGTGCCCAAGAAATCATTACTGCTTTAACTGTTTCTTCATACTTCTCCTGGTGCAGTATTTCCTGGGTAATTTGAGCTAGTAAATGAGGAGGATTTTCAAATAGTCTTTTAATCACTCCATCCTTTTCCTTTATTTCAATTCCATATGTCTTTAAGTCCATCTGAAACCTTTCAGTTAACTGCCTGTAAGGAAACCAATTTAGAACTGTTCCTTCTTGCTCCAACTTATCTCTTGATTTAACTGAAGGCTGTTCGATTCCGTCCTTTCTATTATGTCATCATATCGAAGCCATTTATCAGATTCAGTCCATCTACCAAAAAAAGCTTCTTGAGGGGAGACCCAGGTGGGCAGCTGCCTAATGTTTCTAGACTTGTAATCCTCCCAAACTTTCAAAAGCGATCTCCTAATGTAATGATTTTTGAAATCTTTATCTGTTTTTACTTTATCATAAAACATATAGGCATGCCAGCCCATCCTCAGATCTGCTCCCTTCAATGTCAACATTCTGACATCTTGTAGATCTATCCAATCTTTTAACCATATAAAGGCCGCAGCCTTGTAATATAGCTGAAAATCGGGTAAACCCATACCGCCTCGATTTTTCTGATCTGTCAAAATATTCCATTTGATCCTGGGTTTTTTCCCTTGCCATATAAACTTGGATATTTCTCTCTTCCATTGTACAAAAGTTTTCTTGTTCAATATTACAGGAAGATTTTGGAACAAAAAGTTCATCTTTGGCAAAACGTTCATCTTTATTACCGCAATTCTCCCCAACATTGACAATTGTAGCTTAGACCAGTTTTCCAAATCTTTAATTATCTCTTTCCATTTTTTTTCATAATTGTTTGCATATAACTCATTATTTCTTCTGGCTATCCAAATGCCCAAATATTTAACTTTTTGTCCTCTCTTAGATCTTGTTTTTTGTATTATTTCCGTCTCTTCTCTCTCTCTCAAATTTTTGGTTAAGAAATTTGTTTTTTCCACATTTACCTTAAATCCAGAGAACTCTCCATAATCTTGAATAATTTTAACCAATTTCCCAATGCTTCTACACGGATCTTCCAGAAAAACTACCAGATCGTCTGCGAAAGCTTTTAACTTATATTGCTGTTTCTTAATTTGAACTCCTTTGATGTCATTATCTTCTCTAATAGCATTATTTAGTATTTCCATTGTCATAATAAACAGCAGGGGAGACAATGGACATCCTTGTCTAGTCCCTCTCTTCAGTTCTATCAATTGTGTTCTTTCACCATTTACCACCAGTCTTGCTTGTTGTTGTTTATAGATTGCTTCAATCCATGAGACAAATTTCTCTCCGGCCAACATCTGTTTACAAGTCAATATCATAAATGGCCAGTTAATCATATCGAACGCTTTCTCTGCATCAAGAAATATCATAGCCATTTTTCGTTCATCACACCTTTCATAATACTTAATTATGTTTAGCACCGTTCGGATGTTATTTCTCAGCAATCTTTTTGGCAAGAAACCATTCTGATCTTCATTGATAACATCAGACAACACTTTTTTTAGTCTAGCAGCGAGAATTGAAGCAAAAATCTTGTAATCTACATTCAAGAGTGAGATTGGCCTATAATTTCTCACGTCAGTCAAATCTCTGCCTTCTTTTGGGATCAATACTACATTTGTTTCTTTCCAAGTATCTGGTATTCCTTCCTTTACTATTTCATTTATTGTACTCTGTAGAGGTATTGAAATCTCATGTTCCAAAGTCTCCATGTCCTGGTTCTTGGGCATGTCACCACCTCTACAGGTGGTGATGGCCTTGATCTTGATTGGGTGGACTAGGGCCAGCTCCTCCCAATCAGGGTTGTAGGAAGTGTGGGGGGATGCTTCCCCTGGCAGAGACTCATATGGAGCATATGCAGGGAGTGGAGGAAGTGTCTCAGGACAGACAGTGGCCATGATCACCTCCTTGGTGGTCATTCTCCCTTAGTGCATTCAGGTCTTTGGCCTGCCTCTCAGCCGTTTGAGTGAGCTCTTGGATGGCTCTCATGGCTTAGCTTAGGGCCATCCAGAACCGCCAAGCCACCATAGTTTCTTTGGAGGGGCTGAAAAACACCTTCTCCCTGTACTGTGTGCAGAATGTGTCACAGAGGGTGCTGAATGGATCTGTGGTTTAAAAAGACCCTTTCTTCCAAGGGTTGTTTCCTTTGCTCACAACCTATTTTTCCAACTTGTTTTGCTCCTTGAACATTTTGGCTGAATTTAGGTTTTAACCTTTCCAATCAAACACACATGAGGGTGTGCAATACAATGCCTCTGTGGCTTTCAAAATGTGATGATGTTTCTCTAAAACGTCCCTGCGATCAGCAGTCTCCACTGGCCAGAACAAGGTCTCAAAACTGAGGAAAAGTGGGCCAGCACTCAATGGTGGAGAGACCACTGTTCTTCTGATTTCTGGGGGTCCCGGGAGGGACACCTAAGTGCGCTCCAAATATTAATAAGTTGGGGGAATTAGCAAGGAGCACAAGCTAGCAATACAAGAGGCAGGGTAACATAGCGAGATCTTTGACCCTATGTTTATGGGGTTGGGCCATGTCAAGAACTAGGCAAATTGTTCAATTAAACGATTTTATTAAACTTTCCTTAATTAAGCAAACAACGACACACACACTCATGTACTCATCTAAGAACTATAGAAGCAGAAAGTGAGAAAAAATTGATAGGGGTTTTCAGAGGGTTTCTGGGGTGATACTCCACCTGATCCTGCAGGAGAAATAGAGTTCGATGCTGGGGATTGTAGTAGCTCAGCGCGTGGAGGCTGAGGGAAAGTTCGCCAAACAGAGCGGCAGCAGTTCAGGATGCAAGGCAAGAGCGTTCCGACAAGGAGCTCAAACTTGGGGTTTTTATAGGGAAGATTGTACCTGGACACTAGCCCCCTCTCCCAAGGAGAACAATAGGGATTTTAGTGGAGACAAAGCCTCTGAAAGGTCAAAATCAGAATTGATGAGATTTGGCCAGCACTGCCAATTGTTAGAACAGTATGCAGATGAGGAGCGCTTAGCGTTTGTATAGAGCAAGCAGTTCGAGGCTGACAGCCCTTGCATTAGCTTAATGGTCGGCTGTGTCTGGAGAGTACTACTGGCTGTGTGGCAAATGGTTGTTTATTGGCCTAGACCTAGCGTGCATAATTAAGGCCATGCGGCTGTGCCTGTTTACACAGGCTTTTTGTGACCCTTTCAGACATGTGGAGTTCATCTTATGGAGTGCCACATGGAAATATTAAACATAAATTATATGAAATTGTAGGCCTCGGGCTTGGGCCAGATAACCACGGTAACACTACTGGGGTCCTTTGTGGAAAATCTCTAGCATCTGCACCAAGCAGAGCTGAAAGGGGGGAAAACGAAACTTAGAACAAAGCCCAACAGTCAGTTGTCACCACCTCCAATGCACAAACTGCTCAACAATCAGTTGTCACCACATCTGAAGCACGAACTATTTGTCCCCAGGGAGTGATTCTGCAGGGAAACTACAAAACAGGGTCCAGGATTTCTTCCTGTCCTACTGACTTTCCTTGTTAGGAAATCTACGAAAGTCCACTGACCTACCAAAAGAAGCAGTATGCACAAAGTGAGGTTACAAGCTTCTGCTTCTCACACCCTCTGTAACCGTAAGTGCATGTGTTGTGTTGTGTGTGTTTTCCTAATTGTGATTCTCTAACTCTTTGGATCCCACACCACAATAGACCCAGAACTATGGGGAGCTTCCCAGGGGAATTATGTGCCAAGTCCTTGCAATCTACAGTCACTCATAGCTGGTGAACCAAGCTTGTGGCTGGATGGGGTAGCTGCCAGATATGGACTAAGACAGAAAGGGGAGCAGATCCCAATCCATAATAGCCCTTATGGCTTCACTCACACAGATTCACACTCACATATGTCCCAACTGGAATTCCTACAGGTTTCTCTATGTCTGCCTTCCTGAGCTTTGTGCATTTGACTCATGAGTCAGGAGTGCAGGATGTTGCCGCCGCCACCACCACCACCACCACCACCACCACCACCACCACCACCACTAATCTTGTTACCCCAGAAGATGGGTGACTCAGAGGTCCACTTGTGGTGCCAGTGCCTCCACAGAATGGTGGGGAATTGCACTTCAAAAAGGGAGGTCTGTGAGGGGGGGTTAAACTTACAGGATCTTTCCACCTTTGTCTATTGGAACTAATGCAGGGACACTAGTTGGAGATTAAAAGAATGTGTTATTGGGGAGAAATCACAAACACACACAAGATTCAAGCAGTCTCACAACCAGACAAGGCTAACTAAAGGAAAGGAAGGAAAAATTGGATAGTGAGAAGTTGGGCTGAAGTGGGCGATATTTACTTATCCTGCAGAGAAGAGATGAAGTGATGTAGCTTAGACTAAGGGCCTAAAGGTACAGTAAGATTGGGAATCTGAGCAGCAGAGTGACAGCCTATGTCCAGTGTACTATGAATTGTTTGGCTCAGAGCCAAGGTTTAAATACCTGGTTTTTTTGCATGGCAGTGGAAGATGTTAATGGCTCTCTGGCAGAGCAAACAGTGGGGTCTGGAATGGGCTAATGATCTTAGATCATCTTAGACTGGGTGGCAAAGTATTGATGGGAACTGTGATAGCTTTTTAATGTCAGGGCAGATGAGGAAACAAAGCAGAATTCTGGCAGGAAGAGGGAACAAGTTGGTGACATACAGCATGTAGGGGCATACAGCATAGTAACACTGGAGAGAAAATGGATTTTTCCAGCAGCTATGTACTGTTTTGAGTTGTCTGTATCACAAATGTTTCATGCAATAGCTTAAACCTGAACAGACACTGAAAACGTTTCAAAAGACCTTCCACTGTTGACGATGAATACTGCTAAAAATGTTTTTATTTTAAAAGATTAAACCACAGAAATAGAGATCGTCACAGATACCTTTGTTCTGGACCTTCTTTGGGAGGCAGAGAATATAGAGACTGTCAAAAATTACCACTTCACTGATTTAACAGCGATTACCAATATCATCATCATCATCATCATCATCATCATCATCAAGTGTATTTGTCTGTGGAACAATGTCCATTACAAAATGTTACAAAAGCACTGCAGGAAAATTATAATAATGCAGCCAGCATGCTTGCCAAAAAGAATCAACAAAATACAAAATACGGAGGAAATACAGGAATAAAATCAAATAAAATTACAGGGGAAAATGCCAGGGCAACAATAAAACTACAACAAGTGGTCCCCTTTGCAGTCCACTGCTGATGTTTTCAGAAATTTGCAGCGGATCTTTTGGGCTGCTACTGCAAAGGTGGCCACCTCAAGTGTAATAGATTTGGAGTGGTCTGCCAATAGGTCACAAATAATATTAGGCAGCATCCAACCTGCCCTCACTTTCAAAAGGTCTCCCAGGAAATGATTCCTGGGGTCCCTATACAGTGGGCAATGTAAGAGATAATGCGCTACATCTTCCACCTCCCCAGAACCACAAATACACAAACGCAGTGTATAAGGGATCCTTTTATACTTTCCCTCTAAATACGCTGAAGGCATTGTCTGGAAGCGGAGGGCAGTAAAGGCTTTTCTCAGAGCAATGCAAATTAAGTCTTGAAAATACTGTTGGAAATATTGTTCCTTCTTTATAAGGCTGTACCATGGAGAGAACACTTGCTGTTGACTAGCAAGCATATTTTCAAAGGAATCCAACTCAAAAATCCTATTTCTAATAGAGTTTTTGTCCTTATGAATGATAGAAGTCTGGACATTTTCAAAATAGGAAAGGGACAGTGTTGTCCAAGAGAGGGCCCATCCTCCCTTAGCAAGTTGCTCAGTAAAGCATTGTTTTGCTAGATTGCAGTCATCCAAGCTCATCAATCTTTTCCCATAAAGTATAACTGCTTTATGGATTCTAGCCTTGATAGAAGGTAGATCCACTTCCAGATTTAGCAATGAAGAGGGTATTCCTGGGACAAAGCTAACAGTTCTTTCAAGAATCTGTCCTGTATGGTTTCAGCTACTGCAACATGGGCCTGTCCCCATAGCTCTACTCCATATAGTAATTGGGACAGGACTTTGGACATAAAGATTTTTAGAATGGGGCTTACCAAGGAACCTCCACTAACTCTTCCAAAGGTTAGTATTGCTTTTGCTGTCCTCCAAGCTAGAAGTTTTGCTGCCTCTAAATGGCATTTCCAATTCCCATTATAGGAAAAATGGACCCCCAGGTATTTAAAGCTATAACATTGCTCAGTCAGATGACCATCCAAGTACCATTTGTGGGGACGCTTTCTTTTAGAGAAAACCACTACTTTAGCTTTGGAATTGTCAGGTATCCCTCCAAATTTATTTCGGGAAAAGCATTTATTATAGGATATGTAGTAGAAACATATAGGTAAACACGCAGCTGCTTGCTAGTAACAACACATTCCAGAGAACACAGTTAAGTAAACAACACCTGGTTCACACCAGATAGAGCCAGACTCTGGTCTGCCTCCCAAGGTCAGTTTTAATTGCTTCGTGTGGGAACAAAAGGGGAAAGCTATAACGTTTTGCTTCTGCACATTTCCTTCAGTTCGAATCACTGAAGTTTTGTACCAGCATCTCACTCCTGAATAAAACTTGTTTTGCATGTTTATTCTGTGTGTGTGAAATCAGTTCCTGACAGGAATGGTTGATAATAAAATTCTCCTGACTGTAAACCTTACCTAGTTTTCACAGAAATCTCCTCAAACCTATCTGAGTGATAGATAAGAGGGCCATGTCATCAGCATATAGCAGCATTTGGATTTTCCTGTTTCCAACAGAGGGTGGGAAACAATCTGCAGAACTCAAATCAGAAACAAGATTGTTCACATAGAAATTAAACAGAAAGGGGGCCAACAGGCAACCCTGCCTGACACCTCTTTGAGCTTTGACATTACCAGAGAGAGTGTTATCACGGTTATGATATATCTGGTGAGAGCACTAGATATCCTTTTGATATCAAATAATTTGGCCTTTACTTGACCTTTCTCTGCCACCCTACTCCACGTGTTTGCAGAGGTCCACCGGACAAGCACGTATTAGGCGCGGTCGTTAATGATTGTACAATGATTCCAGCCTCTCCGATGCTTTAGCAAAAAACCTTCTTGCAAACCGGCTTTGCTCAGCACGAATCTTTACAAAGATGCACAGCCAAGAGCTAAGCCATTCCTTTATGCTGAGCCATTTACATACTGGCCATACTATTGTCATCGAGCGCTAAACCCATCATGTAAAACTTGACCTTTTCCAACTCCTTTGTCCAGCTACAAATTTCCTTTGTTCTCACTGAGCATAGTATAGCCTGTAGGTAAAGTCCACCCCATAAAAAGCCCCCACTTTTTGGAATGCTTGGATCACTCTGGACTTCCATCCAGCCTTGCTGCCACTCTGTCCAGTGAAGTTTTCCCCTCAGTTCCCAATAACTGAGTCTGCCTCCCTTCTTGGAACCCCCGCTTCAGGACTACAAGACCAGGTGTCGTATTACCCCCTCCCGAAAAGCTCTCCATTTCTATTTCTAGTTAGCTGTGTGCATGTGTTGTCTTATTTGTTGTTCGTCCTCAATAAATGTTATTTTTGTTACTTTAAAACTTGTCTGGCTATGCTCTCTGACCTGAAGCCGTAGACATAGGGTAAAAGATCCTAGCTAAAGTTACCCTGCCTCTCGTTAGCTTAAGAGAGTGCTCGAGCTTAATTTCCCCAACTTGTGTTTTTATTTGGTTATTTGGGCGCCCCTCCCAGGACCCCCAACATACAGGGTAACAAGAGTACCTGACAAGCCAACCCTCACTCTTAAGTCAGTGTATGAATGCAATTGTTTCAACAAAAACAACAAATGTTTATCTATGTTTGTGAGTGATAATTCCCCCACAGTCGCTGTCTGTCTATTGAGTCAAATGCAGAAGTAAAATCTACGAAGGCCACATACAAACTTCCTTTCAGTTTCATCAGGCTTTTTTCGATCAGCTGAGTGAGCACAAAATAATGGCCGATTGTGCTCCTACCATGGTGAAAACGAGCCTGTTCCTCTGTTATGATGTCATTTTCCTCTGCCCAAGATTGGAGCTTGTTCAAAAGAAACCTGCCATAGACTTTTGATATTATGTCCAAGAGACTGATTGGTTGATAATTTTGGGGATTAGATCTCTCCCCTTCTTTATACAGGGGTACAACAATAGTGGACCGCCACCCAGTAAGGATGATTCCTACCTGGTTGATATAAGAGAACAGCTTAGCTAGAATGGGGGCCCACCAGGAAGAACTGAATTTGAATAATTCCGGGGGAAGCATATCTTCCCCTGGAGCTTTGTCTGATGTCAAATTTTTAAACAAACTGTCAATCTCTTGGGATGTCACTGGGGACCAATATAATTTATTATTGGAAGGTTGGCCTATTTCAGGATAGATAGATGTATCTATATTATAAGTTGGCAAATTTCAAGATGGATGTATTTATCCAACTGAGTACTATGCCTACAAGATTGGCAGCCTATCTTGGCAGCCTATCTTAAATTGTTTATACTGAAGTTTAAAAGTCTAGGCTTTACATTGCCAATGGTGGTCTGGATTCCTACCCCTCAGCTTGCTTCTCCTAACAATGATTTTGTCATTTAGTGTTCTCCTAAGTATGTCGATATCTTTCTTTTATGTGTAGACAATGCCATTTTGTTACACAAGGATCCATAGTGAGAAAGAGTTTGCTAAGTGTGATTATAATACAAGGTCCAGAGGGCACCATAAACACTCTGAAAAACAAGCTCCATTTATAAGCCTTTTTACATCTGCCCAGTCCCCTTTTCCTCGTTTACAGCTAGCTGGAAGATTTTTAGCAGCAACAGTGGAAGGATCATGAAGGAAGGCTGGAGAAACACAGAATTTCAGTGTTGGGCTGCAGCAGTGTGCCTACAGTAAAGAATACAATAAACTTGAGTTGTGAAATAATTGGATTTTGTTCTAGCCAGTCCTATCATAGCCACATTTGACTGCCTAAGACAGGCAACAGAATAGCAGCTGCTTCCAGAATACTGAGCATGTGAAAGTGATCAGAGAGAAAATGGAAAAGGAGGTAAGTCTGTCAAACTAACTGTCCTCAGGATGTTTTTAAAAAGCACAGATCTATGAGTTTGGCCACCAAAAGAGAAACACTGTAGCTAGAAAAGATGAGGTTGATGAAAGAAAAAGTCATCCCAGGAAGCTTCCAAGTGTTCTCTAGAAGGTTCAGAGCATTATTGCTTACTTATGCAAGGCTTCCCTGACCCAGTTGTTTAGTTTCACATGTGTCCACTGTTAGTTTTGGATAAAAACTTTGCTGGAAGGTGTTCCCCTAGCTTCTCCATGTTATTTCTGCCCTGGGAACATTTTTGTTTTGTTTTTGTTAAAGAATCATAGCGTTGGAGGAGTTCAGAGAGGCCATCGAGTAACGCCCAGAAACGTATCTTTACTAATTTAGCGGCAGCATTGTTGTTGTGTGTCTTCAAATAATTTCTGACTTATGGTGACTCTATCACAGGGTTTTCTGGGGCTGGGACTGCGTCGATGCAACCAAGATCACTCAGTGGGTTTCTATGGAACCCTGGTCTTCAGAGTTGCAGCTCAGCGCTCAAACCAGTACACCACGCTTGCTCCAACTGCAGTATACCTGGATATATCCTCAGGCTGCATTTCAAAGACAATCTGAAAACTAAGCTCTTTTGAGCAAAGTGTGCTGCAGTACTTTTATTATCACCTGAGATTGTCAAAAAACTCTCCAATCAAAAGGCTGGAGAGCTGGCGTGGTGTAGTGGATGGAATGGCGGGCTAGGACTCTGCCGACCAAATTTCGAATCCCTGCTTTGCCATGGAAATCCGCCGGGTGACCCTGGCCAAACCACATTATCTCAGACTCAGAGGAAGGCAAAGGCCGAACTCTCTTCCAAGAAATCTAGCGTCCCGTAAGTCGGAAGTGACTTGCACACAACTCCAATCCAAGCAAGTAAAGCGGCGGGGCGGCGGCGCGCAAGTCCCGCAGCAATGACGTCAATCGCACTCGTCAAACTAAGCCGCTGATGCTGAAGAGGCTGCCAATAATAGCGGACAGGAAGCGCGGTTGTTGCGCACGCTCTTTTGCTCCGCTCTCTGCTCAGAGCCTCAGGCAGGAAGAGAGGAGGGCACGGCGACGCCCGCAGCCGGTGTTGGGTGGTTATCTGCGGGGTGAGCAAGCGCCGGGGGAGAAGCGCGAGGGGCTTGCGTGGCCACCGTCGAGGGGAGGGGTCGTTAGCGGGGTCTTTCTCGGACCGGGGTGGGGTGGGGTGGCGGTGGCGGGGTATGAGGACAAGGACTGCACCCTTTCTGCTTGCAACCATCGCTCCTAAACGGGGGCGGCCCTTTCGCCAGGTTTGGCAACAGTCCCAGGCTGCAGCCGGGCACAGATCCGGTGCCTCGGAGGTGGCCTCGTTCAGGTGTGTGTGAGGCAGAGAGAAACGGAATGTGTGCTCTTTTTTTCTTTTTTTCTGTGGGAGCTTTGAAAGTATGTGCGAAGAATGGCGAAGGTCCCGCCTCTGGCCCTGGCGCCTCGGTGATTGGTTCTGAACCCGCAGTTTCCCAGTTTTCTTTTCGCGTCCGATTTCAGAGAGAGGATGTTCCTTTGCTGTGCCGCTTTGTAAAGACTGATGTATGTTAAATAAAACGAAAGGTTTTACCGGTCGCCGCCAGTTGCTGGCAATGACAGATACACTTATTTGCACTCAGGTTCTATAGTTCATCCAAGTATCTCAGGCAGGATACCTACCCTGTCTCAGTTTTTACTCTTATAAATCCTGCAAGGTAGATTAAACTGACAGAAATGTGGTGGCCCAAGATCATCCAGAGAACTTTATGCTGAATGGAGATTTGAGTGTAGTCTCGTGCTCAGTCTGATTACAGAATTGCATATTAAATAAATTTAAGAAGTACAAAAGGTGTTCTTATATTTCTTTGCGGAGCTCAGATATATACAGAGAACGTGCAAAAATTTCACAGACCTTCTGTACCTCTTGTAGTTTGGGCCTTTTTGTCCCATTTTCACAGTTTCTCCTTTCTGCATCTGTAGGTACCAGATTTGTCAGGTCTCCAAGGCAATTACTATTAACAATAAATCTGTCAGTCTTGGAGGTAACACAAAAATGCTGCTATCGCAGCTTTGTAAGAATCTTGCATGGCTTTTTGACCACTCTAGGAAATAACCTGTAGGGAATGCAAAAGTCAATTCTTGGTGTATCATGATTAAACAATGGAGTGAGGTTTAATTGTTCAGATCCAGTTATGCTAATAGCCCAGTTTTATTTGTCATGAGCTTCTGTGGAAGTGGCCTAGAATATCTGTCAGTGTAGGCCAAATAAAACTTGCTAAGATTTAAAGATGTCTTTATATGTTAGGTATATACCATATCGTTTCTATCTGTGCATATAAAATAAACTAGATGTAAATGGTAACATTTTCATGACAGAATAAATGTAATAAATTTACTTTTAATGTTTCTCATTTTCCTTCTTCCATATCAAATTTGTCCCACTTATTAATTCGCGCATCAGTTAATGGGGATTTATGTCTTCTAATTAACAGAAAAAAGCCATATGAGCTGTTATTAAAATATGAACTGTCAGCTTCATGTCATCTTTTTGGAACTTTGAGTTATACTAAGTTATACTGAAGAGTTTTGTGTTACCTTTAATATGTTTTATTTAGCTTAAACTGTTGTGGAAGTGAATTGCAGTTCCTGAAAACTTATCTGTCTACTAATATATAAAAGTCAAAGTTTGTCTGTGTTAGGCGAAGACCTCATATGATTGTCTGCCTAAGAAGATTCTATGGAATCCTGAGGTTTGCAGTTTAGAGAGGGGCCTTTAGAATTTTCAGCCAGAGAGCTAGAGCCTGCTGGTTGCTGTGGAGATGAGGCCTAGCAGCAAGGGGGAGGACAGTGTATTCCCTCAGGAACCCAACCTTTGCATGTTAATAACTGAATATAGATTGGATTGGGGAATATAGGGAAAGGTTACAGGTACTGGACAAGACCGTTTGGGGAGCTAGAGACACAGGATCTCTCATCTTTCTAACAGATATTACTTATGAGAGAATAAAATCCTGGGCAATGCTGGGTATATACACTAGTGTCAAATAAAACCTGTTAGTCTGTAAGGTACAAGAAGACCGCTTAAGATCTTTTTCCATAATGTAAGAAAAGAAAATATCACTGAATCTAATAGCTTACAATACTCTGTCATAGTTATAATTATTATCTAGCAGTTCTTAATGTTTGGACTAGACCAGAAAATATTATCTGTTCTTCCAATACTTACAATCTATTAAGGAAAGTATTCTCATTTTGAGGAAGTGCAATCTACAGATCATCTTATTATTTTCTTTCTTTAAAATGTGTACAGGCTGCCACTTATCATAGAATCATAGAGTTGGAAGGGACAATAATGGCCAGCAAGTCCAACTTCTTGTATATAATTCCAAATCCATATTTCTAATGGAAGAGCAAACTGTCCTATGGCATCTTAAAAGTCTAAAGAAATTTGTTATAACATCATTTATGGAAGAATAGCTATCGTACATGAAATTGGTAGCCAAAATTTTAGATAAAATATGCATAGTTAAACAGCAGGGTTTGAAAACAACACTGACCATTTAAAAATCAGTTGCTGAAAGCACATACACTTGCACTTAGGGATATATTCACAGTATACAATTACAGTCTTGAATAACACTTTTAACTGCTATGACATCCTGTGAAATCCTGGGATTTGTAGTTTTATGAGGAACTTGATATCCACTGTCACAGAGTTTTAATGTTGCAGTGGAAGTGCACAACAGATTTTTAATTATGTCACAAAACTAAATTCATGATTCCACAGGTTGGTACTATTAAATTGTTATAAATATGTGGTACGGGTACAACTATCATCATCATCATCGTTTATTGATTAGTCAACTGACCATATCAACATGGGTACAACTAGGTAAAGCAATTAACATACACATTTACCTCTCTTGGTCAGTTTAGAGTTGACTTGTTAAATCAATTGTTGAAGTCTGAATCAACACACAGATAAATCCTATTGATTAAAATAGGTCTATAGTTGGCCCTCCACATTTGCTAGGGTTAGGGGTACAGGACCCTCACAAAAGTGGAAGAATTGCAAATGTCAAAATATGTGTGTGTCTGTGGAAAGGGGGCTGAGGTATGGTTGGGAGAATGGTATCCCAGGGTTCAAATCAGGTCAGAGAGAGGAAAGGGAAAGGAGGCAGGTTGGCATGATGGCCCTATACTTCTTCTCTCTCATCCATCTCCTTCCTTGGGTGTGGGTTTGTTGTGCTGAGAAATGGACTGTGACCTGTCGTTAGCTGGCCGGGCAGCTGCTGGTGGTGGAGGAAGATGACCAGGGGTGGGTTTTTAAAGAGCAGAGGCCTGATTGGAAATGCTGAGAGGGATGGTTCTTCTGGAAATGAAGTGCCTGAGGTGGGGGGCAAGAATTGAAGAAACTTGCAAATAATCAAATCTGTGAAAGTCAGACCCACAAATGTGGAGGGCCAACTGTACTCTATTTAGGACTAACAACAGGAGTTATACCATAGTGTGATAATGGCTTGGCCACAGTAATTTGAAAAGTGTCTTGGTGCCCAGTTGTCTTCATTTGCAGAGAATTTTGACAAATCAGAGCAGGTCCAGAGAAGAGCAGCTAGAATGGTGTGGGGACTGGAAATCAAGCTCCTTGAGGAAAGAGGAAGGTATCTTTAACCTGCAAGGGGGTAAAATTTAGTGGGTTAACTGAAGACATAATTCAAGTATCTGAAAGACAGTTAAGAGGAAGATGAAGTCTAAATGTCTATAACTTCAAAGAGCAGGAATAGAACTGATTGGTGGAAATTGTAGGGAAGGAGATTTCAGCTAAGTATTAAGAGGCATTTCTGAACACAGAAAATGATTTTGCTGTGGAACAGACTGCCTTAAGACTGCCTTTAAACAAACATTGAATTACAGAATGTGAAGGCAGATATAACTGCCTTGCACAGCACAGTCTATATTAATCAGAATGTTAGTCTAGATTATCTCTTTCTTGCTTCACCTATGTTACTATGAAAACTTTTTTTTGTCCTTATTCAGACCTCTAGTGATAGTTGGGAACTACCTGATGAATTGTAACTCAGCCAGCTTTTGTTCTATCTCCCTTTGAATTTTTTTTTGCTCCAGAATGGCTTCTTTAAGGTCAGTGACAAAGGGTGCTGGGTTGTGGTATTTTACCACTGTTTTTATAAATGTTGCCATTTTTTATGTCAGATTTTTGCCTGGGTTAGTGATAGGCACAAGTTAGAGGGACTGGAGAGTAATTTTCACCTCCCTCTGATGTTTGGTGGGGTTGAACTGTTTTCCTGTCAGTGATCACTGATGTCCTCCTAAATATGGAGAGAAGTGGAGGGGAAAAATGCTATTGGCAACAGCTAAGGAACATGATTAGAAATACTGTCTTCTTTCTCCTGCCCACCTGACTGCCATAAAAATGCCATAAGCACTAGGCAGACTATACAGATGAATGGATTGCTTCCTGATTGCCAAGGCTGTGTGAGAGGGACCAGGATTGCTAAGTGAACCACAAGTGATTTTTCTAGTAACTGTGAACCCTCCCATACAGGATGGATCAGAAAAACCAGAGCTGAGTAGTCACGAGCAAGCAAGTTCCACCATGATGCCTTCTTCACCTGCTGGCAGTAATTTTTTCCCTATTCTGTCTTCCAAGGAAGGAGGGATGCAGTGATTTGACAGAAAAGTAAGACAAAATTGGCTTGGGGGGCTACATGAGGCCTACAGGTCACATATTGCTCACCCCAGTTTATTCTGTTTGTAGAAATGGGCCTATTTGCCGTATATGGAATATGGACAGGCATTCCAGATAAAAGATGGAATAGATAACATTGGTCAGTAAACAAATGAAGAAATGAATGACCTGCTGCTTTGTAGTTCATAAGGAAATTTGAACACACCAGCAAATGCATGAACTAGAATAAAGTTTCCTTTTCACATTAATTAAGATAATTGGCTTATTTACTGTCAGGCTAAAAAAATACAAAGGAATCCTGTTGCACCTTTTGAGCCTGAGGGAAAAAAAATCTTGCATGTGTTCCAATTTACTTCAGCAGATGCATAAAAGCTTATGCTATAAAATTCTGTTTTTTTTTCAGTCTGAAAGGTGCTGCAGGATTCTTCTGTATCTTTTTATGCTGAAATAAAATACTACTTGAATACTAATGTCAGGATATTGTGCTAACCTGCAATGGTTGTGGATGACCAGTGTTACTAATGGAATTTTTGCTGTCAGTTTTTTCTGTATATGATTTCCCTCTAATTTGATAGTCTACAATTCTTGCTGAACAAGTATGAGTACCTTACTTTTATCTGATGCTCTGCGTAATATTAAATGTATTTTTACTCAACCCCTTCTTTTCCTTGATCTTCTCACAAAAGAAAAACTGTTCAACCTGAAAAAAGGGAACTATTAATCTAATATGGAAGTGCCACACAGAATAGGTAAAGAGATACTACAGGAATACCCTGGCTATTCTAAATGAATTCAGATCACCAGGGCCAGATGAACTACATCTGAGGGAATTAAAAAAACTAGCAGAAGTCATTTCAGAACCACTAGCAATAACCTTTGAGAATTCCCAGAGAATGGGAGAAGTCCCAGCGGACTGGCCAAATATTGTCCCCATCTTCAGAAAGGGGAAAAAAGAGACCCCAGACCGCCCAGTCACCCAGACATCAATACCAGGAAAGACCCTAGAGCAGATCATTAAAGACAGTCTGTAAGCACTTAGAAAGGAATGGCATGATCACTAAAAGTTAACATGGGTTTATCAAAAGCAAATCATGCCAGACTGATCTGATCTCTTTTTAAATAGAGTTATAAGCTTGGTGAATGAAAGGAATGCTGTGGATATAGTGTATCCTGATTTCAGTAAGACCTTTGGCAAGGTCCCCCATGATATTTTTGCAAACGAGGTAGTAAGATATGGGTTAGGCAATGGTACTGTTAGGTGGGTTTGTCATTGTTTAACCAAACAAGCCCAAAGAGTGGTCACCAATGTCTCTTCATCCTGGAGAGAAGTGACTACTGGGGTGTTACAGGGTTCTGTTCTAGGCCCAGCACTCTTCAAATCTTTATTGATGGCTTTGATGATGGACTAGAAAGTATGCTCATCAAATTTGCAGATGGCACCAAGTTAGGAGGGATAGCAAATACCCCAGAAGACAAGATCAGAATTCAAAATTACTGAAACAGATCAGAGAGCTGGGCCAAAACTTAACAAAATGAATTTTAAGGAGAGAAATGTAGGGTGCTAGACTTAGGAAGAAAGAATGAAATTCACAGATGTAGGATGGGTGACACCTGACTTGAAAAGAGTACATGTGAAAGGGATCTAAGACTCTTAGTAGACCACAAGCTGAACATGAGTCAGCAGTGTGATGTGGCAACTGAAAAAGCCAGTGTGATTCTAGGCTGCATCAGTAGGAGTACAGTATCGAGGTCAAAGAAAGTAATAATATCACTCTAATCTGCTTTGGTTAGACCTCTCCTGGAATATACTGTGTTCAGTTCTGGGTGCTTCATTTCAAGAAGGATATTGATAAGCTGGAATGTGCCTAGTGGAGGGTGCCCAGAATGGTGAAAAGTCTGGAAACCATGCCTTATGAGGAGCAGCTTAGGGAGCTAGGTATGTTTAGCCTGATGAAAAGAAGATTAAGAGGTGGCATGATAGCCATGTTTAAATATTCGAAGGGATGTCATGTTGAAGATGGAGGACAGTTGTTTTCTGCTACTCCAGAGACTAGGACACAAAGCAATGGATTCAAAGTACAGGAAAAGAGATCTTGATTGTAAGAGCTGTTTGACAGTGAATATGCTGCATTGGAGTATGGTTAAGTGACCATCCTTGGAGGTTTTTAAACAGAGGCTGGGTGGCCATTTGCTGGGGGTGCTTTGAATCTGTATTCCTGCATGGCATGGGGGTTGGACTTCATGGCCATTGTAGTCTCTTCCAACTATGATTCTGTGAAATGGTCCGTCTTCCAGGGAAGTCTTGAAGAAAAGAAAAACTAGTTTTGAAGTATTTCCACTAATTCTACTGGGTTTCACAGTGGGGTAACTTGTTACGCATAATGTTCTTAATTTTAAATATGTCTGGAAGTATGTCCTATTGACTTGATTGGAACTTTCAGTTTCCAAGAAAGTGGACTGAAGGTCCATATCTGAAACAGCAGCATGCTTCTTTTTTTGTGTTTGCCTGCAACAGTGAGCAAAGCTAAGTATATTAGCTGTCACTTCATTACTTTTTGGAACCCTTTGTGTTTGTCACTTCATATCACATCATAAAATGCAAGGGTTACATCCAGGTGGTATTGTGCCTCATCTTCTACAGTGCAACATATCCATAAGGAATTGTTAAGCTATTTGTAGGAAATGTAGTCACCCAGTGGGTTTCCATGGCTGAACAGAGGTTTGAACCTTGGCCTTCTGGAATTCTAGTTCAACACTCAAACCACTGGCTCAGTCATAGGGATGTGAGGGTCAGATACATTAATGACCATTTAAAATTTTCTTTTACTGTAAGTGGAACCTTGGAACTGGCAAAGCTCTTCCAAAGCATAGTGCTTGTGCTTTAATCCAGGGATGGGCAAAATATAGTCCCCCAGGGCTGTTTCCAAGGCTCCCAGACACCCCAAAATAATCACTAGGAGGCGTGGAGCTTATTTCCACCATTTATAGAGACCCTCTGGAGCTCCCGGGAGATCAAAACAAAATTGTGCAATTTTTAAAAAATGTTTTTGCAGAAGCCCAGGAATCCCCAAAACATGCTTCCATGTCTTTTAGAAGGGGGCTGGGGCATTTGGGGAAAAATGGTTTTCTTTTTGTGGGAGCAGATGCAGTGTGGGAGTGTAGCCCTCTGAGGTCTCCTGAAGGCTGACGCATCCCTCTGGTCTTACACGGTTGCCCACTCCCATTTTAGCCCATATATGATACAATGGAATTATCTTAATTAGTATTGTACTTCAGCCTGTGCCAAAACTTTATTTTATTTTAATTTTCTTTTTTTGGAAAAAAAGTACCTCACTATTAGGTGTGTTTTGACTGTGCACTTGAAATGTGATCTGTTTTTATCCCCGAAATCCGGGATATAAGTCTTTGAACCAGTGAGGCCAAGGCTTGACAACAAGAATCCTTGAACTTTTCTGAAAGAAGTTAAAAAAGCTCACTGATCATAGGTAAAACTTAGGAAGTGTCTCTTATATACTTTTTGGAAGACCAGCCATGGCTTGCAATGTAGTTTCTCCAAGACCTAGCTGTGTGTGGTAATCTTTCTTCACCATCACCACCCATCCTCAAGATGGTCTTGCTGGACTGTCACTTCCTCACTTCAGTTGTTATTATATAAATTGAAATAACATGACTGAATGGTAGAGATGCCAATGATGTTTGCTAGGCTTAGCTTGCAAAGAGCTGAAGAAGGAAACAATATAAGTAAAAACTCTAGAATTCTTTTCTCTTTGATTATGGTCCGAGCTGGAGATGACTTACTCCTCTGTCTGCTAGCCCCAAAATTCTAAGTGGAGAGATAAAACAGCACATTTTTAATGATTCTCTTTGTATTTCTTCCCCATATGTTTTTTTTTTTACTTTTGAAAAGGGCAACTCCTTTTAAATTTTTCTTTTGAAAGGTGGCAGAAATATGGTTTAAATTGGGACATTTAAAAGATGTTTCAGTTAAAGGTGAAAGATCTATACGATCTGAAGAGAAACCAGAGTATGGAAACCTTGCCAAGGAGTAGATCAGACCATGCCCCCCCCCCGGGTACTAATAATGGAAGATCAAAAACCAGATTAGAGATGGAGAATAAATGAGATCTACTGAAAGATGAGAAAATAATAGAAAAAGGTAAAGAAATAATAGAAAGATATTTCGCAGAAAATCTGAATAAGGGTGTACCCATATAAACAGTGTAGGAGGCTGGTAAAGCTGTAATGCGGGGTTATTTAATGCAACAGGATATAAAACTTAAAGAGAAAAAGTAAAAAGAACAGGCTTTAACAAAGGAAATACAGCAATTAGAAAATATATTAAAAACCTCACCTGGAAATATAAAGATTATAGATCAAATAAAGGTGTTACAAAAACAAGTATCAATTCAGGACACCCAAGAAATTGAAAGAAATTTGAAATTCATAAAACAAAAAAAAATCTTTTTTGCAAATAAAACAAATAAGTGGTTGGCGTATAAAATTCGAAAAGAGAGAGAAAAGCGGTTGATATTTCGGATAAATGAGAATAAGAGAACTTTAGTCAAGCAGGAGGAAATAAAGAAGGCCTTTGAAAGATTTTACAGATCTATATGCAGATCCGGGAACATGTCAGTTAAAAAGAAGTAAGATAGAGAAGTACTTAAGTGAAGGGGAGATACCAAAAAATACAGATGAACAGAGACAGCAATTAAATAAGGTTGTAACTAAGGAAGATATAGTGCAAGCCATCCAGAAACAAAAATCAGGGAAAGCACCAGGGCCGGATGGCCTTACTGCACTTTATTATAAAATGTTTTATGAACAACTAATAAATCCACTGCATGAGATAATGAATGGAATGAGTTAAAATATATGACCCCCATCTTGGGGAGAAGCTAACATTACTTTGATTCAAAAGGAAGGAAAAGACCCCAAAGAATTAAGTAATTATAGACCCATTTCACTGTTAAACGTAGATTGCAAATTATTTGCCACAGTATTGAGAGATTAAAAAAGATTATGCAGGTAATAATACATACGGCTCAGAATGGCTTTTTACTGGGAAGATTGTTAAAAAATAATATATGGACAGTGCTGAATGTAATAGAGTATTTTCACAAACACAATGAAAAGAAAATGGCATTGTGTTTTCTTGATGCTGAAAAAGCCTTTGATAGAGTAAATTGGGCCTTTTTAGAACAAACAATAAAAGCTATAAATTTGGGATCTCAATATACGGAATGGGTAATCACTATATATAACAATCAAAAAGCTAGAATAATAGTAAATGGAGAGATAACACAAAGTATAAGGATAAGTAGAGGAGTCAGACAGGGATGTCCCCTGGCACCACTCTTATTTGTATTAGTATTAGAAATAATATTTAATAGTAGGCTAAGACAAGAAAAACAAATCCAAGGGGTTAAAATTAAGAAACAGAAGTATAAAATTAATGCTTATGTGAACGACTTAGTAATCATTTTGGAAGATCCTTTATCTAATATAGATATATTAATGAATAGATTGACGGAGTTTGGTATATTATTGGGTTATAAAATAAATAAACAAAATACAAAAATAATTATTAAAAATATCCAAGAGCAAGAAGAACAAGAACTAATAAATATAACATGCTTTATGACAGTGAAGAGGGTAAGATATCTTGGAAAAAATATTACAAAGAATGATGTGGATCTATTTGATAACGACTATAAAAAGGATGGAATTAGGGGAGGAACTTAGAAGATGGCAAAAGTTAGAACTATCATTAATGGGTAGAATGTCTGCAGTTAAGATGAATTTACTTCCAAAAATATTTTTTTTGTTTCAAAACCTCCCAATAATTATGAGTGAAAAACCCTTTAGAGAATGGAATCAAGAATTGAGAAAATTTATATGGAAGGGAAAGCGACTGAGAATAAAACTCAAGATATTAGAAGACGGTAATGAAAGAGGAGGAATGGGATTACCCAACTTAAAATTGTATTATTATGCAAATTGTTTAGATTGGATGACCGAATGGATAACCCTGAGAAATACCAGAATGTTGAATTTAGAAGGTGAAGAGTTATATTTTGGATGGCATGCCTATGTGTGGTATGGTAAATCATCTATAGATAAAGAATTCAGATCTCACTTCTTAAGAAAATCTTTATTAACTGCATGGCTAAAATATAAAAGACAATTATATTTGAAAATCCCACTCTAGGTTTCAACTCATGAGGCCTTTTATAAAAGAGAAATCCCCAGGATAAACTTCTGGATTACATATAAAGAAATATTGAACATACATGGAGATAACATAAATTTTAAATCTAAAGACGAATTAAAGGCCCATGGATGGCAGACACATTGGCTATTATTTATGCAGTTATTGAAAATATATGAAAAGGATAGAGAAGCAGAGGGATTTGAAATTAAAGAAAGAGAGTTTGATAAGATATTAAAGCCAGGAGAAAAGCATAAAATAAGTCAAATATACAGTATATTATTGACTTTACAAAATGAGACAGAAACAGTTAAGATGACAATGGTAAAATGGGCTCAAAATTTGAACCATGTAATTACCATGGATCAATGGGAAAGCTCTTGGAGAATCACATGGAAGTTAATAAAGCCAGCCAGTTTGAGAGAAAATTACTATAAAATGCTTCATAGGTGGTATATCACTCCAGTCCAGATTTCAAAGATCCAAAAAAATCTGAATGATACCTACTGGAAATGTGGACAGAAAGGTACATTTTTTCATATATGGTGGCAATGTGATGAAGCAAAAAATTTTTGGGCAGGAGAACATACTAAAATACAAGATACAATAAAAATAAAAATTTTATTATCTCCCAAAGTATATCTTCTTAATGTGATAGAGGAATTACATATAAATAACTCAAAAAAGAAAATAATTCTATATATGATACACGGCCGCCAGACTATGTTATGCACAGGTATGGAAACAGAAAAGGCCCCCAAGGTTAGAAGACTGGTTATTAAAATTATTTGATATGGCAGAAGCAGATATGGTAATAGAGTCTTTGGAAGAAAAGAAAAAAAAGAAAACTATTGAAGAATGGAAGTTAATCTCTTTTCTTTGGGAAGTTTATTGGGGTAAGAACACTACCATCTTTTTAGAATATTGATTTTCATAGATTAATGAGTGTCTAGAAGGTGTGATGTCTTAAAGATAATATGACGATAAGGAATATAAAGGTGGAATAGGAAGGTGTAACATAATAATGCAATAAGTAACATGTAATAAAAGGTTGAATAATTAGAATTATTACTTTTGAATTTAAAATTTAAATCTAAATTTATTAAATTAATCGAGTTATTATAAATATGGTAATTGGGGATATAGTATAGCGTCTTAGTATATATGGTTTTTTTTAGATATTTAGAAGGAATATTGCAGATAAAAAAGCATGAGTTTCTTGAGTTTCAGCGGGGGGGATGTTTAAGTGGGAGGAGGTGATGGTATTATTATTATTAACACAGTTATTAATATTTATATAATATAGAGAATATAGAAAAAATATAAATATAGAATATAGTGAAATAGCAACTTTAGTAGATAACTATAAAAATATGTATGTATTATACATGTAATATTATATGCTGTATAATTCTTGGAAATGATTCAAAATGATCTATACCATCACCTTTAGTAAAGTGGGGAATATATGTTTAATGTTTTATACTTTAATGTTGGTATTTTGTACTGTGTTTTGTTTTGGTTTGGTTTAGTAGATTAGTTATGCACTTGTGTTGTGATGTATGTATGTATTGTGTGTCATCACTTAGTATAAATTAATAAAAGAAAAAAGATGTTTCAGCTCCAGAAATAGTAAGAAAAGTTAAAGTGCAGAATGAATTCAGGCTAGCCAGAGACATCAAAAACAATAAAAAAGATTTTTCTAGATATGTCCACAGCAAAAGGAAAAACAAGGAAATGATATGGTCTCTGCATGGAGAAGATGACCAATTAATAACGGGGGGGGGAGTGAGAAGGCAGAACTACTCAATACCATCTTTTCCTCAGTTTTCTCTCAAAAGGATAGAAGTATCCAACCTGGGGCGTAGGGAGCAGGTGAGGAAGTGAGGAAAATGCAGCACAGAATAAGTAGAGAAGTAGTACAGGAATATCTGGCTAAACTAAATGAATTCAAGTGCCCAGGACCTGATGAATTACATCCAAGGATATTAAAAGAGCTGGCAGAAGTCATTTCTGAACCACTTACAATAATTTTTGAGAAATCTTGGAGAACAGGAGAAGTCCCAGCAGACTGGAGGAGGGCAAATGTCATCCCCATCTTCAAGAAGGGGAAAAAAGAGGACCCAAATAATTATTGCCTCGTCAGCCTGACATCTATACTAGGAAAGATCCTAGAGCAGATCATTAAACAGTCAGTTTGTAATTACTTAGAAAGCAACGCCATAATCACTAAAAGCTAGCATGGATTTCTCAAAAATAAGTCATATCAGACTAATCTTATCTCTTTTTATGATAGAGTTCCTAGCTTTATAGATGAAAGGAATGCTGTAGACGTAGCATATCTTGACCTCAGTAAGGCCATTGACAAAGTTTGTCATGACGTTCTTGCAAAGAAGCTAGTAAAATGCAGGCTGGACAGGGCTACTGTTAGGTGGATTTGTAATAGGTTGACCAACCGAACCCAAGGGGTGATCACCAATGACTGCTTTTCATCCCAGAGAGAAGTGACTAGTTGAGTGCCACAGGGTTATGTCCTGGGTCCAGTGTTATTCAATATCTTCATCAATGACTTAGATGAAAAAGTGAAGGGCATGGTCATTAAATTTGCAGATGATACCAAATTAGGAGGGGTTGCAAATACACCAGAGGACAGGATCAAATTTCAAAACAACCTTGACAGATTAGAGAGCTGGACCAAAGCTAACACAATGAAATTCAACAGAGAGAAATGTAAGGTCCTGCACTTAGGTAGAAAAAATGCACAAATATAGGATGAGGGATTCATGGCTGGATAGCAGTACATGTGAAAGGTATCCAGGAGTCTTGGTAGATCACAAGCTGAACACGAGTCAGCAGTGTGATACATCAGCCAAGAAAGCCAATGCAATTCTTGGTTGCATCAATAGGAGTATGGTGTCTAGATCAAGGGAGATAATGGTACCACTTTATTTTGCATTGGTCAGGCCTCATTTGGAATATTGTGTCCAGTTCTGGGCACCTTAATTCAAGAAGGATATCGACAAGCTGGAATGTGTCCAGAGGAGGGCGACCAAAATGGTGAAGGGTCTGGAAGCCATGCCCTATGAAGAATGGCTTAGGGAGTTGGGTATGTTTAGTCTGCAGAAGAGAAGGTGAAGAGGGGACATGATAGCCATGTTTAGGTATTTGAAGGGATGTCATGTTGAGGAAGGAGTGGGCTTGTTCTCTGCTGCTCCAGAGACTAGGACAAGGAGCAATGGATTCAAGTTGCAGGAAAGGAGATTCCACTTGAGCCTCAGGAAGAACTTCCTGACAGTCAGAGCTGTTCCGCAGTGCAATGTGCTACCTCGGAGTGTGGTTGAGTCTCTTCCTTTGGAGGTTTTTAAGCAGAGGCTGGATGGCCATCTGTTGGGGATGCTTTGATGGATGTTCCTGAATAGCAGGGGGTTGGACTCGATGGCCCCTGGGGTCTCTTCCAACTCTATGATTCTATGATACACAAAAAATATTTTGATTATACTGTCCCTCCCTCCCAATTGCTCTGTACTCATGTTTTTTGAAGGGCAGTTTGCTGCGAGGAGGCAAGTTGGAGAGTAGTGTCCTGTGTTCCTTGTACTAATATTTTTCTGGTCTGCAGCTGATCATCAATTGCAAAGACATCTTGCAAATCTCAGGATTCTCTAGCAGAACTCTGTTGGGTTCGTCTTACAGTGAAGACTTTGACTGCCAGTTATTATGGAGGCTTCCAATCCTTCATGATTCCAACAGATATTAGTTTCAGTTCACTGCTCAAAACTGGAGGTTTTTATACCCAATGTTTACCTTGAGGGCATGGATGTAAGTAGTTCGCTGGTAGATTAAACAAAGGAGTTTGCAACAAGTAAAAGGAAGTCCAGAATAGGCTGATGGTCTTAGCATGTAGGAGACAAAGAGTTAATAGCTGCTTTGGCAAGGAGATAAAGGAATAGGTGTTGAAGGGAAGAGGTGACAGGAGTATACTGATCAACATTTCTGTGTGAACATTGGAGACTCTGTTTCAGCGATGGCTAGCTGGAAGTTTGTTAGCACTTGAAAGCTTCTGGTGACTGTTCTGCCTGTGACTTGGCAGTGCCTGGGCGGGGTTTCTTGACCTGCTCATTCAGCCAGCATGACCTTCAGCCACAGCAGTGTATGATATATATCAATTGAGCCATATCAAATGGGGGGTGGGGTATACAACTTTTAACACTCCTTTTTTCTAAAATATAACTTTCCATTTTTCTAGTGATAGGGAGAAATGCCATACAGAATGATAACAGGTGGGAGAAGAGGTCAGTACTTCCTTTAAAATATATTTTCTTCTATGTTCTCGCAGATTCATGTCTTTTAAATTAAAGTGTTCTGCTAATGGAGTCATGAACAGAGGCAAACATGAAAACAACTTCTACAGTGTAGAGATCGGAGATTCTACCTTCACTGTACTCAAACGATACCAGAATTTAAAACCTATTGGCTCAGGTGCACAGGGGATAGTATGGTAAGTAGTTTGCTGACTTTATTACTTCATTAAAATTGGAATAGAAACAGTTGACAGAATTGAAGCTGTTATTTTAATCAACTACTGGATGACCAGAGGTGTGGGGAGAAGGGAACTGATTCTTTGACTATAGTAGTGTACTATAGTTGCAATAAAAAGATAATAGGATCAGATTCAGTCGAATGGTTTTGTTATAGGCGGCTTTGTAAAGAACAGCAGGAAGCAGATGTAGCTTGTATAGGATTAGAAGACCAGTAAAAGTAGGAGCAAACCTCTGTTCTAAAACAGTGAAATGTTATACCTCATATTTTTAGAATGAGCATCTAATGTTAAGCTGCTGAGTCCAGAATAGTGAGTAGATGAGTGACTCTTCAAGAATTTGTGGTTTTGTCTTCAAATAGATCACATAATTATACTTGGGATTTATTCATGAATTGTTTTGTAGCATCTTAAGAGGATCCTTTGCACCTGTATGACAGATTAAATAAAGCTAGTGTATGAAGTAAAGCTAGTGAAACCTCTATGTGTAGATGTTATTTCCTCTTGATCATGAGTCCAATTTAAAGCAGAAGCAGGTGAAGGTGTTCAGGAGGAGCAGTTACCCTCTCCCCCAGCTGCCCATTCTCTTTAGGAGGGAAAACAGTGTGAATTATTTGTAGTACACAGTTAATGAGAAGGAAAGTGTTAAGCACCTTACTGAAGCTAGAAGCCTTCCACGTACAGTTCAGTTAAACAAACAAATTTATGGAGTGATTATTTAATTTTATACAGAAGAATTAGATAAGTATAATCACTTCTTTGAAGAACGCAGTTTCAGTGATTTAAATCAACAGTGAATCAGATTCTGTTTAATCATTATTTTCAGTTAATTTTTCATAATTAAACATTATTATTTTAGTTCTATCTATGCTGTAACCTGTCCTGAGCCTTGGGGAGAGATGGGTAACTAATAATAATCATAATGATGATGATGATGATGTCGATACATATTCAGAGATATAGTTTCATTAGAAGGTTTGTGCACATTAAACTGTTATTTTGAATGCTTCTCAGCATTTCTCCCATCAAAAAAATACCTCTTGTGTTTATAACCAGGTTCCTCCTCTTCCATCTCCCCAAATTCATTGACCTTCGATATCTTTGCACTGTAATAAAGGCAAGACTGAAAAATAGAACATTGTTTTCATCAGTGCCCACACCATAACAGACTGATCAGATTACCTCCAGTTTCCATGTACTGTTAGATATTCATAGACTATAGTCAGAAGCTGTATAATTAGCATTCACAATGATATTATTGACCTAGGTTTTTTATTCATAAAATCTGATTTAAACTTCTTAAAAATCAAGTTTAAATAAAATCTGATTTACAGCAATGGTAAACACTGGTAGTAAGGTCTCTATAGTTCTCCTGCTATTCTAGTTTTGATTATTTTTATTTTTGTGGGATAGTTCCCTGCCAGCCCACATTTCATATTTTCCCCCTACCCTTCACAGGTTTATTGCCTCAAAGAATTTCTTCAGAAATGTTAAATGTTTTCTTCTGCTGTTTCTCCTGCTTCTTGCATTGGAGTGAGAGAATGAAGATCCATGATGTATAAAAGGAGCTGACAAGATTAATCAAGCCCACTGGCTGTTAACCTTTCCTTCTGATCCATGTGGGAAGAAGTAATACTACAAGATCTGGTGAGGGACTATGAAGCACTGGATAGGAAGTTAAAGGATTGTGGGGCACATGTAGACATGCAGTTATTGAGTTGCTCCTTCCTGTTGAATGACATAGCACAGGAAATGAGAGAAGAATAGTAGAAGTGAACAACTTGCTCCAAAGATGGTACTGTCAGGATTTGAGTTTTTGGCCCACGATCTGATTTTAATAAGAAGGACTTAGGGATAGAGATGTGTTGAACCTCACAGAGGTTAGTAATAATTTATTTTTGAGGGAGTCTCACAAACCTGATTGCAAGGTCTTTAAACTGAGTTATATCAGGAAAAGAGACAGTATTCCAGGGGACATAGGGCATCAGATATTGGGGACAGTAGCTTCAGTGATACAAGGAGAATTGGGACCATTGTATGAAAAATCAACTAAGAAGCTTGTCGTGGGCATGGACCAGGAAGCACAGAACCAAGACCCACTGACAGTTGACCTGTCAGAGGAAGCAGTTGAGGAAGCATCGTGGCCTCCAAGTCCATGGAGCAGGCTGTCCTGTGCTGGCAACTGATCAAGGCTTACAGCTAATTAACAGTTAATTAACCTGTTATCAGGAGCCAGGGAGCAAAGTTTGTCTATCATTTTGCAGTCTGAGTTTGCAGTAAATTCAGAGAGACAGTCCAAATTCAGAGACTGTGAGTCTGAAAGCAACAGCCTCCTCCCATTCTGGTCTTTCTTTAAATAGGCTCAGAGTCTTACCCAGTTGTTGCCCTAATTAATGAGTCCTTATTATATAAACGCTCCAAGTCTCCAGGACTTTCCCTTTTCCACCTACACTGGCTACTTTAAGTATTGTTCCTCTAATGTCTCTGGGGTGTTACTGTTGGGTAAAGTCTTAGTCCTGGGAGCAGGAGGGCCTGGCTTGGTGGGATAGCAGCAATCAAACTGGTGGACCAAATTGGGAGTGTGGACATCTTCAGCATCCTCCTAGGAATTATCCTCTGATCTATAACCTGCCCAGTCCACGAGGTACCACTTTTGGAAGTCCAGAATATGTGCTACCTCAGATTCCTCTTCCCCATCCACCATTACTGGGAGGGGCAGGGCTGTCCCTCCTGCTTTGGGGCAAGTATCTGTGGCAGGAACTAGGAGTAAACAATAGAACACAGGATGGATCCAGGAACTGTGGGGCAGTTGCAACTAGGAAGTCACAGGGTTAACCTGTGCTATGATGAAGTAGGGACCCACAAAGCGGGTGTTCAACTTCCTGCACAGATGATGGGGCAGGTAGCATATGGAGAGCCAGACATGATCTCTCACCTTAATCGGTGGGGGGGGGGGCTGGCTTCCATTTGACATTGGCAAGTTTCTTCTTGTCCTGCTTGGCTTGGTCCAGTTGCTCCTTGGTGCCACTGCCTGCAACTCCTTGAGCCAGTCATTTGCCACTGGGATGGAGGACTGAGAGGTTACCACTAAAACAGGTGAGAGTTTAGCCATAGTTGGTGAAGAAAGGGGTCTGCTGGGTGGAGGCATGGGGGGAGTTATTATCTGCAAACTCAGCCAACAGCAACAACTCCATCCAGTTGTCCTGCTGGTAATTTGTGAAACAGTGAAGGTACTGTTCCAGCATGATGTTAGTGCACTCTGTCTGCCTGTCCATCTGCGGATGATAGGTGGACAACAGATGTGACTTGATGTCAAGTTGTTGAAGCAGACTGTGCCAGTGGTAAACTGAGGGCCTTGATCTGAAATTATCTCCTTTGGTAGACTGCGATACTGTCTGGCACATGGGTGGCTGCAAAGTGTTCTGGGCAGAGGATGGTCAAAAGAGCTTCCCCCTCTGGTGATGAAGCATACTCAGGTTTCCAGGAGCGCATCTGCATTCCAGTTCTGGGAGCGTGGAACATAATAAGACAGCCAGAAGAACAAGGATCATCGCTTTTGATGCTGGTTTAGTTTCCAGGCCATCTGCAAGTATTCCACGATGTGATGGTTCATGTGCACCTCTGCTGGTGGGGGCAGCCCCTTCCAGCAGATGCCCTCAGATCTCAAATGCTACTTTGATGACCAGAAGTTCCTTCTCCCAACTGTTCCCACTCTGGTGGGATCATTTGGTAGGAATAGAAGGCACATGGTAGGAGATGTGCCCCTGTTGACGCAGGCTGGAGAAGCACTGCCCTAATGGTGACATCGGACGCATCTGCCTCCACCACAAAGGGGGTTCGGAGATCTGGATGCTGCAGGATACGCTCAGACATGAATCATTCCTTAAAGTGCTGGAAAGCCTGTTGGGCTGCAGGAGTCTATTGCCATATCACCTTTCCTCACAGAAGATCGGTGATGGGAGCAACCAGGGTCACAAAGTTAGAAATGAAACGCTGGCGGAAATTCACAAAGCCCAGGAAGTGCTGAACCTCTTTCCGGTTCTGAGGAGGTTGCCAGGAGGTGACTGTCTCATCCTTGGGTTGGTCCATCTCTGTCCCCTTGGCTGATACACAGTACCCCAGAAAGTCCACTGCTGAGAGGTTGAAAACACATTTTTCCAGTTTGGCATATAGCTGGTGCTCTCAGAGACTGGAGGATGACTCTGATGTGGGCTCCATGAACCTTCTGGTTTGGGGAGTAAATGAAAAAGTCATCCAGATAAATGATAACAAAGCAATTTAAGTAGTCCCAGAAGACATTGCTAACAAACAGCTAGAGGGTGTTACAGAGTCAAAATGGCATCACCATATATTTGTAGTGCCCATACTGGGTCTGGAAGGCAGTTTTCCATTCGTCTCCTGCCCAGATCTGAATGAGATTATAGGCCTCCTCTAGATCCAACTTGGTGAACTTCCTAGCGTTGTGCAAGGGCTCCAGCAGCTCTGGGATCAAGGACAAGGAGTAGAAGTTGTGGATGGTGATCTGGTTGAGGGCTCTGTAGAATCATAGAGTTGGAAGAGACCACAGAGGCCATCCAGTCCAACCCCCTGCTATGCAGGAACACATATCAAAGCATTCCCAACAGGTGGCCATCCAGTCTCTGCTTAAAAAGTTCCAGAGAAGTTGTTGCAGAGTCACAGACCTCTATCTTTCTAGCAGACAAACAGCATCAGGGCCCTTTCAGGGAAGATCAAGGGCCTAATAAAGCCACAGCTCAAGTTTTGTTCCAGAAAGTCCCGCAAAGCAGCCAACTCCAGCACCGACGAGTACAGGTGACCTGCTGGAATTGGTGCCTCTTGGACCAGGTTGATGGCACAGTAACAAACCTGGTGGGGAGGCTGCTGGTGCGCCTCCTTCTTGTCAGAAACATCTGCAAAGTTCTGGTACTTGGCCAGTAGTATCACTGAAGGCTTTGTAGAGTCTGACTCTGGAATGGCATGCATGCACTCTGGCCAACAGAGCTCCTGGCAGTACTCTGATGCAAAGCATCTTGGGACCAGGAGATGCACCTTGAGCCCAGGAGATCTAGGGATCATTCCAGGCTAGCCAAGACATTCCCAGGACCATTGGGAAGCAGGGCACAGTCACCAAGTAGAACTACATCTGCTCCATGTGACCCTGGATCTCTAAAGTTATCAGAGAAGTCTGGTGGTTCACTGGCCTGGAACACAAGAGCCAACCATCAGTAGTCTCGACTGGCCAAGGTACCTGCAGTCCCTGCACTGGCGTGTAGTGCTGGTTGGCAAAAGCAAGATCCATAAAGCTGATGGAAGCCCCGGAGTCTATCGTGGCTCCCACTTGAACAGCCTGACCTTGGTTGTCCCCATAGAGTGGTGCAGACAAGCAGGGGATTCTGCTTGGGCTTGTTAGGTGTCCTAGGCAGACTCAGATCCCTCTCTTCCAGGCTCAGGAGCCATTCAGGTCTGAGAGAGCCCGTTTCCCGACTGGGCAGGGCCTCATCCTTTAGCAGGGCAACTCCTTGCAAAATGGCCATAAATGCCACAATACAAGCACAACCCAGCCTGTCTTCAGTGCTCTTTGTTCTCTGGTGAGAGACAAAAGTCGTGCTCCACCCCAGCTGCATTGGATTCTCTCAAGAGGCAGGGCTGGATGCTACTGGTGCTGTAGTCAGAGGAGCTGGACTGTTTGGAAATTGTCTCCATCACTAGAGGCATCACACATGTTTTGCTGTCCAGGAGAATCTGCTCCATTCTTCATGCTGCTGGTAGGTTGTAGATACATGGACCTCAAGCTGCTGATCCATCTCTTCCATCATGGCAATCAGCTTGCACTTACTGCACATATAACTCCCTAGATCCTCTGACAAGAAAGCAGACATGGCACAGATATTGCAGGTTACTTCAGCATCTCTGTTATTGTCCATTTGCATTGTTCTTAGGTAGACAGTGGTGCAGCACTCCAGGCTGTTGCGGGTTTTCCTCTTTTTGTTTCTGAGCTTCATAGACAGGCAGCAGCTGTATAGAGTTTCGAAGTATTAGCTCCACAACAACCACAACTAAGTCATGCCCTTTCAGCAGAAGCCCCTCCATCTTGTGCTCAGGAAGAACACCTGGACCAAAACCAAACACAAATACAGAAGCAAGTGTCTAAATAGGTCAACCAAAACAAACAACCCAAAACACCAACTCAAACTTTTCTGTCTTTTCAGAGGCCAAGGCAATGACTGTATAGAGTTAGTGGCTGCTGGCTCCACCAGAATCAGTGACTTTTCCTCACAACAGAAGTTTTGTCCCCTTAGGCCATGTACTTGGAGACACCACACAGCCTAAACCACACAAAAGTACACAGAGCCTCTAAATAGTTCAGCCAAATAATCAACCTCAGTCCAAATATATCAACCCATGTTCTTCTGTTCTTCCAGAGATTAATGTCCAGAGGCTGAGGTAGTAGTACTGCTGATATTCTTCTTAAACTTTGGTGTCCAGATGAGGTCTGACCAAAGTGGAATAAGGTGTTACTGTTACTTCATTTGATTTACAGTTCACTGTAGTTCTGTTAATGTAGCCAAAAATTATATTGCTTTTTTCTTTTTCTTTTGCTGTGGCTTCACACTGTTTGCTCACACACATTTTGTGATATGTTAAGACCCCTTAGATCCTTTTCACATGTAAGACTCTCAAAATATGTGTGACCCATCTTTGTCCATTTGATTTTTTGCTCCCTTAATCTTCTCAGCTTGCTTACCATGCTGTGTGCTATGGGTCTTCTCGCAGATGTACACATCCTTTACATATATTGCTAATCTTCATCTTCTTTTTTTTTATAATATATTTTATTTTTATACAAAACAAGAAAAAAAAATTAAACACCATGTGATATACATAATAGTGAATTAAAAAAAAATATTTTTTTTCTTTTTCTTTTTTTCTCTTCTCTTAAGCAATACTAACTTTCATTGTTATTTTGCACCTTTACCCTTAAATTTATAAATCTGTTCGACTGTTATAATTTCACATTTAATTCAATATTTTTCACATCCCCTTTAATCTATTTCTATTGTTAATTCTTTTAACTTTTTTTTTTAAAAAAACATTGACATCACTTATCCATTTAAATCTATAAATCACAAGTTTAACACACACACCTACTAAGAATTACAAAATATACAACATAAAAGAAAAACAAAACTAAAACTAAAAAATACCCACCCCCCAGAGCCAACTTTTTATTTAATCCACTTTCCAAAATTGCCATTCTTCTTTTGACAGGGTAGTATTACTATCTCTTTTCAGAACTTTATCCAAAAATATTTTCCAAATTTCTTCAAAATCATTCCCTTTAACCAAACCTTTCATAAACCTAATTCTACATGTTAGTTTATCATTAATTACAATTTTCCACACTTCGTTATACCATTCCTCTATTTGAAATTTTTCATTTGCTTTCCATTTTTTTGCTATTATTAATCTCGCTGCAGTTAACAAATTTGTTATTAATTCTTTCTTTACTTGAGTACACTCAACCTTATCATATATAGACAACAATGCAATATTTGGACATACTGGTATATCTGCTCCTATAATCTCTTTTATCTCTTTAAAAACCTTTTGCCAAAACTCCATTATCTTATTGCAATTCCACCACATATGCATATATGTACCAATTTCTTGACATCCTCTCCAACATAATCTTGAATATTTCTCATCTATTTGATTTAATTTCACTGGAGTCAAGTACCATTTCCACACTAATTTATAATAATTCTCTTTTATTCTTATTGATAATTTTTTTAAATGACGTTGTTTCCAAATTTTTCTCCATTCTTGTATATCTATATTTTGTACTATCTCTTCCTCCCACATTTTTCTAAGAAAATCCTCTTCTTGTTCTTTTGCTAATATTTTATATATTTCACTTGTAATACCTTTTAGTATTTCATTTTCTTGCATATTTTCTCTTTGAATAATAATTTGTTCAAATTTAGTATATTCTTTAAAATCCTTAACATATCTTTTCATACTCTTTGTCCATTGCTCTAATTGTATATAATTTAACCAGGATATTTTAGTTTCTTGCAATCTCTCTTTCATTCTATCTTTATTTATCATTATTTTCATCCATTCTTTTAATCTATAAATTTTTTGTTTTTTTATTTCTTTCTCTATTATTTCTCTTAAATTTATTGGAAATTTTTCCATCATCACTATCGGAGTTAATATTGATATATTCGGTAATAATTTTCTTTTATTTTTTTTCCATATTTCTATTATATTTTTTATAAAAGGATTTTCTATCTTCTCCATTTCTTTCTTTGAAAAATTCCTAAAAAATATATTTTCTAATTTTGTCTCAATATTCATATCTTCTATCTCTAACCAATCTAAATCACCCTTTCCTGAAACCCCCTCTATGATATATCTCAATTGATTTGCATAATAATACCATTTTAAATTTGGAAGTCCCAGGCCACCTTCTTTTTGACTTTTATACCAATATTTCTTATTAATCCTCGATTTTTTATTTCCATTACAAAAATTATTTAATATCTTTTGCCACTCCTTTAATTCTTCCTCTGATATTTTTATTGGTAACATTCTAAACAAAAAGTTAATTTTAGGTAAAATTTTCATTTTTACCACTGCTATTCTACCAAACCACGATAGCTTTATATTTTTGTAGTCCTCTAATTTCCTTTTTGTTTCTAATCTTAATTTCTTGAAATTTTTTCCCTGTAATTCTTGTAAATTTTTTGTAATCTCTATTCCTAAATATCTAATTGATTCTTTTATTTTAAGTAATCCTCTTTTACTACTTATAAATTTTTGTACTTCTTCTTTAGTATAATTAAATAACATTATTTCTGATTTGGCCCAATTTATTTCTAATCCTGTCTTCTCCCCAAACTCTATTAAATGTTTATCTATCCTATCTATCTTTTCAATTGGATCCTTAATTGTCAACAATGTGTCATCTGCAAATAAGCTTATTTTATTTTTTTCCTTAACTCCAATTCCTTCCAAATTCTCATCATTTCTTATCACATTCGCTAACATTTCTATAACTATTGCAAATAAAACTGGAGATAATGGACATCCTTGTCTCGTTCCTCTTGTTATTTGAATCTGTTCTGTAAATCCATCATTTACCATCACTACAGATGTATTATGTGAATACAATTGATTTATTAACCCTTTAAATCTCTCTCCTAATCCTATTTTATTTAAAATTGTTTTTAATGCCGGCCATTCCACACAATCAAAGGCTTTAAATATATCTAGGGCTAAAATTCCAGCTTTTTGTTTATCTCTGTCCATTATATTTATTTTATTTATCGTTTTCCCTATTAAATTTGCCATCTGTCTTCCTTGAATAAAACCACATTGATCTTTATGTATATACTTATAAATAAATTTATTTAACCTCTTCGCCATTATTGCTGTCAAGATTTTTGCATCTTGATTTATTAAAGATATTGGTCTATAAGAACCTGAATCCATAGGATCCTTATTTGGTTTTAAAATTAATATTATTAGTGACTGCTTCCATGATAATGGAATTTTTTCACCCCTCAATATACTATTATATAACCCTTTTAGTTTAGGGATTAAACCTTTTTTAAATGTTTTATAATATTCTGGACCTAGTCCATCCAATCCTGGTGATTTTCCTCCTTTTAAATTATTTATTACTTCTTCTATTTCCTCTTCTGATATCATTTCTTCCATCAATCCTTTATCTTGTTCTGTTAGTCTTACTTTCCAATTTTTATTAATATACTCCTCTATGTTCTCTAAAGATTTATCTTCTGCTGAATACAATTCTCGAAAAAATTCCTCAAATATTTTTAATTTCTCTTTCATCAACCTTTTTTCTTTACCAAATTTATCTTTAACTACGCCAATCATATTTCTAGTTTTTTTTGATTGTACTGATTTAGCCAGCATTTTAGAATTTTTATTACTATATTCAAAATATTCCCTTTCCAAGTATATTAGATTTTTCTGAACTTCGTCCATTTCTATCTTTTCTAATTCATCTCTTTTTGCTTGTAATATTATTGATTTCCGTTTAGTTCTATCTATTATATAATCATTCTCTAGTTCCTTTATTTCTTTTTCTAATTTTAATTTTTTTTCTCCTAATTGTCTCTTTAATTTGCTTGATTCTTTAATGCATAATCCTCTTACCACTGCCTTCATTGTATCCCACAATACATCTTGTGTTACTTCCTTATTGTTTATATCCCAAATTTCTTGCCACTCCTTCTCTATTTTATTTACTATCTCCTTATAATTAAATAACTTAGTATCCAGTCTCCACCTTTTTGCTTCTCTATAATTCCTTTTCATAGTTATATCCAAGTTCATCAGAGCATGATCTGTCACTTTTATTGTTTCAATTTCTGTATTTATTAATCTAGGTATCATATTCTTTGAAACAAAAATATAATCTATTCTTGAGTAATTTTTATGAACTGATGAATAATACGTATATTTCTTTTCTTCACCCTTTATTAGTCTCCAAACATCTATCAGTTCATTTCTACTCACTAATTTATTCAAAATTGTTATATTATTATATCTATCTCTAATTGATGGATCTGATTTATCTTTCCATCTATCCATCACCATATTAAAATCACCTGCGATTATTGTATAGTCTCCTTTCATTTTTTTGATCTTATTAAATATTTCTTCATAAAACTCTTTTTGCTTTTCATTAGGTGCGTAAATATTCATTATGCCATATGTTTCTCCATCTATTTCACCTTGTATAATTACATATCTACCTTTTTCATCTAACTCCACACTTGTTACAATGAAATTGCATCTTTTGGAAATTATTATTGCAACTCCTCTTGATTTGGATGTACCAAATGCTTCCTCATAAATAGCTACCCAGTTCAATCTAAGCTCATTTTTTTTATCTCTTTTCCCATGTGTTTCTTGTAAAAAAATTATATCGGCCTTATCTTTTTTTAATATCGATTCTATCCTTTTTCTCTTTATTATTGACCCCAAACCTTTCACATTCAATGTTGATATCCTCAATTTATTCTCCATTTTTCATATTTTGAATTTTCTAATCCCACTCCCCATTGGCTCTTTAATGTGATGGTGCTCCCCTTCCCCTTCCCTTCCCCCCTCCCACTCCCCTCCCCCTTCCCGCCCTCCCCTCCCCTCCCCACACAAACATTTGTCCCCCCTCTTCCTCCAAAGCGCTTCTGCCTTGGAAACGACCAGCCATGGTCCTGGGGTGTGTGTGTGAAGGTATGCCAACTCCCGGCATAGAGACCAATACCCTCTCCCGATTTATTTTTTTTTCCCCTCTCTCTACCCTCTTGCTTTATATATATATAAATCTATCTCTATGCATTTATAATCTATAAGAATATATTTTACTCAGTAGTCATCTACCCTTCTCCTACTCTATGAAGTTCTCTTTCTTCTTCTTCTGTTATATCATATTGTTTCTTCCAGTCCTCCTCAGCCTCTGTCCTTTCGTTTATCTCCCGAAGTCTTCTTCTTTGCTCCTGCTGTTACTCCTCCCGCTGCTCCTTCTTCAGTTACTCCTCCCACTACTCCTTCCTCAGTTGCTCCTCCCGCTGCTCCTTCTTCTTCCTTTTCCTCTTGCTGGATCAGTTTCAGTTCTCTCAGGAGTTGCAATCCTTGTTCAAGAGAATTTATTCTGTGGTATTTGCCAGCATATTGGAATTTCAGAAAGATGGGATATCCCCAACTGTATCTTATCCCAACTCTCTGTAGAACTATGATGCAGGGTTTCATTTCCCTTCTCCAATTTATTGTTTCGCGGCATAAGTCATTATAAATTTCCACTGTGTTATCTCGATACTTCAATATTCCTGGATTCTTTCTAACAGCTCTCATCAAATCATCTTTCTTGTTGAAATTCGCAATTCTCATTATAATATCTCTGGGAATTATTCCTCTTTTTGCAGCTGACACACGATGAATTCTCTCTATGTCATAATCTTCCCATAAAATCTCAGGAACAATGCTTTTTAGCCATTTTAAAACTTCCTCTTTCAAGGATTTTTGACTTTGTTGTGGCTGCTCTGCGAATCCACGAATCCTCACGTTGTTTCTTCTGTTCTGGTCTTGGAGCTGGATAATTTGTCTCTCTAACAAAGAAATCCTGCCCTCATGTTCTGCTAGTTTGGTCTGCTGATTCCCTTGGGGTTTTTTTATATCATCCACTTTAAGGTCCAATGCTTTTAACTCCTGTGAGATTTTTTCCTGCAATTGCCCCATTTCTGCCCTTATATTAGATGTTATTGTAGTAACAAGAGCTTGATTAGACTCTGTAATAAGCTTGTGTATAAAAGTTTTTATCTCTTCATTAGCTCCGTTCGCAGCTTTCTTCGCCGCCATTTTAATGACTTTTTCGTCTCCGTTAGAGTTTAAGTTTATATTTTCAAAATCTCTAACTAGACGATTATATGTTTTATCTGTTGCTGTAGGTCGCTTCCAAACAGGGTGTTTATAGACCTTTTTTTTAGGCGGCATATATCTCAAGGACCACAAAGGGGGGAAAAAAAACTGTTTTGCTTTCGGTCCGTTTCAACAGTTATTTGCAGTTTAAACAGAGTCTTTTATTTTCCCTCCAGTTGGAGAAGAATCGAAACCAATCCACTATCTTATCTTACATTCTTTCCCACATTATTCAATTAATTACTCACATTCTTTCTTTGTTTTGAAAAAGGCTTCTGGAATTATTTTATAATCATCTGTTCCGGGAGTCGAATATTTAGCCTCTCTCTGCCATCGTAGTTGGCTCCTCCCCCCGCTAATCTTCATCATGGTTTATTCTTTTTGAATACGATATACTCCAGTTGCTACATTCTAATTATAAGTCTCATCCCACTGCTTTTCACTGATGCCTATTAAATTACATTTGCTTTTTTATGTGATGATTTCAGTCATGGTGTGTATTTCCTGTACTCCCTACAATATTCTTTGGATATCGGAAGCCATGGTCATTCACTCCAGCTACTACTTCATTTTCTTTTCCATCCCAATTCTTGGGATGACATGCTCCTGTTTCAGTTTGCCCTGCATCCTTAGAGCTGTTACCCTATTGTCCACTTGGTGTCTTATGTCCTCTGAAAAAAAGTCTCCCTCACTTGTCGGATTCAGTTTAAAGACTCCTGATCAGATTTGGAATATTCTTAGCAAACATATTTTTACCAAATGTCATAAGATGCTTGAAAGATACAATTTTCTACATTCTTAGTCAGGGGAACAATTGTTAGCACAGATTTTACAGGCCTTTGCAACACCTTCCTCACCATCTGTGTCTTTTTGTTCTGTGTTCTCTAGCAGTCCAGGCCTCCCTCTCTGATGCCTCCTTTTTGGTCTCAGCTGCTCAGGATCTCACAGAGATTATGAAAGTTAGTGCCTGCTAGCTCCATCCCAACCAAGCCACTTCCTTTTAGCACTCATTTTCCCCTTAGGAACTGGAACATCATAATTACACAAAAACTCACAAGGTGACCTCCAAAGCATTTAGTCAAACAGACTTCCACCCCAAATTTATTTTTCTTCTTTTGAATCAGATGAGGTATAACTTTCATGTAAGTGTAAAAAGAGTTCCAAGACAACAAGATAGATTGATTTAAATCAAGACAGTTGAAATAACTGATTTATATAATCATTTAGATCCCGTGAGAAAATCCCAGTTTAAATCATTTCTTTAAGTAAAGTCTCTAATTTGTTCACATATTTTTAGAGCAAGGATAGAAATATGGTAACTATAATATGCCAATTTGCAGTTCAATAGAGAAGTTTAGAATTGTGTAAAGTTTGTGTGATTTTTTTAGACCATGTTCTTTTTATTAATTTTGGAGATAGTGCTAACATACTCATTAGCTGTGTAAAGCAGTAAATGGTGTATGAGAACACTAGAAATAAGAACCAGTAGGTAACTAACAGACATATGAGTGCTTAGGCCTAAATCCAGTTGATAATGTCAGATAGTATAGACTTATTGAATCAGTGGGAACTTGGAAACTGTGGTACTGTAGAAGTGGTGGCAAATAGCTATTCTCATACATTCTTATACATTCACTCATCCACAGGTATTATATCTGTATAATCCTCCAGGTGAGCAGAAGAAGAGAGGAGAAATAAAAGGTTCTAGGAAGCCATGTGGATATAGACAGTGGTGGGCCTTAAACTTGGCTTCCAAAATTCAAAGCTTAGGCTCCTTCCTGCTATACCATTTGGTTTGCTTTTTATTTTTAAAAAAATGCAATTAAGAAAACCAGTTTTTAATTTTTGAAATCTTGGCACAGTGTCTTTACAACTTTTACAGGTATCTTTGCATACATGTTGCATATGTAATTGCATATATGTGATTATGGCAGTTCACTTTTATTTACAGTGCAGCCTATGATGCTATCCTTGAAAGAAATGTTGCGATCAAAAAGCTAAGTCGGCCATTTCAGAACCAAACACATGCCAAGAGAGCCTACCGAGAGCTTGTTCTCATGAAGTGTGTAAACCACAAAAATGTAAGTACACTTGTGTATCATCTGAAAGCTAAACGTAAGGGGTAAACTAAATGTGATGAAAGCAGCCTAATTTTATTCAGGTATCCCCCTCATTCATGTACACATTTTTATATCAAAATAAGCAGTGCTGTGAATACTTTTAACTTTGCTCTAATAGCAGAGATGTATTGGGCTGAGGAGAAAGTGTGTGTGCCAGAGCATGGTAGGTAGGGGATTCATGGGGGTGAAATATTACTTATCTCACATCTAGACCCTTCTTGTTTTAAAAATTAGGCAATCCTTTTACCCCAACCCACTGCTTATAGATGAACAGGACAGACATTCCAAGACACATGACCACATCATCACATCAGATGTGATTCAAATTAGATATGCATTCTAAACAATACTGACTAAGGCATTTAAAGTTACAGAAAAAATAACAAATCATTTGCTACATATGGGTCATGCAAGAGTAATCAGTTGATTTGTTTCTTAGATGTCTGTAATGCAACAGATTTAGTCTGTGTAGCTTTTTCTACATAGGAAATGATTACTGAAAATGAAAATGATCTTGTCAGAGGAGTTTCTGAAGGCGAAATCTGAAGGAAGGCTCACCATATTCTCAGATTTCGGTGTTAGACAAATTTTTTAGTACAGTCAGCCCTCTGCATTGGCAAGTTTCACTTTCATGGGCTTGATTGGAGCCAATCTCTGCCCCCTTCACCTCAAGCACTTCTTTTCTAGGGAAGCCTTCCTTCTCAGCAGCTCTGATCAGGCAATGTAGTCCTTTAGAAACCCACCTCTAGTGGTGGTCCACCATCACCAGCCATTGCCTGGCCAGCTAAGAATGGACTGCAGTGCCGTTTCTCACCATCACAAACCTGATGCTCCCCCCAACACACAAGGAAGGAAATGAGTGAGAGAGAGAAAATAAAGGGCCACCATGCTGACCCTCTCCTTTTCCTCTCCTTTTTTTGACTTGGTTTAGACCCTCAGTGTCTCTTCTCCGCACTGTACCTTGGCCCCTATACACACATTTTGATATTTGTGATTTTTCCACTTTTGTGGGAGTCATGCCCAAACCATAGTGAATATGAAGGGCTGACTGTATAGCTATTCTTGTTTTGTGTCTTCAAATCATTTTTGATTTATGGCAAACCTAAGGCAAACTTATCACAGAATTTCTTGGCAAGATTTGTTCAGAGGGTGTTTGCCATTGCCTTCCTAAGTGTTAAAAGAAATATGTACACGAAATGGAAGAATGGTGAAACCATCAAAGACGAATTCAAGCAAATAGCCAGGATATGTAGGGAGAAAGTCAGAAAAGCACAGAATGAACTCAGGCTTGCCAGAGAGATTAAAAACAATAAAAAGGGCTTTTTTAGATATGTCCGCAGCAAAAGGAAAAAGAAGGAAATCATAGGGTCATTGCATGGAGAAGATGGCCGGTTACTAACAGGTGGAAGAGAAAAGGCAGAAGTACTCAACAGCTTCTTTGCCTTGGTTTTCTCCCAAAATAAAAGAAGTACTCAACCGAGGGGGTGGGGAGCAGGTGAGGAAGGGGCAGGGGGGAAATACAGCACAGAATAGGTAGAGCAGTGGTATAGGAATACCTGACTAAACTAGATGAATTCAAGTCTCCAATGCCAGATGATTTACATCTAAGGGTATTAAAAGGACTGGCAGAAGTCATTTCTGAACCACTCGCAATAATCTTTGAGAACTCTTGGAGAACAGCAGAAGTTCCAGCAGACTGGAGGAAAGCAAATGTCCCCATATTCAAAAAGGGGGGAAAAGAGGACCCAAATAATTATCGCCCATTCAGCCTGACAACAGTACCAGGAAAGATCCTAGAGCAGATCATTAAACAGTCAGTTTGTAATTACTTAGAAACAATGCTGTAATCACTAAAAGTGAACATGGATTTCTCCAAAAATAAGTCATGCCAGACTAATCTTATCTCTTTTACAATAGAGTTACAAGCTTGATAGATGACGGGAATGCTGTTTACGTAGCATATCTTGATTTCAATAAGGCCTTTGACAGAGTTCCCCATGATATTCTTGTAAAGAAGCTAGTAAAATGTGGACTGGACAGGGTTACTGCTAGGGGAATTTGTAATTAGTTGACTGAACGTACCCAAAGGGTGCTCACCAATGACTGCTTGTCATCTTGGAGAGAAGTGACTAGTGGGGTGCCACAGAGTTCTTTCCTGGGGCCAGTCTCTGTCCTGGACCCAGTGTCATTCAACATCTTCATCAGTGACTTGGATGAAGGAGTAGAGGGCATGCTGACCAATTTGCAGATGACACCAAATTGGCAGAGGTTGCTAATACCCCAGAGGACAGGATCAAAATTCAAAATGACCTTGACAGATTGGAGAGCTGGGCCAAAGCTAACAAAATGAATTTCAACAGAGAGAAATGTAAGGTCCTACACTTAGGCAGAAAAAATGGAATACAGAAATATAGGATGGCAGACATATGGCTAGATAACAGTATGTGTGAAAGGGATCTAGGAGTCTTGGTGGACCACAAGCTGAACATGAGTCAGCAGTGTGATGTGGCAGCCAAGACAGCCAATGCAATTCTTGGCTGCATTAATAGGAGTATGGTGTCTAGATCAAGGGAGGTAATGGTACCACTCTATTCTGCATTGGTTAGGCCTCATTTGGAATACTGTGTCCAGTTCTGGGCACCTCAATTCAAGAAGGATATCGATAAGCTGGAGTGTGTCCAGAGGAGGGCAACCAAAATGGTGAAGGGTCTGGAAGCCCTTCCCTATGAAGAGTGGCCTAGGGAGCTGGGAATGTTTAGTCTGCAGAAGAGAAGGTTAAGAGGGGACATGATAGCCATGTTTAAATATTTGAAGGGATGTCATTTCAAGGAGGGAGCAGGCTTGTTTTCTGCTGCTCCAGAGACTAGGACAAGGAACAATGCATTCAAGCTGCAGGAAGGGAGATTTCACCTGAACTTCAGTGAGAATTTCCTCACAGTCAGAGCTGTCCAGCAGTGGAATATGCTGCCTCAGAGTGTGGTGAAGTTTCCTTCTTTGGAGATTTTTAAACAGGGGCTGGATGGCCATCTATTGGGAGTGCTTTGATGTATGTTCCTGCATAGCAGGGGGTTGGACTGGATGGCCACTGTGGTGTCTTCCAGCTCTATTATTCTATGATTCCTCTGGGGCTGAGAGAGTGTGATTTGTCCAGTTGGGATTCAGACCCAAGTGTCTAGAGTCCTAATCCATTGCTCAAACCAGCATGCCATGCTGGTTCTCAGTATAGCCATACTATTATTGTATTTATATTATAGGTGTATAGAAGCAATGCTACAAGTTCCTTTTTTATTCTCTAGATGCCATAGTTGTCTGGTCAATAATAGAGCGATGTTGGTAGAAAATTCTCATAACACAGCATAGGAACTGAGGGTGAATTGGTCTAGTGGCTTGCCCAAGAACACTGAGTTTGAGTCAAAAATAATATTTGAAACTTTAGATAAATGTAGGAACTTTCCCTCCTATAGCGAAACTGTATAAGTTGACAGTTAGAACAGGTCATTATTAGCATTAAATAATGTAAAAGATATGGCATTGATGGGTTTACTGCTGAAGCATTCCCTGCTCCAAAAAACAAAACAAACAAACAAAAAAACTACCCAAAATTGTGACTTTGAAAACATTGTGACCTAAATTCAGTTGCTAGTTCCAACTAAAGTTCCAACTAGTCCCAACTAAAGTAGACTCCTTGAGTCAATTGCTGAATGGTAAGTCAGCTCACAAGTCATAATCCTTTGATTCAGAGGGTGAACTCTAGGAGGAAACCATTTCTGTTTCATAATTGGACACCCTCCCCCTTCAAAACATACAGATTTGTGGTTCCCTTCCTCGTACAAATAAATCTCACTGATTAATCAAGGCTCTAGAATTTTCGTTGTAACTCAAGCAAAGAAGCTCTTAAGTTCTTATCAGGGATTAGATTTATGCCAAGAAAGAATGTAATGGATATATTGTCAGGATGATTAATGATACCCACAAAGTCACAAGGAATCCATTGGCAATGAAAAGGAACTGGGAAAACTTTAGTATGAAAAATGACAGTTGCTGAGATACATGCTGGTAATGAGGTTTGGCTTAAACTTTCATAGGACAGTTGGTGCAAGGTATGCTACACCCAGAGCTGTGGTGTTAACTGCCATTCCCCATGCTCCCCACTGCATCATAAAAGTCCCATCTGTCCTCATTTTGGTTGTCTTTGAACAGTAATGGGCACAGTCCAGTCTTACAGGTGTTGTTATCCACAGCATTCTTCGTCATTGTCTGTGCTGACTAGGGTTAGCAGGAGTTACAGTTGATGTCCAACAACATCTGGAGAATGCAGTCTAACTGTTACCCTTTTCTCTGGGGGTCCTGGGAGGGGCGCCCAAATAACCAAACAACAACAACACAATGACTTGGGGAAAATTAGCTGGAGCACTCACTAAAGCTAGCGAGAGGCAGGGTAACTTAGCAGGATTTTGCAACCAGCGTCTACGGGGTCAGGTCAGTCAAGCAGTCAGATGGTTTAAAGTAATAAAAATGATGTTTTATTGAATACAGACAAATATCAAAGACACCATAGTCACACAGCTAACTAAAGAATCGGAAATAGGGATTTGTGGAGGGAAATGGGTGATACGACACCAGTCTTGTAGTCTTGGAGAGGTTTGAAGATTGAGTTCTTTGATATGGAGTCTCAGTACATAGGACTGAGGGGACGGCTCGCCATACAAAGCAGCAGCAAGATGGGATGGAAGTCCAGAGCGATCCCGGGTTGAGCGGGCTCAGTTACTGGAACTGAGGGGATGGCTCGCCAAGCGGAGCGGCGGCAAGGCTGGATGGAACTCAGGAGCGATCCGAGGATGGTCTTGGAATTGGGGGTTTTTATAGGGTGAATTGTGACTGCAGGCCATACCTTACTCGGTGAGAACAATGCGATTTAGGAGAAGGACAAAGCATTGGAATGGTCAGAGTTTAGCATGATTGGCTTAGGGTCGAATTAACAATAGTGTAGCCAGTATGCAAATGTGGAGTGCTTAGTACAGCTTTGTGAGGCTACCTGCTCGGGGCCGGGAAGCCTTTGTTAGTATTGCGCATAAGCAGCAAGGTGTTTGCCGGAGAGGTCTCTGAAGTGATGAATCGACTGTGTCCGGCCTGCCTAGGTGGAGAATGGAATGTCCAGCAATTATCGGCCGTGCCTGTTTACGTGCTTGTCCGGAGGCCTTGCAAACACATGGAGCGGGGTGGCAGAGGAAAACCGAATGGTTTGATATCAAAACGATATCAGGTGCTATCTCCGCATAGGCCTGAACTGCAGTAACATAACTCTGAGGAACAACTTTCAAGTGGCATTGAACAACAACAACAAAATTATTGTAAGAGTGATTAGAAGACGTTGCACATAAACACACTCTGTATGTAGATAAAATTTAACAAATTTGTTATTGTTCTATTAACTATTAACTTTTCATAAATTACTGATTATCTGTGGTTGGAGTCGAAAGTACCTAGCTGTATTCAGGAACTACCACAATAAAACATGAAGTTTTCCAGAAACCTCATATTCTTCTTTGTCTTGGTGCATCACACACGCACACCTGCACAGATGTCAATTGACGAATTTTGGAACTGAAAGGTTTCAATGCAGGAAGCTCCCCCCCCGCCCAGTCAGCCTGCACGTCTAAGGTGTTGTTCCTTCCTTCTGGCTCAGATGATTTTTAACCACAGCAGATGCCTCATAGAGAAGCATTCTCCATATATGTTCAGTTGTTTGAAGCAACTGAATAGATTTCATCTCTTCTTTCCTCCTCTTTTACTGTTGTTACATTCCTGGCTCCTTTTGCATTCCCCCACTCTGTAATTTCATTTTTTCACAATCCTTTTATGTTTTATCTGCTTCAGCTGCAGTGTGCTGCTCCTCTTGGGGGGTCCCTTGGGTTTATGACTTTGCCAGCCCCCTCTGGGACCAGATACAGCTGACCGCTGATTTATACTTGTTTTCTGTGGTCCACTGCAACCTACCATGCTATCCTTCTTTGAAGAGCACAATTACAATCTACATCTACAATCTATGATCTCTATCTCTCACGGCCTCTAAATTCTTGCCAACAACAGTAGTACTGGCCACATTTTGGCACTGCAGCTGCCTGTACTAGCCATGTTTTCATTAGTATCTCCTTTTCTTTCTCCACCTATGCTTGGGAAGTCTCTAAAGCTGAAACAATCAGCAACATTATTCCTCCATGTAACTTGAAGATAAGAAAAGAGAGTAAGACTAGAGAAAACTCAACATAGTACTCAGAACCAGAAATGACTCTGGAGCAGAGGGTCTGTATCTTGGCCTGCAGACATGTTTCTATGTTCTATACTCTGTCTTATATCTCAGGCTTCTGCTTCTTACTATTCTGTGGAGGAGGAAGACAAAATATTTAGGAAAAGAGGTTGCCTGGGATAGCAATTGCATGACTAATGTGAGGAAACTGGCTAGTGGTATATCACCTCACTAATGGGCAAGAAAAAAAAGCAACGAGAGAATGACCTCTGTTTTCAGATGTCCCGTCGCAAATGCACACTGCACAGGAGATAACATGAACTTGAATTCTTCAATATGAAAGCAAGTATGATTTAATAGGCACTGCTAAAACACTGGGATGAGATTTGTGATTGGAATGTAGCAATATAATCTATTCATCAGAAACAATAAACCAAAGAGGTAGGGTCAGGTTGCTTTGCTTCCCTGCCACAATAACATCTTTGTCAGGCATTAATTAGGTTTGTAATGCATGTTAAATGGTTAGTACATCTATGTTTCACTAGTAGTTTGAAAGTTTTTGTGTATTATCTGAATTTGATCTTCATAACCACTTTATATTGCTTGATTCATGCTTTATGTACCTGATAGTATCTGCCTTTTTATTGTAATATTGCTGTGTACTCTAAGTGTCTGTATCACAAGATGTATGGAGGAAGAGACTGAAGGGGATTGGGTAGAAAGTATGAGAAATGTGCAGTAAAAGCAGTGTTTTGAGAATGAGTGAATGTTGTTATAATAGGCCTCGTCAAGGGGCGAGGTCATAAGCAGCACAAGGTTGGAAAGGTCTGGAAAGAAGTCAGCCTGCAACAAGAAATTGCTTTATTTAATTAACTAATGGTGGCTTAGTGGGCACAAACTGGTAATATACTGCTTGTAAGAAAATACAATGTCAAAAAGTCTTTAGTTCTAGCAACCTGCTAAAATGTGCACTAGGGAACTTGTGTCAACTGCCTTTGAATAAACTTCTGAAAACTACTGAGTACTCATTGGGGTTGGGAGTTACCTTGTACATGACAGATAGGGGTGAAGGGAAGCATTATATGTAAAAGGTTTGTGTTTCTATGTAGAGTTCCATGACTTAGTGCACAGAATGTAGATTGAGAACATGCATGTAAAAAATATAGGAAGGACAAACAACAGCAACATCAGTAGGGATTGGCAATACCAGACTTATATTATGTTTTCTAAAATATATAATAGTAATTGATGACCTCTGACTACCCTGATGTCTGTTGGAAGTCAGATCTGCCAAGAATGTATGGTTAAAGAAATTCCACATTTTGCATTGCCGATAGTTTCATTTTCAGCAATGTGAAATAAGTGACATAGGGATTGACTGTTTTGGATTCTTCACAACAGGAAGGAGCTATTCAATGATACAGAATTAGTGGGAACTTTAAGTAGAAATCACTACATTCTCCTACAGGAGTTTCTTAAAATTGAGTTACTGAAAGTACAAATACGAAAAGTTCCAATGAGAAAATAAAATGGGAGATTCCTAAGTATCAAAGTAGATGCATTAGGAGCTTTGAGATGAGATGAGAGGTAAAGGAATCTTATATAAGTACAGTCAGTCCCCCACATTTGTGGGTTTCACTTTTGAGGATTTGATTATTCACAGATTATTTGCTGCTGCCTCTTCTGCTTCCCTATGCCATTTTTAATAGGGACTGCAAGCTTTGTGAGACTGAGAAATTGTGAACGAGGCTTGTACGTCCTTATTAAATACAGTGTGGGGCAGCAGTGGAGGTGGTAGTAAGCCCCACCAGCCACCCACTTCAGCCTTATGAAGGAACCCTGATGCCTCAGAGTCGTCCATGGTGGATTGAATACGGTGACCATACATTCTTGTGTGTTAAACATGATTTGCGAGGGCCTAGAGTTATTCATGATTTTACCACTTTCATGGAGGTCCTGTGTGTTACCCTGCCTGCTGGGGGTCCCTTAGGGGGCTTCCCAACACCTGTAAAAATTATCACTTGTGGGGAAATTAGCTATGAACACTGCTTTAGCAATGCAAAGAGGGCAGGGCAATTAAGGATCTTTTACCCAATGTTTACAGGGTCAGGCTCAGTCAGAAATCACACAAAAAGGTCCAATGAATGACTTTATTGAATAGTAATAGTTTGCAGTAACGCAAACACGCACACACACATCCAAGGGCTAATAGAAATAGAGAGTGGAAATAAGATAGAGGGATTGTTGGGGGATTTGCAGCTTGGGTGATACTGCACCTCTTCCTGAAGTCCTTGGTCTGGGAAGCAGTGATCAAACAGCAGCTCAGCAAAGAGACGTTGAGGAGGGAGGGGGGACCGGTCATTTGATATGACTGGGAGGCATCATAATCCTTCTCCTTGCTTCGCCTTTCTTTCCTGCCTAACTAGCCCAAAAACAGGGACTATTTGTAGGAAAAAATTACTTTGAAGGCAAATGCTTTCCTGGGGAAAACAAACAGGGACAGAAAAGAAAAACAACTTCACACCTGACATTTCTCTGATATCAGAAGATAACAAGGTGTCATCCCAGTAACAGGATCTTCCTCCGCTTTGAGACTGTGGTGTGAGTTTCTGGAGATGGATTTGATAAGGTTTTATGACTTCCAGTGCCCAACTTTCCGGGAACACTTTTACTCCCTTCAAGTGGACTCCTTAAAGGTTAAGGACATTTTGTCCACCATGGGTTATCACAACATGAGGCGGTCTGTTGCTATGTGACTGGGGATTTTACTGGCCTGATCTGGTTCGTTCGATCGTACAACCGTTATTGCCTACGTGCACATTTGGGTGACCTCTCTGGTGAGTTAGATTAATTTTATATCAAAGTTGTAGACCCTGGGATAGGGTTTACCAAGGGGGCAACATTGTGCCCCTAACCCTAGCAAATGTGGAAGGATGACTGTATATTAAAATGATGGGGAAAGGGACAAATCACCATGGAAGAGTGTAAAAAAATTGTTTTTAGAGAGACAGTCAAGAGTGTTACCCCACTGGCATACCCTACCCTGGGGACCATAAATTTGATATCAAATATACCCACCATGCCAGAGAGGTTGCCTGAATGGGTAAGTAGACAAAGAGGTCGAATGACTGAAAATAGGTCAGGCCAGGAAAATCCCCAGTCATGTTCCCCTAGGGGACCTCAGGCTAAACACGTCCGCATGGACAAAGGGTCTTCAGCCAAGGAATAGCCAACTTAAGGGGATTATTGGGTTTTCTCCAGGTTGAGCAACTCCGACATTAGTAAACCCTACACTGAAAGATCCATCTGCATAAGCCAATCATGCAGACTACCAAGTTGCTATTGTGTGACATTTCTTCCTTTATTTTGGCTATTGTTCTTCTCGGAAAAGGACCTGCCTCAGAGGTGCGTTCTGTCCTATAAGTAGTCCCAGTCTTCGGAGAACTCCCCACCATGCTAGCAGAGCAGCACTCTGTTAGTCAAGTGATCCCCTCAGCCACCTCTCTTCACTGAGCTCCATCTTTCTTGCCACTTCCCAAACTGAAGACTTCAGGATAGGTACAGTATCACTGCCTTTACACCCTCTCCACTAAATCCTCTATCAATTTTCACCTCTTTCCTTTCTCAATAGGCCTTGTGTGCGTGACTGAGTGAGTGTGTTGGTGCTTGAGAATACATTGACTAATAAAATCCAGTTATTGTCAAGATTGACTGGCTTTTTGTTTGGTCTGACCCCGTAAAAATTGGTTAAAAGATTCTGCTGGGTTACCCTGTCCCTCATTTGGCTACAGCCAGTGCTCCACTAATTTCCCTAATCTTTGCATTTTTGGAGCAAATCACGGTGTCCCCCAGAGGACCCCCAGAAGTCAGGGTAACAGGAGGACTTACATGTGTTACCCCCAAATGTGGATGACTCAGGGGTTCACCCACAATGCCAGTACCTCTGTGAAACAGTGGGGAATATTAGCTCAAACTAAGAGGCCTGCAAGAGAAGAACCTAATAAGATCTTTTACACCTATGTTTATCAATACTTCTGCAGGGAAGAACCAGCCAGAGATCCAAAAGTAAGCTTAACTATGTTTTGTTGGGGGAGTTGCAATCATACACATGAGGTCCAAGCAGTCATGCACACAATGTTTGTAACCGTAAAATGTAGGTGCCACAAGGGCCAGTGTGCGATGCCAAATACCTCCTTGCAAAAGCAGGGAATGAATTAGCTCATAATCAAGAGGCGAATGAGAGGGGGGCAGCTTAGCGAGACCTTTCTACCAAAAAGCCAGCCAAGAGTAAAATGGATACTAAAATAGGTTTCATTGACAATAAACTCACACACACAACAGTTCAACTACGCACACAATCACACAAGAGCTAGCTGAAGAGAAGAGAGGAAAATAGCATAGAGACGTTGAGGAAAGTGCATGATAATTACCAGATCATGGAGAGAAGCAGAGAGAAGCAACGGTGTGGCTTAGGTAGGACGTAAGTGCAGTTCTTGTTCGGGAGCCAGCCAGCCAGAGTGATGGGTAGACCTTTGAGAGATTGTGCTGGGCAACCTGGAATGTTTGTACCTAAAAAATAGCCTGTGGCAGTGGAAGGTATGTACAGTTCTAGGTGTGAACAACGGGAGTTGCAGTGCATGTAATGGACTATCAGCCCGCTGATGTTCACAGTGTTTCGGTGGCAAAGACATAATGGGTGTCTGTTACGGGTGCTACGAAGAAAGAGGAAGGAGTCCAGGTGTACAAAGGACAGGTATCTGTCAATCAGTGTCCTGGTGGGCTTCTCACAATTGCATTCTCTGGCAGAACTCCAGCTTCTTAAGCCTATTATCCACAGGAATGGTGTTTATTTGCCTGGCGAATTACTTCGTCTTACCTGGAGGGTGTTTAGGTTGTCCTGCCTCTCTTCCTCATGTTCACAGTCAGAAGTCTCCCTTGGACAGCTTGACTGTCTTATCTGGAGGGTGTTTAGGTTGTCCTGCCTCTCTTCTTCATGTTCACAGTCAGAAGTCTCCCTTGGACAGCTTGACCTCTCAGTCACCTTTCAGGTTTGATTTTGATATCAGAGCCAATTAAAATGTATTACCAATCGTGATGCCAATTAGATATGGTGCCCATCCAAGCCATATTATTACTGGTAGCTAGACATGGGTCCTAACAGGCTTACTAATGGATAGCAAGATATTGGGGGGTACAGTGTGGTATTTACCAATCTAGAAGAGCAGCGAAGAAGGTGATGTAGCTTAGACACAAGTTAAGGACAGTACACAATCAGAAATCAGAACAGCAGAATGACAATGAGGAATCAATGTACTGTAAGTTGACTGGCCAGAACCAGGGGTTTGTATACCTGATTTCTGCTTGGAGGGCAAAGGTATTAATGGCACTTTAGCAGAGTCAACAATGGAGTGTACAGTGGGGTCTGGAATGGGCTAATAGTTTTAGTGTTAGGTGACAAAGGGCTAATGGTCGTGCTGATAACTTGGTACTTGTGGGACAAGTGGGACAAAAGATGTGTTTGCTTGGCCAGAGGAAAAAATGTTAAGACAATCAGCTGTCTTATGGGAACCTTCCCAGTGCCATTGTCTAAAAGGAGTTGTTATGGCTAACTGTCTCTGTTGTTTCCTGGTGATTTCCTGGCTATGCCTGGAAGCGTTTTTTGACCTAATTTGCAATGCACATGTTTGACCAGCCTTTTCCTCTTATCTGGCTTGACTATTTAGCCATAGTAGGATATATTTTATATTAATACCAATATTTTGCCAATTCAAAGTGTGAGGGTGTACAGCCTCTTATTGTATTTGTCTTAATCTTTGCAAGACACATTGAGTACTTTTATAGTGGAAAAGGTGGGATGTAAATTAGTACAATAATGACAGTATTAGAAATATCAATCAATCAATCAATATTTATCGTACTAGCCAAAGGCCATGCCAAAGAAACTAGAATGCATACAGTATATAAGCCTATAAAATAAAAAATGTAGAAGGACAAAAAGCATACATTACATGCCATGGACAAGGTTATTACCACACTAATATAAAAAGTAAAAAACCTAAATGTGTAAAAATACCAACATGAGAAACAATCAGTCTAAAACTTAAGAGTCTCCTTGACAATCTATGGCAATTTTATCTATCTCTCTTTTTCGGTGGTATTTGCAGCTAAGACAGAAAGAGCCACCTTATGTGTTATATAATCATTTGTATCACTCTGTGAAAATTGAACTGAATCCACTATAGAGTTCCCACCTCCATTTAACAGCAAAGGTGTTAAAAATCTCTCTTTGGGGTCGCTATGCGTGGGTCTTCTCCCTGTCCTTGGCTGCAAATGAACAGTCAGTTTTTAAATAACACCTTATTATAGCATCCATCTAAAACTGCAGTTGGCATTACTTGAAATTGCAGTTCTGTGAAGGCAGTTCTTAAGAGAGATGACTTGAGTTTGATCAGATATCTGGCTCTAAAATGTTCTGTTTTTAGAAAAGCAAACCATGGTGAAAACTTTGAGGTTCTAATTGACTGTAGATACCTTTTTTGAATCAATCCAAAATAGCCAGTCTCTTAATTGCCTCTTATTCATACCCACGGCAGAGTTCAGTCCAAGGAAGTGGTAACTATGCAGAAGATTTTGTAAGTTCAATTTCCAATATTGATTGTTACTCATTTCCATGAAGCACAGTGCTGGAAGGCGGGCAGTTGATAACGTGGCATTTGAAGTACTTTAATTGGGTACAGTCTACTCTCAATTTAACTGACAGCCAACCAGCTTCAGAACGCAAAAAGGCTGCAGGAGTTCCAGTTGGAACAGAGTAAAATTTTCAAAGAAATTTATTCTGTAGTGTTTCCAAAACTTTGTAGATATTAGTATCTGATTCCCACATTTCTGCTCCATAAAGCATTTGTGCAATCACTTTACTACTGAAGATTTTTAAGGTAGATTCAAACAACTGACCACCCTGATTGTGGTGAAATTTCATCAGGGCTCCAGTTGTTTTCTCAGCCTTCAACTTCACTGCCTCCCTATGCCATTTCCAGGAAAGAGACTCACTAAAAACAATACCCAGGTATTTGAATAGATGAGTTTGTTCTATAACTTGTTGAGCTAAGGTCCATTTGTGTCTTGGACTATTTCTGCCAAAATCATTACCTTGGTCTTGGAATAATTTATGGGCAGTTGTTCCTGTTGGCAATAAGCACTAAATGCATTCAATAAATTTTTGAGGCCCAAACAAGAGAGAGAAATAAGCACTAAATCATCTGCATACATCAGAATGAAAACATTTTTGTTTCTGATAACTGGGGAAGGAGAATCAACTTGAGCTGGGCAAGGCACCAGATCATTCACATAGCTGTTAAGCATAGGGGCCAATAAACATCCCTGTTTCACTCCCCGTGTAGTTGTGAAAGCTTCTGTCAGAGAGCCTTTTAAGCCAATTCTAACCCTTATTCAGTGTTGCTGTATAGTTTTTGTATCAGTCTTAATAAAATGCCGTCAATATCAACATTCTGTAATTTTTCCTATAATGTAGTTCTGTTGATTGAATCAAAAGCAGCAGAAAGATCAGTGAAAGCAGTGTAAATGTGTTTCTTATTTTCTTTAGTATATTTCCTTATAATGGGATTTAATATAAGTCATTGACCTATGGTGCTATAACCACTTCTAAATCCTGCCTGTATAATTTGCTTCTCTTGTAGCCAATCTGTTAGTTTATGCAACAAATGTTGAGCATATAACTTTGAAGTGATGTCTCCCAAGCTGATTGGCTGGTAATTTTGTGGGTTATTCCTGTTCCCTTTCTTATAAATAGGAAATACAATGCTCATTTTCCACTCACAAGGCATTTGTCTGGTATTGTTTATTGTGGTAAATCGGCCTGCAAGAATTGGGCACCACCACTTGAGATGTTCTTTAAACAGTTCAGGAGGAAGCGTATCTTCTCCAAGTGCTTTGTTAGATCTCAAAGATGCAATTAGAGACTTTATCTCATTGCCAGCAACTGGTTGCCACTCACCTAGGTTGGAGAACCTTTTGTTCTCCCCTCTAGACTCTTCCAAAAGTCTTGATTGACCACCAAAAATATTGGAGAAGTATTTAATCCATGCAAAGGGGGTGATTGAAGCTTCCTGAGTATGTCTTACTGTTTTTAGACCTTGATTAAAAAGTTCCCAAAATTTTTCTTCTTTCCGTTCAGTTACCGCAAGGTCCAGCTCCTTCCACCGAGATTTAATGTGCTCAGCTTTTTTGTCTTTGAGTAGTCTTTTATATTTCAGCCTACACGTGGTTAAGTTTTCCATTTTTCCCCCCGATGGGTTTTTGTGGGATTCCTTTATTTTATATGCTAGGTCTCTTTTAGCTGCTTTGCATTCTGCATCAAATCAGCTGTATTCTGTAAGCTGAAATTTTTTATCTATAGCTGTTACTAGATAAGGCCTAAGTTCTGTGACAATTTGTTCATAAATATCCAAATGATTTATTGCTTTATCATAGAACAGTTGATGCATACTTGCCAAATAGTTACTAAGTAATTTCCCATGGATAGAACTACACAGTTTAATGGACCAATTCAGCCTCCTCTCCCCTAGCAATTCTCCAGTTAGATTTGCTGTGTTAGATAACACTGCCCATTTTAGTTTTGGTCCTAAGGATACTACTAAAGGGAAATGATTGCTTTCTGTGCATTCCAAGATTTCAAAGGATTTTACTAAGGGGAACAATAAGGATGAGACCATTATATGATCAATAACACTGCCACCTCTTTTGCTCAGGTAGGTGTAAAAATCCTTAGTAGCATCCACTGGGCCCCCATGCAAAGTAAATAAATTCTGGTATATGAATTCTAAATATTTTAATCCTGAGTATATTTATTGTCCAAGGAGGAGTATGATGTTAAAAGTATATCTTCCAGTGCTAAGCCTGAAGATTGCAAAAGACCCTCGGAAGCTGCCCCAATCCGGGCGTTAAAATCTCTGCATAGAAGGATAAGTGGACTAGGAGACTTCTGAATTATCTGCACTAACAAAAATGTTAGATCTTTCCATATCTTGGAAGTCACCGGTGGGCCATTACCAGGGTGCAAATAAACATTTATACAGAATAGAATAATAGAGGGAATAATTTAAAGGGTTATAACCATAATCCTCTAGGATTAAGTTCATGGGTCCAAGTATCTTGCAGGCAGGTCCCCTCTCCGGACCAACTTTGTTATGATCTCAATGTGACAGTCAATTTCCTCTGCAAGCTGGGACTGATGATCAATTACAAGAATTTATAGTTCATCCCAGCTCAGAGGATTCAGTTCATCGGAGCTGTTCTTGACTCTGTTCTCCAGTCTGTGACTCTTCCCTTTGAACATGCCAGTCTCCTATTCACTAAAGTGTTGACTTTACAACAAGACCGACATGCTACCACAAAGTTGATACAGGTACTACTCAGTCTCATGGTGTTGACAATGGTGGTGACACCACTGGCGAAACTTCACATGCGGCCCCTACAACATGGGTTCCTATTTGTGTTTGACAGCCTAACTCATGGGTTCTTGGTACCGTGGCAGGTTCTCTGATCACTTTAATGGTGGAGGAACAGTTGGAATGTTTTTGCCAGTATGCTCTTCTATCCTCCTGCCCTAATGGTGTCTGTCACCACAGATGCATCCCTGGACAGCTGGGTTGCTCACACTGGAAAACTGACAGTGAGAGGCAAGTGGTTGACATTCACCAGAACACTCCACATCAACTCATTGAAACTCTTAGCTGTGATAAAAGCCTTCAAGGCCTTCGAAGACGAAGGGCCATGTGGTACAAGTACTGATGGACAACATGACAATAGGCTAGTACATAAGCAAGGCGGCACAAGATCAACTACTCTTCTTTGGTTGGCTCTGAGTCTTTGGAATTGAGGTCTAGCTCAGAGAGAGTTTCCCATTGCGCTACACCTTCCAGGGACTCAAAACATGATACATAGCAGACTTCCTGAGTCAAGTTCCACTGGCATGCCATAAATGGAAACTCGACAAAGAAGTTCGTGGAGATGTGTTCTCAAGGTGGATGATGCCAATGATTGATCTCTTTGCTTCCTCCTCGAACAAGCTGTGTCCTCAGTTTTGCTCCAGAAACGTGACCCACAGAAGATTGCTAGGCAATGATTTCTTTTCAGTTGGAAGGGTCCAGTTGTATACATATTTCCACCATTCCCACTGATAACCAGATGCATCATGAACATATGGTGAGACAGTGCTTCTGTGATACTTATCACTCCATGGTGGCCTCAACAGCCAAGGTTCACCCCACTTCTACTTCTGTCCAGCCACTGATATCTGAGGCTTCCATTCAAACTGAACCTCTTAACAATGAACAATGGTATCATCCATCATCCAGATGTTATCAGTCAGCTTGGAACCTGCTCTGTTGAGATCCTCACCACCATCAGTTTGCTGAATTATAGAGGCAGCACACAAGCCATCTACTGTGTGCTCCTACATGTACAAATGGTCAAGGTTTACTGAATTCTTTCAACACTGACAACTGGATATCGACACCTTCAATACCATCCACTTACTTGAGTTCCTCTCCTCCTTAGCTGAGAAGGGTTTGTCTCTCTCTCCTCAATTTGTTGTTACCTTTCAGCAGTCTCATCACACCATCAACATCGGGCAAAGCATCTTGTTTCTCCGACCCGCTAGTGTGAAGGGTACAGACATCTGCATCCTCCTGTCTTGCTGCCCACTCCAGGTTGGAACTGACCTCTTGTTCTCTCTCAACTGTCTAAGAGACCCTTCAAGCTGATGGCCACGTGTGACCTCAGACTCCTCTCCTGGAAGACATCCTTCCTAGTCACCATCACCTCAGCTAGGTTGTCCTTCAGCTGGACATTATCTTTTTACCTAAGGTTGTATCTACTTTCCTTCTCAATCAGGATATTATTCTCCCTGTTTTGTTCCTTAATCCCTCTACGGACTTGGAGTGAACTTTGCATGCCTTGGATGTTAGGTGTGCACTTGCCTTCTATGTGCAGTGCTCACCTAAAGATAGGAAATTTCAGAGACTTTCTCTTTGTTATTCTGCATCTATAAAAGGACTCCCTGTATCTTTTCAAAGTCTATCTAAATAGGTGGCTCCTACCATTAGGCTTTCCTATGAACTGGCTGGGAGGGAGCCTCCAACTCAGTTGAGAAGCTATTCCACCAGAGCTTTGTCTTTGTTAAGGAATTGTTTAGTTTATTTATTTATTTGCTCAGTCCAAAGACCATTGCAATCCAACAAGTACAAAAACAAAACAAAACATCCAGGATCTCTTCAGAACAGATCACCCTCATCACATAATAAAACAACACCATAAACATCTTCATAATAAAATAAAACACAAGGTTAAAACATAGATTACATATTCTCATATAAAATTGCATACATGACATAATTACAATTTACAGATACCATCTCTTACTCTACAAAACTCTGATGCTTTTTATCTAGTATGAGCTCTAAAAAGTTTTCTCTTGCCCTAGCAGCCTTCACTGCAAATGCAGCAAGCTTTATAATCACATGTTGATTTGTTGATTGTATTAAAAAAGCAAGTTTCTCCTTTGCTGTCCAGTATTTCATTTTTCTTAGGAAAGGCGCTAAATAACTTTCCCTTATCTCAGAGTATATCTGACATTCGAGTAAATAATGAGCTAAATCTTCTAACACCGGCTCACCACATATGCACAGCCTTTCTTGGACTGGGATATTACAAAATCTACCCCATTTCATCATTGTATCCATTTGTTCAAAACGTAAGCGTGTAAGGGCTCTGCGAGCTTCTATGGACAGTGAGAGTGTCAGATATTTTTCAAATTTATGTTCTGATTTCAGTTTAGCTAGCCATTTAGTTGATCTACAAGATGTTAGGGCAGCGATGTCTTAACTGAGCATTCACATCGGACACTCTTTGTTTAACCATCTTTTTAGTATCAGGCAACCTTGGATTTAATAACTGATATGAAAAACCAAAAGTTAATAACATATTTGAAAAATTCTGTAGCCAAAATGTTCCTTGCTGACAAGTTCTTTGTTCTTCTAAACAAACCTTGGGGAGCCTATCTTCTGTTAAATTACTTATTCTACACCAGAAGTTTACCATCCTGGAATATATTAGGCCCTCAATCCTATCCATCCCATGTTCAGATCTAACTAAATAAGCCGGAGTAGATTTAGAAACACCCAAGATCATACGCAGGAATTGGGATTGGATATTTTCAATTTTTGCAAGATTTGTGAAGCCCCAAATTTCAGCCCCAAAAATGAGTGCTGGAATTACTTTTGCTTTAAAAATATTTATAATAGGGCGTAAAGAACCTGGGTACCTATAGTTTAATAATCTATTTAAGGACTGCAAACTGGACATAGCTTTCATTTCACTTTTCCTTATTTGTTGCACCCAGGAGCCTAATGATGAAAAATGGATACCAAGGTAGCAATAGGATTTTACTTGCTCTAATTCTTTTAAGTTGATAAGCCATCTGTATTGTTTCCTTTTCCTGCCAAAGACTACCACCTTTGACTTATCATTATTGATGACCAAATCATTTTCTATACAATATAAATTAAGATGTCTAAGTAATCTTCTCAAACCAACTTGTGATGTTGAAAGGAGAATCATATCATTGGCATATAATAAAATATTAATTGCTTTGTTTGAAATTTTTGGCATATGAAACTCGTATTTATGAAGAGAGGTAACAATATCATTAATATAAAAGTTAAAAAGAAATGGAGCTAAAATACAGCCTTGTCGTACCCCTTTATATGTGAGGATAGTATCTGTTAAAGCCAAATTGGCTCCTGTTCTAACCTTCAAAGAGGTTTCAGTATAAAGTGATTTTAAAAGTGCTAAGAGTCTCTGATCTATATTTGTCTTTGACAGCTTATCCCATAAACGATACCTGTTTATGGTATCAAAAGCTGCACTTAGGTCAATTAAAGCTTTAAAGAGTTGACTGCCTTGTTTTAAATACTTTGTTATCAGATGGTGTAATATAAAACAATTGTCCAATACAGATCTCCCTTTTCTAAAGCCTGCCTGTTCTTCGGCTAAGTTGGAATTTGCTTCTGCCCAATCCTCTAGTTTGTGAAGAAGATGTTTTGCATACATTTTAGCGGGAATGCTAATCAGGCTAATTGGTTGATAGTTCTTAGGAGCATAACGATTTCCTTTTTTAAATATTGGCACTACTACACTAGCTTTCCAGTCTTTTGGGATACAACCAGTGGTGTTTATGTGGGTGAATAGCCCTGCCAGAACTGGTGCCCACCAGTCTACATTGCATTTAAATAATTCTGCAGGCAAAAGATCAGTACCGGGGGCCTTATTATCCTTTGTTGACTGAATAATGGATTTAACCTCTGTTATCGTTACTGGGAACCACCCTGAAAGTAAATTAAAATCTTGTTTCCCAGTAACTCTATCAGAAGATTTTTCCTCATCTTCTTTAAAAAGTTGTAAGTAAAACCTTTCCCAACTTGAAGCAGAAATAGGGATGTCAAACATAACTTTTGACCCTTTTAAGTCTATTTATGACCAAATGCCAAAAATGAGCTGAATTTAATTGTAATGCCGCTTCTTCTAGATCAGCCCAGAATTGTTCCTGGAACTGGGTCTTCTTTACTGCAATTAGTTTTTTGTAATTACTTCTGAGTTTCAGCATCAGATTCATGTCCATTTGGTCATTCGCATCATGTACTTTATGGATACATTTTCTCAATTCTTTTCTCAGTACACTGCATTCTGTATCAAACCATGAGGGCTTCCTTTGCTGCTGTTCTTTTAAATTCTGGTTAAATTTTAGAAAAGGTCTCAGATTCTTACATATATCCTGATATGCCTCCAACACCTCACTAATATTGGCTTCTGAGGATGACACTATATTACTCAGTGATCTTCCCTGCATAGAATTATAGAAATCTTTTAGGTTGCTCACATTAACTTTTTGCCATTTCAATCTCCTTTCTCCCTGAGCTTCCAGTCTCTGGACTAACCATTGGTCTGCAGAAGTCACTATCCTCTCATCAACTTTAGCTACTAGATTTACAATAATGGGTTGATGATCACTTTCTTCTCTATGGTTCACAATAATGCCAGAAAACTGTTGAACTTCAGCTCTGGTAATGCAGATATAATCCAAAGTACTAGCAGAGCTTTTTTTTTTTTAAAATTCTGAGCTAATGTAAATTTATGTGTAATAGCCCAGCTTTTTCCCCAGTGTTCCAAACTTATCGTGTGACCAATATTTTGCGCCCAAACAATCATAGATTCTTTAATTCTCTCTGTTTCTAATTCCATATCTAATAAGTTTTTATAGAACTGCGATGTTAAGTGTTCTTTTTTTTCAAACACTATTTTCTCCCATTCATTCAATTGAGGATTTGTCTCAATTCCTTCTATTTTAAGGTCCATTTTAAATTTTTCCTTTAATTGTATATGTAGGAACCATTGGCAATCCCAACCTTCTTCAGCCAGTTCTTCTCTTGATTTAATTCTTTGGTTTCCTTTGGAGTCTGTAATTATCAAATCTCTATATGTAAGCCATCTTCTAAATGGTTGTTTTGTTCTTCCCATCATAGCCTCCTGGGGCGATACCCATAACGGTATTTTCGAATATATTTTCTTTTTCCAAAATTTCCATATACCAAATAATGGCTTTCTTATATAGTGATTGAGAAATTCTTTATCAACTTTGACTTTTGATACCAGAGATAAGCATGCCATCCAAATCTCAAATTTGGTCCTTCAAGATTCAAAACTCTTTCATTCTTCAATTCAATCCAATCTTTAATCCAATTCATTCCGTTCGCAAGGAAGTATAATCTTAAATCTGGGACGTTACAACCACCTCTTTCTTTCTTATCTGTCAATATTTTCCATTTAATTCTTGGTTTTTTAGCTGCCCAAATGAATTTTGTTAGATCTTGTCTCCATTCTGTGAAGTATTTAAAATTAGTAATTATAGGTAGATTTTGGAATAAATAGTTAATCTTTGGGAGAACCATCATCTTAATTGTTGCCATTCTGCCCATTAATGAGAGGTTTAATTTTGACCAATTTTGTAAATCCCTCTTGATCTCTCCCCATTTCTTAATATAATTATTCTCAGTGCATTATTCTGTTTGGATATTATAATTCCTAAATAATTAATCTTTTTCTCTTCTTTGATGCCCGTTCTTCGTTCTATTAATTCTATTTCATCTCTTCTCATATTTTTGGATATAAATTTTGTTTTCTCCTTATTAATTTTAAATCCAGCTATTTCTCCAAATTCTTCACAAATCTCCAAAAACTTTCGTACACTCAATTCCGGGTCTTCAAGAAATACTACCAAATCGTCTGCGTATGCCTTCAGTTTATATACGTCTCCTTTTATTTTGGCTCCTTTAATTGTCTCCTCCATTCTTATTTTCTTTAATAAAACTTCCAGCACCATGATGAATAATAAAGGGGAGAGCGGACAACCTTGGCGGGTACCTTTCATTATATTTATCGGATCTGTCTTGTCCCCATTTATTAATAATTGGGCTTTACAATTAAGATATATTTGATTTATCCAAGTTGTGAATTTTTCTCCACAGTCAAGTCTATTTAGTATTTCAAACAGAAATTCATGGTCCACATTATCAAAGGCCTTTTCGGCGTCCACGAAGATCATCATGCATTTTTTCTCGTTATGTTTCCCATAGAATTCCAGCATATTAATCACCGTCCGAATGTTGTCTCTGATATACCTCTTAGGTAAAAATCCGCTCTGATCTTCGTGGATTGTTTCTTGTAATATTGATTTTAGTCTATTTGCCAGTATTTTTGTAAAGATTTTGTAATCTATGTTTAGCAGAGATATCGGCCTGTAGTTATTAGGGTTTGTCGGATCTTTTCCCTCCTTTAATATTAAAGTGATGTTAGCTTCATTCCATGAGTCTGGTTTACCGTTCTTCGTAATCTCATTGAACATCTTTCTCATAGGTTCTCTTAATTCTTCTTGCAGTTCTTTATAATATAATCCAGTAAACCCATCCGGACCCGGAGCTTTCCCAGTTTTGATTTCTTTTATTGCATTTATTACTTCCATGCATGTTATTTCTGCATTTAAACTATTCCTTTGATCTTCTGTTAATTTTATCAAGTCTTGATTATCCAGATATTCTTCTATCTTCTTCATCTTATTGGTTTTTATCGGTTTTTGATATAGCTCTTTATAATATTTCCTAAATTCATTCATTATTATTTTCTCATCTGACGTTATCTCATTATTTTTTTTTTCACTTGCAAAATTAGATTTCTTTCTCTTCTTTTCCGTATCTTATAAGCCAGCCATCTTCCAGGTTTATCGGCGTTTTCGAAATTTTTCTGTTTAAGCATCCGCAATTTTTTCTCAATCTCAATCAAATTTTCTGTTTGTAATTCCATTTGTATCTCTTTATGTTCTTTTCTCTTCTTTTTATTTTCTGGGTTCTTTCTCAGATCTTCCTCTAAATCTTTAATTTTTAATTCGAGATTTGTTATTTTCTCTTCTCTTTTCTTCCTCCACTCCGAGTTCCATTTTATCATCAGGCCTCTCATTACGGCTTTCCCCGCATCCCAAACCGTTTTTGCCGCAATTCCATCTTTATCATTTTCTAAGAAATAATTCTTCAATTCATCTTTTGCTTTTTTCAAATATTCTGTATTTCTTAACAGAAAATCATTAATGCGCCAATTACTATATTTGCTCTTCTTTTTACAATTTAGCTCTAATTGAATGGGGTTATGATCCCACGAAATTCTTGGAAGAATTTCAATGTCTTTAACTGACGGGCACAGAATTTTCGAAATCCAAAACATATCTATTCTCGACATACTTTTATGACTTTCAGAGTAGAATGTAAATCCACCTTTTTCATGTTTATTTCTCCAAACGTCCATCACTGATAAGTCTTCCATCAATCTGAAGAAAGTTCTCGGTAATCTGCCTTGTTTCTTTTTACCTTTCGATGTCATCGTTCTGTCTATCATAGAGTCCACCACACCATTCATATCTCCCATAAGGAGAATATTATCTTGGTTTCTGTCTTCAATATATTTGTGAATTTCTTCTCCTATTTTCTCATAAAATTTGCTTTTATTTTCTAACGGTGAATATATTCCAATTAGTAGGAGTTTTTTCCAGGAATTTGAATTTCTACCCCAACATAGTGTCCTTTTTCATCCAGAAACACTTCCTGTGTTGGGTATTTCGCATTTATGTACATTACTACTCCTCTTTTCTTTTTTTCATAAGCTGAGATGTAACATTTTCCTAATTTCGGGTTTTTCAGATACTTAATATCTTTATCTCTAATTCTAGTCTCCTGTAGACAGACTACATCAGCTTTAGTTTTTTCAAGGTAGTGGATGACCTGTCTCGTCTTGTAATTCGAGTTTAAACCTTTCACATTCCATGAAATGCATTTTAACGCCATTTTTTTCAGTCCTCTTCTTCAATTATTTTATCATCTATCTCCGAACTCGTCTGTTCTTGTTCAAATTCAATCTCAGGTTCTTCATCTTGCTCTTCTCTCTTTTTACTATTTTGCATCTCTTCTGATGGTTCTTGTCTCTTATATATCGTCTCCTTCTTGTATTCTTTTAACTCTTCTATCAATTCGTTAGCTTGTTTCGTCGTTGTACATTTATATCTTTTGAAGTTCCAGATAAAGGATAGTCCTTCTGTTTGTTCCCATCTGTATCTAACATTGTTTTTCTGCAGATATGTTGTCAGATTTTTGTATTCTTGTCTCTTTTTTAATGTCTGAAATGGTACATCTTTAAAGATCTTCAATTCAGTATCTTCCAGAATGAATTTTTCATCATAATTTCTCTGAAATATCCTCTCTTTCATCTTTGTTCTAATGAAACAAATTAAGATGTCTCTTGGCAGGTTCTTTTCTTTTTCCTTCTTGGAATTAATACGGAACATCTTATCTATTTCTTGGTCCATTCTTTCTTCCGTCATTTCCATGTATGTAGCCAATTCCAGAATGAGATGTTCATAGATATTTTCAGCTGGGCGTTCCGCCAAGCCTCTAATTTTCAAGCATCTATCTCTGTATCTCATCTCCTGTATTTCTATTTCTTTATCTTGTCTTTTAAGTCCTTCTTTCATCTCTTTCTTCTCCTCTTCCACTTTAAACAGCCTTTCCTGTACTTGCTTTACTTCACTCTGTGTTGTTTTCATCTCTTTATTTATTTTCTCCATCTTTTTATTAATACTTTCCATCTCTTTCTTAATGTCCATTTTTATTTCGTTTCTCGTATCTTTTAATTCCTGTCTTATTTCTTTTTTGAAATTTATCAATTCTTCTAGTATTTTTTCTCCAATTCCTCCTGCCTGTGAGGGCTGTTCCACTGATCCTCTTCTTTCAACTGTTAGTTGGGTTTGGGTTGTGGTCTTCTTCCTTGTTGCCATCTTCAATAATTATTAGGTTCAATAATTATTGTCCTATACCAATTATTTCCTCCCCAACAAAACCAATAATCTTATAGCAACTTTTCAAAAAAAAAAAAAAGTAATCAACTTTCAGATTGCCTTAAAGTCTCCACACTAAATCTTAGTTTCTTATAATTTTCTATTCAGAGTCTTAAATAAATGTCAATAAATGTCAAAATATATCAATAATAAATTCCTATCAATAATATTAATACTATCACTCAATTATCAATCTACCTTCTTAATGTATTCTTATTCAAATGTTCACCAATATGTTTACCAATATTTTGATTATCAGATCTTATTATATGTTCCAGGCAGTCAGCTTATATATTTATCTCTTATCTGTCTCCTTCTTATTACTGTTACATTCAGCTTATTACAACTCTATCCCCAATATTTTTGCATTAGAACAAAAAAAGACAGCAATAAAAATAAAAATAAAAGCTAGAAAAAAAAATAGGAGACAGAATTAGAATTCCTTCAATGCCCACCTTCACAAAACAGGCAAATATTCAGTTTAACCACAAGATGGGACTACTTATCTATATTTCATTCACAGTTTATAAATCTGGTTATTGTCCAAGCTTATCCCAGCTGCTAGTGATTAACAAATGTTTTACCCTGATAATCTCCTCTCAAGGTCAGGTTATCTCAACACTTCCACCCAAAGTATTCTTTTCAAAGACTCTCTCCCATCCCCCTTTGCCTATTGTGAAGTGTATCAAATTTTCTATATTTTGTACTTATTTCTGTTTATTCACAATACCACCATAAATGTTACTAACCAGTGAGCTGGGAGTGACTCCTGCTCAACTATATCCCATCACTTTCCCCACCCACTTAATGTGTAAATTTGGATTTAATAATATCTTTGTGTATTTATTAAGAACCTCTGGTGTGTCTCAGAATTTCACAGTCTTTCATTCCACAATCTCAAACCCTTCTGTAGTCCTCCGTCTTCCAATCTTTCTCGGATCGCCTCAGTTGCTCAGTCACTCATTCCCCTCCGTCTCAGTCCTTCTCCGCTCTGTCTCAGTCTCAGTTCTCAGTCTCAGTCTGTTCTGGACCTCGCCGTCCTGCAGAAACTGCAAGTCCTATTCCACCTCTTCAATCCCAATCAGTCTCCGGTTACTGTTTTTCGCCATTCTCTTCTCAGCCGTCTCTTCACTTTCCCCTTGCCCTCTCACCACCTTCGGATCACCACCTCTTCGTTTCGCCTCCTTCTCCTTCTCCCCACCTCATCACTTCACCCTCATTAAACTCTCAAACACAGTTCTTTCTTTCACTTTCTTTCGCTTCCCCTGTATCAGCCACCACTCGCCGCTGCTTCTTTCCTCCCCTCGAACTCCGTCTCCGTCTCCGTTCTACTGCCGCTTGCCGCTTCACTTCGCCATTTCTCCTTCTCTCCCTCCCACCGCTTCTCGAAATACCATCGGCATTCTAGAAATCCTTTTTGACAGTTATTTAGATCTTACTTATATCTTCTTGATTGTTAAATGCTCTCTTAGATAAAAGTCCCCAACACTCCTAAATCTGGTTTCTTGTAGCAATCAAAAAAAAAAAGATCATTTAAACACACAGTCCATCTTATTCGCCTCAGTCCAATCCTTCTAGATTCTTTCTTCTCGCTAACTTTTCTTCTTTTACTTTTTAAGCACAGTCTAAGTTGATGAGATCCACTTAAGTTCTTTCAGGAGGTAAGCTTATTTTCTTCTACCATCGCACTTACTTGTTGTTTATTTTAAAAAAAGGCTTTGGCGTCCCTTCGCCGCTCCAGCAGCTGTCCAGCGTGGCTGTGGTTCCTTTCGGCTCCCGCTCGTCTTCGTCTCACGACATAGGGGGAAATTTTCCCTATATCTTTCAGAAGGCGAGCTATCAGAGCCCCCTTCAGGACCCTCTGAACTCCCTTTACCAGGGGAGTATTTGATCGGCTCTTGTATGTTTCTTCCGAGCCGATTTTGCCTCTCTGGGTGGTTGTGTATCAGCAGACTTGCCTTTACACAACCGCTCGGTTCGCCGTCATACCCGGAAGCCCAGTACTAGCAGAGCTTTTTGAGAAGTAGGTGAAAGGATATGGATCATTCAAGTTATTACTACCTAAGATCTGCAGACCAAACATGTATGTTATCCTAAACAGGTTGATGCCAGCCTTATTTATTTTCTCATCCCTGGAACTCCATTGGGACAGATCCTCTAAACCAGCCAACTCATCTCCCACAATTCCACACTGTTCTGCCACCTTTAATAAAGATGTTCCTAGTCTGGCATTAAAATCTCCCAATAAAATAAACAATGCACTGGGAAACCTTGTAGCTAACTCCTCTAATAAATGTTCTAAGTGTATCCATACATTAGCAGAGAAATATTGTGAAGAAATTGGGGGTATATAAACATTTACTAAAATAAACACAGTACTCCTTGCCTCAAGTTTTACCACCAAAAAATTGTTAGAAAATACCTCGGTAACCACCAAGTCTTGTATCCAACCTAGATCTTCCTTAATCAAGAGAGCTAAACCTCCTATGGCTCTACCTCTGATGTTTGTTTTTTGTGCTGGTTTAACCCATGCTTTAAAACCTGGTATTATTAGCTCCTCTTTGTCAGTAAGCCAAGTTTCCTGAAGAGCTATCACAGAATGTCTAGACAACTACTCTATAATGTCACCATCACATACCCTTCCCTTCCATCCTGCTATGTTCCAAGACATAATTTTAATACATTTATCAATGGAATCATTGATGTCAGTAATCATCTTTTTTGCAACCTCTGTAAGCGGGACCATTTTAGCTGGAATGAGGGAACAATGACCATCGCTGATCCAAATTGGACCAAAAAACTCACTATACACTGGGTAGCAAGGGGGTGAATACAGTGATAAAGGGACCCTAAGCTGTACCTGGTAATTAATAGCTATTCAGTCTGTTTTAACTGTCTTAACAGACTGGTTAACAGGCTGGATATCTTCATCATCTAAATAAACAAGCTCATCTTCAAAGGGACCTAATTTACTAACATTAGAACTTATCGGATGGATAACAACTAAATCAGGGGGTTTTACCCCACAAGGACCTAGTACACTTCCCAACTCCTCAGCATCCAGGAATCTCATTTTAACCCAATTATTGTTATCCAGAAGGGTGTTAGAAGAAATCTTGGATAACACAGAGGCTTCTCCCTCTACTTGAGTCACAAGAAGTGGGGGTGCCCCATGATTTATCTCTACTGAGACAACCTGATTACTCCCATTTTTTCCTGTATTCATACACTCTGCACCTCTTGGCTCTACTACCATTGGGCAGATCTTCTGGACATCAGATCCCTTATTACCAGCTATCTGCTGCTTGAGAGTAATTTGGCTCTCTTTAGAGACCACTGAGCATTTTGGAGCAACAGATGAATTATGCTCTAAACAGTTTCTCAACCAATCAAGTCTGTCCAGTATCTCTTTTTGAACACAGGGAGGGCAAGACCAAAATGAACATATAAGAGCATTCTCCTCTAAATCAAATGGCTCCAACCTTTCATAAAGGGTCTGACAAGTATCCAAGTTAGGCTGACAAGTTGTATTAGCAAGGGAGTCCAAACTCCTAGAATTGGAATGACTACGATCATTTAAATCAATCAAATTAGCAATGTTTTGACCAGATATGATATTCTTACTTGACCTTAAATTATAAGAATGATGGAGCAGTGGTAATGGGGGGGGGCTTGGTTTTCAAAAAATCTTGCAATCTCAATACCCAAGTTTAAAAAAGCATCCTTAGCCTTATATATTACATTAGCAATAGCAGCATTTCTAAAAGTAATTGTGGCACGAACTTTGATGCCATTGTAATAAAAATACTCCACTAGAACTACATCCTTAGGTTTCAATACACCTGGTATAACCCCATTATTAATAGCTAAAAAATGAGAGATACGATTCTGTAGTGTAAGGAAACCCAATGGCTTAGGATAATTTAGGAAAAACAGCTTTTGAGGGATTAGAACCAGATTCCAATCAGTATGTATGTCTTTGTATCTTGCTGCTGCATCCTGTTGAGGGTCTTTTGAATAAGAATCTGATTTCTTCCCCAGAGGTTGAGCATTATCTATGGTAGACTTCCTGTTAAGGCAAAGGACTTCATCCCATGGGTCTAACAACTCTCCCCCCATAAAGCCCTTATCAGCTAGTGGATTTTTAGATGTTTCTAGACGACCAACTGCATCAACTGGCTGCAACAGATTATCAGAATTATTATGCCCACACTTCTTTGCCTTTTTATTATCTTTTTTCTGATTTTCCAAACGAATTTTTTGATCTGATTTTTTAATAAGATTGTCTTTGTCCAACAGTTTAAACAAATGCTCCCAATCTCTTTTCTTATGGCGTTGTGATTTAATAACCTTCTTACTTAGGTTTTTAACATTTTTGCTTTTCTTCTGTTTTTTACAAGCTCCGTTTGACTCTTCCTTACTGCTTTTTATGGACTGGGTCCTTGGGGGTTGTTTTCTTGATCCTGTCTCTGATAGAACTCCTCCTCTAAGGCCAGTTGGTGTTAGTCTCCTCATAGTTATTAGATGATCCTCAGCCAAAGCTGTCAGCAATCTATTGCTTTCTGCAAGAAAGTTTTTAATAAGTGCGAGTTCCTCATACACCATAAGAAGACCACCTTGTAAAAGAATAGAATTATGGTCGAAGTCCTCTGTCTGAGTGCATATAGATTTCAACTTAGTATTTGGACCCTTAGACATGTTGCAGCGTGCCAGATCAATCAGCTGTTTTTGAGTAAACTCTTCTATCCAGGCAACATCCTGAACAGTTTTAACACTGGTGGAGGAGGACAAAGCTTCAACAGGAAAACTTACCCTTGTATGCACCCCTCTTTGCTTTATAGGGTAGTCCATGGTTGATTCTGAGTGCAACAAATGAGAGACAGAATCATGCATAAAGTTTGAAGGTCTCTCACTTGACCAGTGGTTTTTTTCTAATAAAGGACTGGAGTCAGATGATTGTGCTGTCACCGCAAAGCTCAACTCAGCTGCAAGATTAGAGAAAAGTGGTTCTGCAACAGGGGATTTTGGAGTTTGTGTCAGTCCTTTAAGATCCAGAGACCAGTCTAACACAGAATTTGCAGAAACTGCTGGTTTAGCTTCATCAACTTCCTTGGGAGCAAAAAACTGTGTAATTTTCATCTGGTCTTTCCCAAGATTCATGGGAATGCTCTCAAAAACTGGCAAAATGCCTAAATTTCTATAGGCCCTTTTGGTAAGCATAACTTATTCTCTCAAGTGCTCCTGAAGTATCCAGAAAATTCGTCCCAGCAGCTTTAAGAACTAGCCAGTGTCCATAAGTTATGCAGTCTTTTGGTCAACAGCAGCCTATTATCGCCGGTAACCCATTCCAACAGAACAGCAAACAAACAAAAAATATCTTTCAAAGTTAGTTCCTCAGCCAAAAAACAGCAACAGTAGCTAAGAGCTGACTGGAATTAGTTAAAGACACAACACCGTTAAGGGAGCTTAGCATTTACAGATAAACATTAGCTTGCAGTGCCGGGAGGGAAAGTACAAGGCAGATAGTAGATTCAACACAAGGCCAATAATAAAACTATAGTGAGCTATGACTGAGAATAGATATAGAAGGCAGCAGTTAAGAGCAGGCGGCCATGGCACAACAAAGCAATAAAACAATAAACTGTTAAACCTAAGAAAAACAAGCAAATTGCAGCAGAGACTCTAGCAAAGCATTCCTCAGATAAACAAAAGGATAAACTTTCAGAGGAGCTCTTTACAGCAGCTGCTGCCTCGTCGCCATCTTGGCTCCTCCCTCCTTTCTCATTTTCTTGTTAAGGAATTGGGGACAATGCTGACAGGCAGCCTTATATAGCCTTGGGGGAAGGAGACAGGCTTCCCACCAAAATGCTAGGCATAGAGCTCTAGAAGTTTCTGAAGGCAGTACTGCGCAGGCACAGACAACTCGTTTGTGTGAGTTCACAGATGAACACACATAGAACTTCAGTTAGAGGTAAGCAACCTCTCCTCCACTGCTTCACATAGCTCAGGTATTGAATTGGTATTCTGAAGCTGTGGTACTAGCTTGACTTTGGGAAGAATGAATGGAATGTAGTGAGTATCTTCTGTCTCTGTAACTTTGAAGTAGATTACAGGCTATTGCTTTTGCTGAGGTAACAAAGAAGATGGCAGTGTCTTTTTCTGTACAGCTGTCAATGGTATTGTAACATAGGACCTTGGGATTTGAGCTTCCTGAAGAACTTGTAAGGAATTTTTCTGCTTCTCCCACTGTTATAAGTTATCCATGGCTGGCCAGGGTATCGAACCCTGTTTTCGAGGGTCATAGTCCAACACTCAGCTACACCACACTGGCTTCTTGTGTGTCTTCAAGTCATTTCTGACTTATGGTGACCCCAGGGGGACTCCTACAGAGTTTTCTGGGGCTGAGTGTGTGTGTGTGATGCTCCAAAGGTCAGCCAGTGGGTTTCCATGGCCAAGCAGGGAATTGAACCCTAATCTCTAGGGTCATAGTCCAGTGTTCAAACCACTACACCATGTAGCTGTCACGTTGGCTGTCCTACATGTTGTTATTACAGATTTTGTTTGAGCAATACTCATTCTGCTGTATGTATCATTTTGTCTCCCTTTATGAGACTCGTTCGATGCCTCATGCCATATGAGAACTTCATACTTGAAAAGGGAACAGTTTTATTCAGTTGGGAAGGCCCACTGAGATCCGTAAGATAGTAAGGGTTTTTTAATACCAAGATCATTTTAATTTCATTTCATTTCCCACATAAAATCATCTAAGCAATAATGATGATCTTGTTAATGGGGTGGAGATGACGGAATCCTTAGGTGGAAGTGTTCTATACCGAGGAAAGGGGAAACCAAGAATAGCTAGACGTGCATTCTGAAATTTAAGAAAGCTGATCTCAGTAAACTGAAAAAAAATACTGGGAATGATCGCATGGTTAGAAATACTCAAAGAGAAGGGAGTTCATGATAGATGAGAGTTTTCTAAAAGTGAAATATTGAAGGCACAATTTCTAACAATTTCCATGAGGAGAAAAAAGTAGAAAGTGTCTAAAGAATCCGTGATCGATGTCTAAAGAACTTTCAGTGGAGCTAAGATTTAAAATGGACATGTACAAGAAATGGAAAAAGGGGGAAATCTCCAAAATGGAATTCAAACAAATAGCCAGCAAGCACAGGGAGAAAGTCAGAAAAGCTAAAGTGCAGAATGAGTTCAGGCTTGCTACAGAGGTTAAAAACAATAAAAAGGGCTTTTTTGGTTATATCTGTAGCAAAAGGAAGAAAAAGGAAATGGTAAGGCTGCTGCATGGAGAGGATGGTGAAACATTAACAGGGTGCAAAGAAAAGGCAGAACTATCAAAACCTTTGCCTCACTCTTTTCCCAAAAGGAAAAGAATGCTCTGCCTGGGGAAAATGGAGCAGGTGATATGGTAAGGGAAATGTGGCACAGCATAGATGAAGAAGTAGTACAGGAATACCTGACTAGTCTAAATGAATTTAAGTCTTCAGAGCTAGATGAACTACATCCAAAGATGTTAAATGAACTGACAGCAATTTGACAGTGGAATATTCTGCCTTGGAATGTGGTAGAATTTCTTTCATTGGAGGTTTTTAAACAGAGGTTGGATGGCCATTTGCTGGGTGTGCTTTGAGTGCGTGTTCCTGCGTAGCAGGGGGTTGGACTTGATGGCCCTTGTGGTCACATCCAACCTAATTATTTTCAGTGATTCCATCTGAAGAAACAGAGAACACGCTAAGATGATTTGGCTTTTTCATAACCAAGATTTGTTTACACCCCAAGCTTCTTAACTTCTCCAAGAGTGTGGACTTCCACTTAGTCTGGGCTAAGTCTAGTAATGTTAGAGGAGCCAGACCTACTAGAAGAAAAATCAGTTTTAGCCAGTAATGAATCCTAAGTATCCACATCCGGGCCTCAGCTGAGATCTGTCCCACCTCCAGCCGGACTACTGCATTTGGGACACAGGAAGGAACCCCTAACAAACTACGAAGAAACTTTGTTTATATGATTTCAAAAGGGGAAACACTCTTAAAAGTGCAAACTTGAGAGCCATATAATAGCTGAGAGATAACTTTGGCTATAAATACTTGTGAAGCAACAGGAATAAACTGGCCTCCTTTTCCATAAAAGAACCTTATTATTGCCTTGGTGTTCCTTTACACATTTGCAGAGGCATGTTTTATGTGGGCGTCCCATGTGCCTCTGGCATGAAAAGTTACACCCAGGTATTTAAAAAACATCACTTGTTCAATATGCGTATTATTGACCTGCCATTTATGCCTCGTTTTCTTCTTAGAGAACACCATCACTTTTGACTTTGCATAATTGATTGTTAGTTGCTCCGTAGCACAATAGGATTTTAAGGTTCTTAAGAGACGTCTTCAACCTACACAGGACAAGGAAAGCAGAACATCGTCTGCATACAGAAGAGCTGGAAGAGCCATATTTGCCAATTTTGGCAGGTGGGCACTTTCTTCCTCCATCCTTACAACTAAGGAATTAATATAAAAATTAAATAAAATAGGTGCAAGCACACAACCTTGCCTTACCCCATTAAAAGTTGGGATTTGCTTTGTTAAATGTCCCTGTCGGTCACATCTAACCCGTAGTTGTGTGTTTTGATACAAACCCTGGATAACAATTAAAAGGCAGCTGTCTATATTTGTGTTGCTCAACTTTTCCCATAACCTATCTCGTGAAATGAGATCAAATACAGACTTAAAATCTATAAATGCAGCATAGAGAGAGCCTCCTTTAATGGACATGTATTTGTCCACAAGATGTTGAAGCACCAATCCTTGATCAACGGTAGACCGTTCTGCCTTAAATCCTGCCTGTGCATCTGCTAAAATGTTTTCCTGATCCATCCAGTCCAGCAATTTAGTGTAAAGGTGGGCTGCGTATAATTTGCTAATTATGCTTAAAAGGCTGATGGGTCTGTAATTTAGGGGATCAGATCTTTTCCCTTTCTTATATATTGGTATAATAATCGCTAATCCTCAGTCGTCAGGAATAATGGCGGAACAGTCAATGCTAGTGAACAATTCTGTAAGGACTGGGGCCCACCAGTCCATATTAGTTTTAAATACTTCTGGTGGGATATTGTCTGCCCCTGGTGCTTTACCCACTTTTAATCCTGAATGAGACGCCGAGTTTCCTCTATGGTAACTGGGGGCTGTTCTGGACCAGCATTGTTCAAAGGTAAGGAAAGTATTTGGAGGGGTTGTTTCCTTTCAAACAAAGAAAGGAAATATATTTCCCAAACCCTAGCTGGGATAAAACATTCCACTTCTGAAGGGGTATCGTGCCATCCTCTTGCAACAATTCTCCAGAAGGAGGCAGAGTCCTTCCTTAGGGAGGCATCTATTAAATGTTGCTATGCTTCTTTTTGTGCTTGGTTCTTTTTTACTTTAATCAAAGCTTTGTATTTTCTTTTAAGTTCAAACCACTCATCTGGCAACGTGGAGATGTTAGCTTCCCTATAAGCTCTGTATTTACCCAGCAGCGTACGTTTCATAGCAATACACTCCTGATCAAACCAGCATTTGGATTTGTGTGATGGGGAGGAGAATTTTGTTCCTTTTTTTGACTTAGATAGTCTCGCAGAAGGGAGATCATGTCTTGAAACAGTGTTATTGTTCTTTCTGTAGAATTTGCATTTAATAAATTAGTTCTTATTTTTACACATTCCTTAGATTTGAGTTTTTCTTAGAGATTTCTTCATTGACATGATTAGACCATCTAATGCGAGAATATCTCTACGTCTCCATTCGCCAGAGATTCATTACAAATTATATCATTCTCTGCCATAAGGGACAGACACAAGGGAAGATGATCACTCTCCATGTTGTCCCCCACTTTACACTCAGAGACCCTATTCAAAAGATTGTAGGATACTATAATATAGTCTATTGTTGATGCTCCTAACTTGGAGATGTAAGTATATTCCCCCGCAGTATCACCATTAATATTTCCATTCAAAATTACCGGTACCTGGTCTAGCCTATTAATCATTTTTGAAAGACATAAGCCTGCAAAATTGCAGCCTTTGTCTTTAGACTGCCTAAATGGTATGGGATGAGCTTCATCCGGTTCAGGCGGAGATTCATGGTAATAAGAATACAGAACATTATCGGATTGGCCAATTTGAGCATTTAAGTCTCCAGCAACTATTACTGATGCATCAGGGAACCTATTAATCATATTGTCAATATAGTTTTCTAGCTTGGCCCATTTACTTTTAACTGTCTGCTTTTCCCTTTGACGGGCTTTTGTCTCAACAGTTGGTGACATCAACTCAAGTAGATTGTGCAGTGAGTTCAGGAGGTCTTACGATGATAGGCGATGTTTGTTTTTTCCCTTGAGGAGATGAAACGCAAATTCCTGTATTTTTATGGTGATTTTCCTCAGAAAAATGTGCAGTTACTGTCTGAGACTACTTCTGCGGCAGTAGTTTTATGGGTATTTGAGAATTGCTTGTTAAATAATATCATTCTCAAAATATCTAAACGTTTCAGGATACTATTTTGTTCCTCAGGGTGTAAGGCAGAGAATGAGTTCAGTAATGGTTCCTCCTCATAAAAGCATATTTCTTCTTTCTGGTGGACTATGATTCAGCTGGAATGTACTTTGTTCTTCTGTTTGGGCAATAGCTAGGGTGGGTTTTGTCAGGTTCAGATGCTCATCAGTTAGGTCAATCAGGTTTTCATAAGTCCATTGTTTTTGTGTAGCAGATCTGGGATTACTCCCTTTTAACTGCACTGGAGGAGCTTGGTTTTCAAACATCCTTGTCACCGTTAGGCCAAGATGCAATAATTTATCTTTGCTATTTAACATCCGACTCGTCAGTGAACTGTTTGTGAATGTTACCACTGCACGAGCACAGGCGTAATTGAAGAATATATATTCTGTATGAGTTATATCTCTGAGGTTGCAGAAGTCAATGTAGGAGCTGGTAAGTAATTTTATGAAATGAACTTTATGTTCATACTGCAATAGAATCCCTACCAGTTTAGGGTAGTTCAGAATTACTACTTTCTGCCTAGTTTCCAATGGTATTCTCTTTTGATAATTTTTTCCCCCTAAGTACTGATACAGGCCAGGGATCCTGAAGTTCCGCAGATTGGTATCTAGGAGAATCAATCTGCAAATTAACTTCTCCCTCTAATTCCTTCTATGTAGCAAAGTGTTGTGCGACTGAGCTCTTATTAGTCTGGGATGTTAAAATTTCATTAGTTGTTGTTGAGGGGCTATCGCAGATGTTGTCCTTAGTCTTTATATTTGCTTTCTTAGTTAGATTTATCTCTTTATTTACCTCTTTGAATAGGAAATTGAAAAGCTTTTCAAAGTTCATCTTGGGTGCATGTTTCGGATGTTTTACATTCTTTATATTCTCAGTTTTCTTCAAATTTTTAACAACCTTCTTGTTTGTTTTTTTCTTTGGGTAACATCTATTTGCTTTAACCGGATGAATAGAGTTGGCTGAATTAACTGGTTGCAGCTAAGCACCATTTAAAGCTTTATCTAGTTGCTTATCAATTTTCAAGATTTTGTAGACCCTTACAAATAGAGTCAAGAGCTAACTACAGTCAGATATAAAAGATGTAACATGCTCTATATCTTTAGACAAGGAACAAAGCCACCCTTCTATCCACCTGTTGTCTTCTATACTCAGTTCTTTACTATGACGTTCTTCCAAAATTGCACCTTCCATATGGGTGTTGAGCTCCAGATCTTGATTGGGCTTTCCCCCGTAAGTTTGGGAGTGTTCCTTAATGTACTTAGTCTCAGCAAGGGCAATTTCCAGAGCCAGATTCATTGGCGAAGAATCCGCGCTTTTCTTTCTCTCGACTCCTAACAGCTGTTCTCTGTGCTGAGATCCTGAGACTAGTACATTTGCTTTTAGTAATTGCTCCTTCTTCCGCTCCACCACACTTGGGGAAAAGAAACAGGTTGTCTTTGTTTGTTCCTTTCTTCTTTGGCCAGTTGATGGAATGCTTTCAAATGGAGGGGGGGTCTTGCATTTCTCTGTATGCTTTTCTTGTAACCACCATTGCTAGCTGGGGGTTAAGGTAGTATATTTGGAAATGCAGTTATGGGAGAAATGAAAGAACTTCAGGTACTTGCTCGTATTTTACTGATGGAAACTGCACTAGATTGTTTAGTAAATAGTGCAGTTACCCTCCACAACTTGTAAATCACAGTTCTCTGGAAAATCTCATATCAGTAAGAACTTCACTTTAACAGAACCTCACAGTCCCAGCTCAGTGTTACAACTTACTTCTTATCTTCAGCCCTCAGTAAGCGTCTGTCACTCCTCCAGCCAGGAAAAAGCTATAAATCTTCCTTATTGCAAAACTCCTCTTCATCTCTTAGCAATTAAGATATGAGTCTGAAGAGATTTAGCTGTTTTTAGTAGCTTGTTTGAAGGTTTAAAGAGAGAGCTCTGCTACCACAAGTCTGTCTCCACCGCCATCTTGGCCATGCCCCCTCTAAGACCATAAATGACCTAGATCTTCAGTGTTATGGTCTGGTTTGTTCATAAGTTCACTTGTTCATAAGTTGATTATGTGAGGAGGATGGTGCAGATGGTAGTAACTGAGAGAGGTGAGTTTCAATATTGATATGAATACAAAATCTTGGTGACTGGATAGATTTTCCTGGTATTTACTACTTTTTCTCACATCTTGGATATTTGAAGGTGTTTGTTTGTTTTTTTGTGCGTTGTAGCACTTCAGGGTTTTTTTAATTAAAATGAAAATAAGTGAAATATGCTCTGGGTAGCTACCAAGTTCTTCACTGTATACTCAGTAAAGCTATAACCTGACCATTTTTCAGACATAGAAGATTGAGCTGATTGGCCTTGCCTTTGAGACTCAGATTTAAAATACAGAGATAATGAAGTCTTAAGTTATGGCTTTTTATACTCAGTTTTAAAGTTTTTTGTTTATTTTTGCATGTATTAATTGAATTGTTTACTTGAAGATAATTATTTGGTGGCTTTCATGACTTTCTCTTTTTCCCTAGATTATTGGCCTATTAAATGTCTTTACCCCACAGAAGTTTCTGGAGGAATTTCAAGATGTGTATGTATGATTACTGCACAATCTTTTTAGTTATGATATTATGAGTACACATTTGATCGGTGAACAAAGATGTTGTTGCCCTGAAGATAGTTTATTTATTCCAAACTATTTCAATTATTTTATCAGATATGCCATTTAAAAACTGGAAAAAAGATTTCATGAAATTTATCTGGTTGGGTAAGAAACCTAAAATAAAAGGAAAATTGATGATGGATCTAAAAGAAAGAGGAGGAGTGGGCCTGCCGGATTTACAATTACATTAAAACATTAAAAGGTTAAAAGAATGGATTCTATTGAATAATAGAAGATTGTTTGAATTGGAGAGCCACAAATTGAGATTTGGGTGGCTTGGTTATTTATGATATGAAAAGGTGAAACAAAATTCACAGTTCAAGAATCATATGGTAAGGAGAACTTTAATAAGAATTTGGGTGAAATATAAAGATAAATTTGGTATCAGAATTCCAGACTTGCAAGAAGCCTTTCATAAAAGGGAATTGAGACCTTTAAGGAAATGGATTAGATATTTAGATCTATTGGAAAATGAAGAAGGAACCTGGAAATTAAAGGAATTTCAGAAATTGGAAGAAGAGGGCATTAAAATGCAGTGGTTTTCGTGCTTTCAGTTACAAGAAAGATTTAGAGAGGATAAACTACTACTACTACTACTACTACTAAACTACTACTACAGACCCCCAAGCTAGAATGACCACACATTCAAAAATGAGAGATGTAGTAGTAACGGGAGACTTCAGTTATCCTAATATATGTTGGAAGCCAAACTCTGCCAAGAGTATAAGGTCCAACAAATTGCTCACGTGCCTTGCAGACAGTTTCATTGTCCACATGGTGGAAGAGGCAACAAGAGGATTGACTGTTTTAGATCTGATCCTAACTAGCAGAGATGACCTTGTTAATGGGGTGGAAGTGGCAGAATCCTTAGGTGAGAGTGACCATGCTCTATTGGAATTTGTCATTCAGTAGGAAGGGGAAGCCAAGTGTAGCCAGGCATGCATTCTAAACTTCAAGAAAGCTGATTTTGTTAAACTTAGGGAATTACTGGCTGAAACGCCATGGCCAAGAATACTAAAAGAGAAGGGAATGCATGATGGATGGGAGTTTCTTAAAAGTAAGATACTGAAGGCACAATCTAAAACTGTTTCATTAAGGAGCTAAAATGGGAGGTGTCTAAAGAAACCAGAATGGGCGACTAGGGAGCTCCCAACTGAGCTAAATGTTAAAAGAAACATGTAGGAGAAATGGAAAAATGGGGAAATCACTAAAGAGGAACTTAAAACAAATAGCAAGGAGATGTAAGGGGAAGGTCAGAGAAGTTAAAGCATGAAATGAACTAAGGCTTACCAGAGAGATTAAAAACAATAAAAAGGGCTTTTTTAAGTATGTCCACAGCAAAAGGAAAAACAAGGAAATGATAGCACAGCAAAAGGAAAAACAAGGAAATGATAGGATGGCTGCGTGAAGAAGATGGCCAAGTGCTAATGGGAGGGGGCAGAACTACTCAACACCTTCTTTGTCTCAGTTTTCTCCCCCCCAAATTACTCAATCCAGAAGGTGGGGAGCAGGTGGGGAAGTGGCAGGAATTCAGCACAGTATAAGTAGAGATGTAGTACAGGAATATCTGTCTATGCTAAATAAATTCTTAAGTCTCCAGGGCCAGATGAACTACATCCAAGGATGTTAAAAGAACTGGCAGAAGTAATTTCAGAACCACTGGCTTTAATCTTTGAGGACTCTTGGAGAACAGGAGAAGTCCCAGCAGACTGGAGGAGAGCAAATGTGGTCCCCATATTCAGAAAGAAAGAAAAAGAGGACACAAATAATTATTGCCCAGTCAGCCTGACATCAATATCTGGAAAGATTCTAGAGCAGATCATTAAACAGACAATTTGCAATTACTTAGAAAGCAATTCTGTGATTACTAAAAGTCAGCATGGGTTTCTCAAAAGCAAGTCATGGCAGACTAATCGTATTTTTTTTATGATAGAGTTACAAGCTTGATAGATGAAGGGAATGCTATGGATATAGCATTTCTTGATTTGAGTAAGGCCTTTGACAAAGTTCCCCATGATATTCTTGCAAACAAAGTAGCAAAATGTGGGTTAGACAATGCTGTGGTTAGGAGGACTTATAATTGGCTGACTGGTGTTCACCAATGGTTCCTCTTCATCCAGGAAAGAAGTGACTAGGGTGCCACAGGAATCTGTCCTGGGCCCAGTGCTATTCAACATTTTCATCAGTGACTTGGATGAAGAAATAGAGAGCATGCTGATCAAATTTGGAAGTGACACCAAGTTGGGAGGGGTTGCTAATATGTCAGAGGACAGGATCAAAATTCAAAATGACCTTGAGAGATTAGAGAGCTGGGGCAAAGCTTAACAAAATGAGTTTCAACAGAGAGAAACATAAGGTTCTACACTTAGGTAGAAAAAATGGAAGGCACAAATACAGCATGAGGGACACCTAACTGGACAATAGTACATGTGAAAGAGATCTAGGACTGAACATGAGTCAGCAGTGTGATGCTTCAGTTAGAAAGCCAATGCGATTCTTGGTTGCATCAATAGGAGTATGGTGCCTAGATCGAAGAAAGTAATAGTACCGCTCTATTCAAACTTCATCTGGAGTTCTGTGTCCAGTTCTGGGCAACTCATTCCAAGCTGGAGCATGCCCAGAGGAGGACGACCAAAATGGTTGAAGGGTCTGGAAGCCATGCCCTATGAGGAGCAGCTTAGGGAGCTGCATATATTTAGTCTGCAGGAGAGAAGGTGAAGAGGGGGACATGATAGCCATGTTGAAATATTTGAAAGGCTGTCATATTGAAGAGGGAATGGGCCTGTTTTCTGCGCCTCCAGAAATTAGAACAAGGAGCAATGGATTTAAGCTACAGGAAAAAAGATTCCTCCTGAATTTCAGGAAGAACTTCCTGATGGTCAGAGTTGTCCGGCAGTGGAATATGCTACCTCGGAGTGTGGTTGAGTCTTTTTCTTTGGAGGTTTTTATATAGCAGCTGGATGGCCATCTGTTGGGAGTGCTTTGATGTGTGTTCCTGCATGGCAAGAGGCAGACTTGATGTCCCCTGTGGTCTCTTCCAACTCGATGATTCTATGATTGTAAAATAAGCATGATTTTGAAAAAAATGAATTGGGATTAGAAAAGTTCATGTGTAGAGAAAATGTTTGTTTAATAGCAAAATTATATAAATTAATACTATGTTATACAATAGAGGATAAATTGATTTAGAATTGTATAGTAAAATGGGCAAAGAATTTGGGACATCCCATACCATTGGAACAGTGAGAAAGAGTGTGAGAATCTGGATTAAGTTTTACAGGTTGTTATGATTATAAAGAAAACTTATTCAAAATGATGTATTGGTGGTATTTGACCCCAGTTAAATTACCAAAAATGCATAAAAAGGTTAGTAATAAATGTTGGAAATGTAATATACGAGAAGAGACTTTTTATCATTTATGGTGGATGTGTAGGAACGCTAGAAGATTCTGGCTATGTGTCAATGAGGAAATACAAAAAAATGTAAAAACAAAAATTATGTTTTGGCCAGACCTATTTCTTTTGAATATGTTAAACTATGAAGACAAAGTAGAAAAGGAAAATAGGGTGTTACGTTACATGGTTACAGCAGGCAGAATAGTGTTCATGAGATATTGACAGCAGAAAACCACTCCCCTAATACAAGAATGGTTAGAAAAGTTGGTGGAATTGACTAAAATAGACAAATTGTCATGTTGGTTGAAAGAAAACTCCATGCAGTCATATTTAATTGGGGATCATATATTCTTTATATGAAGGACAGATTTGGTGAAAAGACTCAACAAGGTTTTGACATTTAGCTAACATTTAATTCTGAGTTTCAGAGTTAAAAATAGACATAAAAGAACTTCCTTTTTTTTCAAAGTGGAGGGGTTTTTCTTGATCGTGCTAAGTAATCAATGAGGGGACAGGGGTTAGGGGATAAGTAGCAAACTTTTCATACTTTCTCTTCTCTCCCCTTTTTGAACTTTATTCTTAATCTTTTCAACCTTTTGTCTTTGTTTTATTCTTGCTTTGTGGATTTCTTACTTCTCTTTTTCCTTCCTTTTTTCTTTTTTCTTTTTCAGAACATAGGTATATTTTACTTATAGTTAGGATATAAAGGATATATAATTAGGATATAAAATTTTATAAATCTCTGATACCTATTTTCATTTTCTGTAATTTTTTCTTTTCTTTAATTTTTCTAATTGTTTATAATTCTTTTCCTTGTGTTTGTGTTTGTTGATTGTGTTTCTGTTGTTGGTGATTAATTTTGTATAAGGTTATAAAATCTTTGTGTAATTTTATGTTCAAATTGAATAAACCTCAGTAAAAATAAAATAAAAAAGATGTTCCTCTCATCTCATTTATCTTTTTGATCTCCCTCAAAAGTTATATAGTGATGGAACTCATGGATGCAAATCTGTGCCAAGTGATTCAGATGGAGCTGGACCATGAACGCATGTCCTATCTCCTTTATCAGATGTTGTGTGGCATTAAGCATCTTCACTCAGCTGGAATTATACATAGGGTTAGTGCTTTTGCTGAAGTTATCTACTTGATTGCACTAGATTAAAAATGAACATTTGCATCACTTTTCAGAGTTTTCTGCTTTTTAATACGGGTATAGCAAATTGGCTAGACTTTAAGACCCTATGCTTGCAGAAGGAGCCAAATTTCTATGCTAATGAGACCAACATGTGATTTATTTCTGTGACAAAGTGATTTATAGGCTGAAACTTCACTCTGTGGAATAAATTCCTAAGTATAATTGTTTGCACGGGGCACAGGAAGCTGCAGAATTCTGTTTTCTATGAATAACTCAAATGTCTCAAAAGCCCTGAAAATGTTGGATCCTGCTGATTTTTTTGCTTATTATGATTTTTTTCTTTCCAATCTCAAGATTAAATTTTGCTTATACAGTCTCAGTTCTTTTCCTTATATTTGTACAATTAGCAATGATTATCAAATAATATACCTTACGCAGGGTTAATGCTTCTCATATATAGCAATATTTAATAGTAATGCTTTATGCCTACTTCTGGCTCATGTGTAATGTTTAAGATGTAATTTTTGCCAAGTTTGGATTTCCTTGTTAACTTTTTAGAAGTGCTTGATTGGATTCGTCTAGAAATGCATACTATATAAGATGCCCAAGGGGTCTGGTTTTTCATGATTCCCAGTCTAAGCAGACTTACTCAAGTGGATGTTTTCCTGAATCATTTAATAAGCAAGATTAATGCATCTTTAAAAGACCAATTGTTTTGCTATGTTGTTTTACAAGAAAGAGTACTTATTATATAAATTCTTACTATAGGTTCTAGTGCTTTGGAATCTCAGGATTTGCTATCACGTATTTGTCACATGCCAAATTCACTGTAATTTACCTAAAATTTACCGCAGGCCACACCTCATCATTTATTGTCTTTTTAAATTATTATTATTTGCAGGAATTAGTGAAGTGGAGTCTAGGATGTTTTATAGATGGAATTGAATGTCTAAAGCTATAACTATTGAGTCAGTTGTTTACTTTTCAGGATGCTACTTGATTTTATATCGAGAAATTAATACTTGTCTTAAAATTCTCTCTCTTTCTCTTTTTCTGTTTTGAAGGATTTGAAGCCTAGCAATATAGTAGTGAAATCAGACTGCACTTTAAAGATTCTTGACTTTGGACTGGCTAGAACAGCAGGAACCAGCTTTATGATGACACCTTATGTAGTGACTCGTTACTACAGAGCACCAGAGGTCATCTTAGGAATGGGATACAAAGAAAATGGTCAGAAACTTTAGTTTTGTTCAGTAATGTAATATGCTTTATAGTTCCCTGCCTTCTTTGCCTTCTGCAGCTGCTGAAATCTATTTTTAAATATAACAAGATGAACTAAATATATGGTAATTCTAATATGTTATGTTGAAAGCATGTTATGAACTGTGCATAGATAAAATAGGATAATATAAAGTATGCTCTTAGCATACTGTTTTGCTCTAGTGATGAAAATGATATTTTTTTGCAGAGTTTCATAATTTCTCACAGAATCTTACCTCACTATTAAACATTTATTCAGGACCAGTTGCTATTTCTTCTGTTGTTGCTTTTTCAAAGAGAGCCATCTTGTTCTACAGGAATGGGACTGCCTAATAAGCTATGAGATGGAACTTAGGTGGTGATTCTAAAAGCATAATTCTTGCTTTATTTCAGCTATGTTTTGTTTCCTTCCTTTGTCATTTTTCTTCCTTTGTCGCTTTCTAGAGTTAGTTAGTTCTTACCTTCTCCTGCCTCTTAGGAATTGTCTGCAAGACAAAAATGGTCCTGGAGTAAATAGAAAGCTTGCAGTAAGGTAGTCTTGGCAATTCCATGTGAACTTTGGTTGAAGTATACTCTACAAATGACTGCATCTTCCACTCATTCTGTACCCACAGTATGAGGGCTAGAAGGAGAGAGTTATAGGAGTGGCAAGAAGAAAACCTCAACCACACCCCCTAAAGTCTCTCCATTCCACCCCCACAGTTGTAGGATAGGCAAAGACTACTGTTCAGTCAGCCTTCTTACCCTGTGTAACATGGCTTTCATAGGCCAAGGTAGATTCCAAATCCTAAGCCAATGATTGATTAAGCAGAAGGGCTTAGCAACTAGGGCGCTTAATCTGTGCAAGGCTGGAAAAGATTGTATAGGTCCAGAATCTGGTGATTTCAGGCCATGAAAAGGTAAAAGACCCTTCCAATTACAAAGAAAGCTTATCAGAGGACTCCTAGTGTCATGTTAGACTAAGTCATCTCCATTACACGTGAGCAGAAATGTTCTTTTACTAGAAATATGGATTGAAAACAGACATTAGTTAAGTGGCTGAAACTGAGGAGTGCCTCTTCTTAACTATGTATGTATAGACCAAACTGATAATTATTCAGTGTGTATTACATGGATTGGTTGAACTCACATGTCTAATTCATTAGCCGCCCTGATCCTGCTCAGGCCTGTTTTTGTTATATACATTCTGCATTGCCATCTGTTTTCCTTTTATGGCTCTTTCTTCCTGCCTAGCTTAAGAGGCCAGCTCAACATCCTGCTCCTCTTTGATCTCAGCTATACAACTTCCCCTTTGGCCATTCTGGTGTCAGGCCAGATACTAAAACAGTCTCTGAAGGCCTGTTTGCTTCTTGGTTTACTGCCCTAAGTTTCCTAGCTTACTCTTTCATACTATACAACCCAGTTTTATCATTTAACAGTTTATATCCATCATCCTTTAATCTCTCTGTGTTCCATGAATAAGTACAAATCATATAGTTGCAGCATACAATATTAAAACTATCCAATTTCCTTAATATAACAACCCATTACACATGCAAATTCTCTACGCAAACAGCAATACATATATGTAATATGGATGCAGTCAAGCAAGGTACACAGTAATACCATTAAACATGACTAACAAGTACTAACTAGCGTTACTTAACACATAGCAAGACTGGCCAAGTGTGGAGTAACAAATATGACACTATACATTGTACATTGACTCACACTAGTTACATAGTAACATATATGACACCATACAGTATACTTTGTATCACCTTAGCTACATAGTTTCAGTTCTACATGTAACAGGGCTTTACTTAGCACTACATAATAACCTACAAAAATATTCCTTCTCTATGCAGATACAGCATCATCATCACAACTCACACATCATGTGATTAGCCATGCCAACATGACACCTAGAACAGATGTGGCTCAAAAAGCATGGTCAAGAAGTATTTTAGAACAAAAACCCTCAGACCCATAGCACCACTGTTGTTTAAGATTTATGGAAGCATCACTATACACACTAATCAGGGAGACCTGCTTTGCATTGCTATTTGAGAGTCTGTTACAATAAGGGACAAGTCTGCTCCCAAACCTTCTTGGCAGTGCCCCAACTACTTTCCAATTTTTTAAAAGTCAGCATTGTAGTTGGCTGCCAAAAGTTGGTGGCAAGTCACTAAACGTGATAGAGTCATTGGGAAAAGAAACTAAATGGGACATCAATTATGCCATTGATTATAGTGCACAAAGTTGTGCATAAAGTTGTCAGTGGAATAGTCAATGTCAGTATTGATACTAAGCTCAAGTTAAATGCCTTCAAATTTCATTAATGTGTAAGCTTGATTTTAATGATGATCAACAATGAATGAGGAATTTTATCTAATAATAATGATTTTTTTGTTAAGTACAAATTAATCAAGTAGGATTTATTTGTTAATAATGAAGGGATTTTTTTAACAATCATGCATTTTATCTTTTAAAAATGCTTCATACTTTTTCTTAAGCCACGGGTGGGCATCTGTGTGGGAGGCTGGGGCCACATTCTGGGTTTTGTAAGTGTTGGTGAGTCACACTTTTTGTTTTTTTTGTTCTTTAAAAAAGTGAATTATTTTTAAATTTAATTAGTTACATAATAACTATAGTGTTTGTATTATTTTATTGTGACAAACAAAACCCTTTTCTTCCTGAAAATGGGCACTTAATTAATTTTAGTTTAAATTTAATTGATATTTTCTGATTTAATTGCTGGATTTAATTTAAAAGAGCAGGCAGACCACCAATCACCAACCACAGGAGATGCCTATCCAGGAAGTGTGATTGATTTGCTCAAGGCACAAGCCTGCAGCTGGCCTGCCGGCTTGAGGTGGAAAAAAACTTTGCCTCACTCTCACACATAAGTGATCTACTTTGTCTCTGCTGATCTCATCTTCATGTTTCTCTCTCACTCTTTCTTTCCCTTACTTTTGCTCTCTCTGCTCTCTTGTCTTGCTCTTCCTTACTGCTTTCTTTGTCTTTTTCTTTCTCGCAGTCACTCTGTAGCCTTCTGGATACAACCACAGCTGATCTGCTGGGTGTATCACTGTGGACAGGTAGTATTGGAGACTGGAGACCTTTCCGCTCTACATTGTTATAGTGCTATTATTCCACTTTCAGCATCCTTTGGAATTCTGGGATTTGTAGTTTCCTGAGGCCCAAGAGCTCTCTGGCTGGGAATTCTAAATGCCCCTCCCTCAGCTGCAAACCCCAGGATTCCATAGGATGTTGAAAGTGGAATAGTAGCGCTATAACAGCATAGTGCAGAAAGACCCTGGGTCTGAAATAAAGTGAAAAGAAATGAAGGAAGTGAAACCAAGGGTTGCCAGACAGGAAGAAGCCACTTAGGCAGATTGGGAATGGGACAGATAAAGAACTTGGCAAAGGGGCAGAGCAGGAGGAAGGAGGGGAAGATAGTTGGAGAGAAGATGCACAAAGAGTGAGCAGAGAAGGGATAGAAAGAAGTAGATAGCAGCATTTTTTGTAGTGGCAGCAAGAGAAGAAGGGAAGACAGACATGAGGGGTGGGGAGAAAGAGTTTTTGCATCTATGGGGTGAGAGCATGAACAGAGAGAGGACAAGTGGGGGAGACAGAGTAAGAGATAGCAGGAATGTTTCTTTGGCTGCAGCAAATTGCATCTTGCATTCAGGAAGCTGCAACAGTCAGTACCAATGTGTTTTGGGCTCTGGGGGCACTTAATCTTCTGGGTGGGTTAAGCCATGCCCCTTGAGTATGTAGCCCTTTTGTTACCAGGCTATACACCTCCCGCATTTTGATATGATTTAATTGGTGAAACATGATTTAATTAGCAAGATATATTAATTGGTGTTGATATAAAAAGTGCCCTGCTATGGCTGTATGGCTGAACTGGACAAGACGAAAAGACTGGACAAACATGTGCACTGTGAATTAGAAAATATCTCTAGGCATAGAGATCAGGAAATTATCAGAAACTCCAGAGATAATAGTCTTGCAGCTAGCCTTAACAACTCTGCCTTTTAAACAATAGCATCTGGGAGATTCCCACTAAACTGCTGATTGTCTCAATTCCTGTTCCTATGACCAAGCAAACCCTTCCTTTGTCCCCAAAACTTGTCCGACAAGCACTGAGTTAACAAGGTGACCCTTAGCCCTTAGTCACCTAATGCTAAACCCATTCTATTCCAGACCCCATTGTCCATTCTTAGGACTCCATTGTTTACTCTGTCAGAGAATTGTTAACACCCTTACCCCTCCTGGCAGAAATTGGGTATCTAAACTCCTGTTTTTGGCTAGTCAACTTGCAGTACACCAACTGCTGGTCTGCCACTCTGTTGCTCTGATGTCCAGTTGTGTACTGTCCTTAGATGTGAGTCTAATCAACATCGTTGCTTCTTTGCTGCTCTTCTAGATCAGTAAATATCACCCACTACACTGTGAAATCTCACTGTCCAAAACTTCCTCCCCTTTCGTTCAGTTAGCCTTCTATGATTGTGTGACTGTTTGGACCTTGTGCGTGTGATTAATTTCCCCAGTGATCCACAATTAAACTTACTATTGGATCTCCTGCTGGTTCTTGCAGAAGTACTGGTTAACATAGGTGTAAAAGATCTCATTAGGTTAGCGCCCTCTCACAGGAATCCTAACTTGAGCTAATAATTCCCCAACTTTGCATGGAAGAACTGGCATCATGGATGGACTCCTGTGTCTCCCACATTTTGGGGTAACACTTTAACACTTACATGCTCATAAGGAAGTTGTGATACAACAGATTGTTCATTACTAGTGTCTGCCATCTAATTTTACTCAGCCGTTTGAGTTTTTACCCAGATGTTAACAGCTGTCTTAATTACCTTAGGAAGGAAGAGTTTCCAACCTTCCATTATGTGGACAACATCTACATCTAGTCAGCATTGCAACAAAAGCAACTGATAGCCAGACCACATTGTCTGCTGTACAGCTATGCAGCTTCGTGGTTGATATGAATCATGATTTCATGCTAGGACCCGGTGCAGTCACAAAACTTCACCCAGGACCCTGTCATGCCCTGCTTTCAGGACATAGAAATGGACTCTGACTCAGAGACTGAAACAGTGGACATTTCAGGACCTGCTGAATAGGAGTAGGTTACAGTACCACCAATCCGAGAGACAGAACAGGGAACAGTGCCAGATGCAGCAGAGAGCCCTGCCTCTTATGACACAGAAGATAATTCACCTATACCCACCTTTGCTGAGTGTAGACTCCAAAACGAAAACATATGCAGAGCTCAACGAATTTATAGGAAACAACAGTTAATTAGGCAGCAGCTGGATTAAGCTGTTGACCTATATAAATCCAGCCATTCCCCTCCAGGACTTATTGGTGATTAACTGACCGTTTCTCCTGCTGTGTTTCTGAACTCCAATTTAGGATTGTATTGACCATTTGTGGAACTATTTATGTTGCTTAGGATTTTGCTTTATTCTGTTTTTGTCTCTGGTCTGTCTGCATTTTGAACTATTTGCTCATTGTTTTCATTATCAGCTGAGTGGCATTGACTGACTGCCCAGACTGAGAGAGGGCAAACCCCATCATTTATAATGACAATTCCTCTTCCAGTAGCAGATTGCAAAACAAGCCCAATTTAGGTCAAAAGTTCCCCACAGCTGAAGAAAGAGTTGAAATGGTAAAAGAAGAGGGGTCTTCTTTGTGGAACTCAGTAGGGAAGATTCAGTAGGGAATACTCAGATGCCAACCTTCTTACCTGAATGCCTAATTAAGGAGGCTGTCATCCAGGAATAAGGTCACCTGCTAAATCTGATCATCTGAGAAATTAGGATCCCAAAGGAAGCAGCCATGATCTAGAAAGTTTCCCATAGTATCAACTTGTAACTTGCATCCGTAGCATCTGATTGCCTCAGAAATAAAGAAGCCTCATGTACAAGCCAGAAAGCACAAGAAAAACACACCATTTTGAGAGAGGAACTGTCTTTTCCTTTAATTGCCATTAAGGAATACGCAGGCAAAAATCTCTCCAGGAGAATGCAGTCTTCAGCATCTTCACCAAAAATCAGGCAATTTGGGAGGTGCAGAGGGGGTGTTGGAGGGGGGTCATTTTCTCTTTCCCTACTAGAAATGTCCAGAAGAAGAGATCTGTGCTCAGGTGTTAGAGGCTTTTATCTAGCTCAGAAAGAGAAGAAGAGGAACTCTTTTTGGCAAGAGGGTGGATCCCCAGGGGCCCTAAGGATTTTCTCATTTTATTTCAAAATGCTGTTAAAGTGTTGAATTTAGAACCATGGGGTCCAAATGATGTCAAGAGGGCACCACCATCTCTGCCATATTTTTCTTAGCCTGACTTCAGCCATTTTGCTATACTTCCTTCACAGCAGAATTCCCTTCAGTGTTTAGGTGATGGGAGGGTGCAGTTGGATGGAGGATGGCATCCAGGGTCATTCAAGAGACTGGTATGAGATACAATGGGAGAATTGTTTGTGCATGGAAAAGAGCTGGGAGAGGTAAGAGGTATTCTAAAAGTGAAACTGTTTGCTCATCTCCTGTGCTAGCAAGGACATTGTCTGTGTTCTCAACTTAAGCTTCAATAGTTTCTGGACATATCCATGAAACCTACTTTACACACAGGGTCTAGGGATCGAGGAATCTGGGGAAAAATCCCTCAGATCTAATCTCAAGTTTGGATTGCCAGCTGTACCATTCTCTGAAATCATAACCAATGCTACAGAAGGGGAGTGACACAACCTGTGGGGTGCCTGGGCTATCTCTACACAGGCCAAAAGGTTTTATTAAATCCATAGACAAGATCAAGGTTGATGTGGCTGTGGCTGCCCTGGTTCTGGGGACACTCTTTTCCAGAGATGAAGATGATAACACACAAAATGTGAAGGACAAGAAGTTTTTTACACAGGTAACATGAACCCTCTGCCCTGATCATTAGGGCAGCTTCTAGTAGCTGCTTTCTTGTTAGGGTAGCTATTCATTGGGCAGAGGAACTCTCCCTCAGATCCCTGCTGATCAGTCTAAGACAGTTGTTCTTTTCTTTATCAAGGACCAGCTGTAAATATAATTTGTTGCAAGGGACTCCCAAGACTTAATTCAAGATTTAAAGGCTTCTGGAGACTAGGATTCAAATTCCTGCTCAGATGCTGGGTGGCCTTGGCAAATCACATTCTTTAATCCTCAGAGGAAGGCAAAGGCAAACTCTGAACAAATCTTGCCAAAAAATCCCTGTGAGAGGTTCACTTTAGGGTTGCCATAAGTCAGAAGTGACTTGAAGAAACACAAACAAAGTATCGCTGACAGGGGGAGGTTCTTTCTGGCCTTCATGTCTCTCCCAGTTGAAAACTGACTTGTGGCAGCCCTAAGGCAAACCTTGTCATGGGTTTTCTCAGCAAGATTTGTTGTCTTTGTCTTTCTCTGAGGATGAGAGAATGTGACTTGCCTGAGGTCACCCAGTGGGTTTCCATGACTGAGAGGGTATTCAAACCTGGTTGTCATAATCATAACCTGGATGTATGCACAAACCTGCCATTGTGTCTCTCGCCACCCACACCCCCTCCTGCCATACTCCTGACAAAATGGACACAGAACCAGGCATGTACTCACACCCAAACTGCTCCTCTGTGTGCAAATGAGGGAAGCAGTGTTGGCATCCACACTCCCCACTCTTGCTTCCCTGTTGCTGTCATTGCTGTTGATGTCCAGCAGCAGGGCTTCTTGGACTTCCTGAGAGCTCTGCAGACCCCCAGGGGACCCCATGTTAAGAATCACTGGTCTAAGATATATCAAGTCATCAATATGCTTGGCCAAAGCCTTGGACCTTATGGCAGATGCCAGCCTTGGCAATTTGCTTCCCACACAGGGCTGTAGAGAGAGTATGGGAAACCTTTGATTCAGACTCCAACTCCTCTGTCTTTCTACTGTCCAACTCCTAACTCCTTCATAAATGGCAAATGTATAACAATTAGTAATAACAGATTTACTATAGTAAAATGGTATCGCAAAACATTTCATGACCACTTTGAATCAACAGGTAGCCTAGGTTGATAGAACATAAAATGTATTTATTTTGCAAAAAATTTTTGAACAAGAAATTCCTGTGAAAGTAAGTAAGCAATAAACTATGGGTTTAATATTTTCTTTTTTTAAAAAGTTTTTTTAACAGAGATTTAGGATGTATTGTAAACTACATAATATTAAAGTTAAGATTAACAAAACGATAGAGAAATTTGATTAATTACAGAAACACAGGATATTTGTCTAGTAAGCCTATGTACAAAATTTGGACTAATTAGATCACAAAATATATTTATGGAGCAAAGAATCAGAACAAAGAAAGTGCAGTCAGATAAAAATATGCAATGCACAGTTATGCATGTAATATTTGAAATAAATCTATGAATAATTTGTCCTCAGAAAAAGAATCACCTCAGTCAGATCCTCCTTCATCAATGCCCTCAAGTCTGATCTAGTTATTCTAAGAGAAGACAGCAACTTCCACATGTATTTGGGTCATCAAAGCAGTAACGACCAGAGCAAAATCTCTAACAGATTCAGGATGTAAGGGAAGTGTCTTCTTCCACTGTTAGTTTTGATGAACAATCACATTTTCCCACTTCTTTTAGTGCAAGTGAGAAATTGAACAGAAATGTATTCACTTTATTTTCTGCGTGTTTGGAGAAATACTTTTCTAATTGGCAATGCTTTACATACTTTTCATAATCCAAATATTTTTCAAAATCAAAGTCATCCTCAATTGATGAGGCTGAAGACCAAGCAAGTTTGATTGCCCCTTTCCAGTGCATCTCTTCAAACTGGAATTAATTTTGGATTTTCTGGCACTAGTAATTGGACCTTACCAATCAGAGCAATAGCATGTCCTCCTTACAGATCGTGTCTGCTGTGTGTGCAGCAGTTTGGAAGAATTTTGAAGCAGGTTCAACAAGATCATCTAAAGGATCATCTTTTTTTGTTTTTCTGTAGCAAGTTCACTTTGTTCCTGAGTTGCAAGAGCATGCCTTTAATTTAAGGCAATCCTATGTCTCTGAAATGTTCTTCTAGCTGCATTATCTGCATTCCTTCATTTATACAATTGCATTGAGCATGTTTGAAGCATTGTCAGTTACAACACAAAGAAACTTTTTCTTTTTTAAGTTTCTTTACCTTTTCTACCACAACTTGCTGATATAAGACATAAGTGTCTATGTTTTTTATTGCCAGTTGCTTGGGAACTATTTCCCTATTACAAATAAATTGGACACTGATGTCAAGATGGTTCACAGGTAAACTAAAATTTTGTTTTATTGAAAGTTTCACACATGCACACAAAAAGATCCAAACATTCACACACTCACACAAGGATTAACTGAAGGTAAAGGGAAGAAAGTTGTGGATAGAGGACTTTTAGGGTTTGGCTGATAATTACTGCTCTGGAGAGAAGTGATGAAAAGTGGTGATGTGAATTAAGTGGGCACCTAAGGACAGGTCTCATTGAGGAATCAAATGAACAGTGTAGCAGTCAGTAAGTTAAGAGACTGCAAGAGACTACTCAAAATTGAGGCTTTTTATACGTGAAATCCACCCTCCAGGTATGGGTGTGAATCACTGTCTCAGCCAAGTGGGCAGTGGGACAAGCAACACAAACAATGAGGTCTATACAAAGTTAATGGTCATAGCATTTAGGTGACAAAGGGGTAATGGCTGTTGTGATAGCTCTGTATTGTGAAGAGGTTGGGAAGACAAAGCAGGGGAACATCCAGGTGTGAGGGATTAGGGTTAGAAGAATTGCAGTTTGGTGGAAACTTCCCTTTTCTGCTCTGAGATGTCTAGCTTTTAGCATAAGCCTATTGTCTCTAGGGTTGCCTTGCAATCTAAGTGGCAATGACTTTGGTTTTGCCTAGGAAAGGGTGTGGTTGACCTGCCTTGCAATCTCACTTTTACAGTCAGTAATTTTTCTCTTTCCAGCTTGACCTTCCAGTTACCTGAGGTTTCATTTTATACCAATGTCAATTAATGTAACGCCAATCAAATAATATTGCCAATTAAACCATATCCATCTTCTGAGGGGGACGGGGATGTAACATCACTTGTCTTCATCTGGGTCTTCTGTCATACACTACCATACAAAATGTTTTCCATTTTTATGGTGATACGGTCAGGTACAGCTACCTTTGTGGGAAGCTTTTTCAACATTGTGAATTTATATTTTCAAAAATTGTTAACCCAATTTGCAAATATTTTTTCTGAAAAATAATTTATTAAATATAAGTATCAAATTCTCAATTCCCTAACTACCAGAGTGTTTCTTCCAGTGGACAGGGTGGAAACTCTCAGGTACAGCGTTCATCACATATTGTTCCATTGATCTCACAATGCACTGACAATTCAGAAGCTTCTGGATCTCATGGCAGTAACTATTTTTTTTTATTAACTATCCTGACTAAGATTCTGCCTATTACAGCATTGATTTCATTGTTGCTTCAGTCTGCACTTTGATTATCAACAGAATTATCTGTCACTGCCATGAGACATTTGCTCTTCCCCTAGCTGGTGAATGAATCTCACCAATGTCCTATATCTGGGATAGCCCTTCCACATGCCAGATCCAGAATGCATGGGGACATCAAACACGTCTCTTTTTGGTTCGGGAGCCAACTTTGGAGGCATCACAGTCCAAAACTATTAGTCTCTCCAGGAGACTGAGCTCCATATCAGTGCTCTGGTGCTTGTTGCTGTGTTGAAGGCCTTTCATGTCTCTGAACATCTTTTGACCAACAAAGTTGTCCAAGTAATATCGGACAACACAACTACTGTGTTCTGCATAAGCAAGTGGAAACACACTGGATGGTGTTGTTCCATCTTATAATTTACCTGTGGAACTGGTGCATGGACAGAAAAATCTGTCCTATTGCTGTCCATTTTGCTGGTGCTGAGAATACTTTGACAGATATTCTAAGCTGAATTCCAGCTGTCCATCACAAGTGGGGGCTTTCTGCAAAAATTTTCCACCTGATTGTTGTCACTTGGGGTTTACCCTTCAAAGATCTATTTGCAGCTGCTGTCAATGTGAAGTGTTGCTGCTTTTGCTCCAAGGCAGGAGTTGGCAAGGGCACACTGGGAATTGCATTTCTTCAAAAATGGACAGAATGTCTGTCTTACATCTTCCCTCTTTTTTCCTCATCTTCCAAAGGTGGTGGCCAAGCTGCAGAGGGAGAGCTCAGGTGCGGTACTGCTGGTTACTTATTGGCCACAGATGTGGTTCTCCATGCTTTTTCATCTATCTCAAGGGAGTCACATCACCTTCCTCTGACCCACAACCCTCTTTCTGACTTTCAGGGCCATGCATTCTACCCAAACATTTAGACACTGCAGTTGATAGCTTGGATGATCAGGTCAATTTCTCTTTGTGTCTGAGAGTTCTACCAGGAAATCATATGTCTGTAAATGGCAGTGCTTTCATATCTTTGCAGAGACCCATTATGGAAATATAGTTCCTGTTGACATCTCTACTGTTTAGACTTTCTTCTCCATCTTGGAGAGCAAGGCCTTTCCTTCTCGTCTTTGAAGGTGTATTTGTTTGTGATAGTTACTTATTAATCCACCTCTTTGCCATCTGTAAAATTATTTACCAACCCAACAGTGAAAAGATTTCTCAAGGGTCTTGCTCACATCTATCCATCCATCTGTTTCAGTGATACCATGGTTGCTGTCTTTGATTTTGCCCCAATTGATGTCAAAGGCATGTGAACCTATAGCTCCTATAGATGAGTGTTTGTTAATTGAAAATTGTCTTTTTTGATTGCCATCACTTCAGTGAGAAGGACAAGTGAGCTCTCCATGCTTAGGAGTAACAAATCATTCTTGTTTTCACAAAAACAAGGTTGTCTTGTGGTCAGGCATCACTTTTCTTTTCCTTTTCTTTTTTTTTTTGCCAAAGGTTGTTTCACAATTCCATGTCAATCAAGACATTGTTTTGCCCATCTTTTACCGGAATCCATCTTCTGATATAGAGAAGGCTCTTCTTTCTTTGTGTGCTTGTAGAGGTCTTGCTTTCTACAGTGAATGAACTGTGTTTTTCTACTGTTCATCTGCTACTCAGGCCCCAAGAAAGGTCATCATGTTTCTACTGAAGAAGCCTGTTCCTGAGAGTATCAAAGGACTTTCCACTAGAGTTATAGCCTCTTTTGCTGCATTGCCTGGTGTTTGCATACCAGACCTTTGCAGGGCAGCTACATGGTACCAGCTGTCAACCTGCATTAGAGCCCATCACTTGAGTTTCAGGGCCACAGCTGATGCCTGTTTTGGCCATGCCATTTTGTCACCTATTTTTCAGTGATATGTCCCACCTCCAAGGTAAGCTTGTTAATCACTCAAATTTGTGAGCAGAGAGACCATAAAGAAAAATATATTGTTTATCCATATCTGTGGTTTTTTGAGTGGTCATTTGTGTCATCTCACCACCTGCCCTTCCACATCTCTGATTCACATCCCTGTTCTTTTTCTCCTCAGCAGACTTTGAAGCAGAGGGGGGACTCGTGTTGGAGGGCTAGGGCATGTGCAGCTGCAGGGAGGGCGAGGGTTCCCGCCAAGCCACTCAGTTCTAGAACTTTCCAATGACAGGTTTTGCATAGGCACAAAACTCATTTGTGTGCGTGCAGAGATGATCACTCAAAAAACCCCACAGTTATAGATGAGCAACTTTTTCTTATCCTGTGCCAGTTAATTGCTTCCATTGGGTGTTGCCCGTAACATTTTCTTGGTAAGCAGAGCCATGTATCTATTCTGAAAATACATTCATGGCTTGATTCCATGTTTGCTTCTTCCTTTTATTTGTGTTTTTATCTGCATTTAGTGAGGCACGGTCATGTCTGCCTGCTTCTCTAATTTTCAGTGACTGATTGCTTTGCTTCCTCTTTTTGTGCTACAAAAACTGTGGATTTATGGTCTGTTGGGTGCATTATGGGAGAAAATGGTTTGCTACAAAATCCTCTTTTCAGGAAGAGACCGTATCCTTGTGCTGTTACAGCATGCTGAATTTTTTATCGTTAATCTGCTTTGATGGCTTTCTATTTTCCCTGACACCAAATATTCCTCCTTAAAATGTTTCCTTGTCCAGTTTTCCTTAAAGGGCTAAAATTTATTTGTAAGTATAAAAATTATTGGGGCTGCATCTTGTAGTAGGAAGTGGTCTCTGCTGGTGTGGTAGCAGGCACATCTTGACTTCCTCATTCATTTTCATCCTGCACTGTTCTTTATTATCATTGGTGTTACGATTTTTCCTTCCCCTCTTAATGTCTTTATTTGCTTTTCTTTCAATCTGTTAATGTCATTGCATTTTATTTTCAGTTGACATTTGGTCAGTGGGGTGCATCATGGGAGAAATGATCAAAGGTGGTGTATTATTTCCTGGTACAGATCGTATCCTTACTGTGGAGCTGTAATCTTAAAAGTCATATGTAGTCTGGCATCTTCATTTTCAGTGTCAAGCAATGCTGTCTCCTGCTACTGTGTTTTTAATTATATTTTTATGTTAAATTTTGCTTTTGGTTTTTTCACAATGAAGAGCCTCAAAGATTTTTCTGTTAGCCTTTTTGCTTCAGTATACTCCTAAATATCCCAAAAGTTGTATTGCATTAAGAATTAAAGTAGCCAGTAACATCCTGATGATTATGTCCTTGTGTAAATTGAGATTGAGCAGAAATTTTGTTGGTAAACTCCATCTGCAAAGCATTTAAGTAAGATCTATTTGATATACTTCATCTTGCATTCCGTTTTCTTTTACCATTGCTTTTGTATGCACCTCTTTGTATGGTATAATTCAGGTGTAATTGTACTTCATAATTTGTACTAATTGTACTAGTTCTAAAACCCTGTTATTCTGCATTTGTGTAAAAGCATTTGCATTCATGTAAAAGTGTTCTTATTTCATAGAATCATAGAGTTGGAATGGATCCCAAGGACTGCATACACTGACCCCCTGCCAAATTAGGAATCCCCAGCTAAAGCATTTCCAAGGTGTGGACATCCAACATCTGTTTAAACAGTTCCAATGAAGAAGAGTCCACCATCTTCTGAGATATTCTGTTGCACTATTGAACAGCTTTTGCCATTAGGAGGATCTTCCTTAGTGTTCCGTCAGAATCTTTTTCTTGATATTTAAACACATTGATTAAGGTCCTATCCACTGAGGCAATAGAAAAGAAGCTTGTTTCATCTTCCACATGACAACCATTCAGATATTTAAAGATTGGTATCAATTACCTTTCAGTTTTCTCTTCTCCATCTTAAGCATACCCCACTCCCTCAGATGTTCTTCCTAGGGGATAATCTCTACTTTTCAGCATAGTAGAGGCGTATGCTTTGAATAAAACATGGAGAATGCTGTGAAATGGATACCCTCACTGCATTGGTTACCCCTTTTCTAACCATTGATTTTTGCTTCTCTGTTGCTTCTGACCGTTCAACATAACAATCAGCAATCATTTTACTATGATAATGTTTACTTAATCAATGCTCCAGTTATGTTCACTCTGGGATGTCATTCCTGCATGCTCGTCATCAATTTAAATAGATAGCATCAAACACATGTTAGAGCAAAAGATATCTGATCTTGCAAATAGATTGGGAGGAAATGGTGACAGAGACACTGCACTGAGTAACTTGCATTAGCTTGGTTGTGACTCGATGCACTGCAATTCCTAGGATATCAGTAATCAGAATTTAAGGTTCCATTTTCCCCTTAGTGTTTCCCAGTTTCCTTAAGCATTACTTATGGAATCATAGTTTGGAAGGGGCTCCCTAGGCCATCGAGTCTGTCTATCCCCCACACAATTCAGGAAATCCAGCTAAAGTATCCTCAACACATAGCTTTCTAGCTGGGGATCCTCTAGTACTCTTTTGTAAGTACTCATTCCTTTGCTTTTCTAGTGTTAGGCTGAAAGAGGATGTACTTCTGAGTGTTTTCTGGATGCAAGATCTTGACATCATGTTACACCTTCACTGAGTTGCAAAATAACTGTGCTTGTAATAGCCATCAGAATACTGCATTAAGCTCCCATGCAAGCAAAGTAATGCTCAAGATTTTTAAACAAAGACTTTTACTTATATGATATGAGAAATGGTAGACATCTAAGCTGGATTCAGAAAAGGAAGAGGCACTAGAAATCATATTGCAAATATATGTTGTCTCATGGAGTGCACCAAAGAATTTCAGGGGGGAAAATCAGGCTGTACTTTATAGATTGCATCAAAACCTTTTACTATAGATCATGAAAAACTATAAATCAGTGGTTCTTAACCTGGGGTCCATGATGTCAGTAAGGCCTTTGACAAAGTTCCCCATGACAATTTCAGTAAGGCCTTTGACAAAGTTCCCCATGACATTCTTGCAACGAAGCTAGTAAAATGTGGGCTGGACAGGGCTACTGTTAGTTGGATTTGTAATTGGTTGACCGACCGAACCCAAAGGGTGATCACGAATGGCTGCTTTTCATCCTGGAGAGAAGTGACTAGTGGGGTGCCACAGGGTTCTGTCCTGGGCCCAGTGCTGTTCAATATTTTTATCAATGACTTGGATGAAGGAATAGAGGGCATGCTCATCAAATTTGCAGATGACACCAAATTGGGAGGGGTTGCTAATACGCCAGAGGACAGGATCAAAATTCAAAATGACCTGGATAGATTGGAGAGCTGGGCCAAGGCGAACAAAATGAAATTCAACAGAGAGAAATGTAAGGTCCTACACTTAGGCAGAAATAATGGAATCCACAAATATAGGATGGGGGACACGTGGCTGGATAGCAGTACGTGTGAAAGGGATCTAGGAGTCTTCATAGACCACAAGCTGAACATGAGTCAGCAGTGTGATGCGGCAGCCAAGAAAGCCAATGCAATTCTCGGCTGCATCAATAGGAGTATGGTGTCTAGATCGAGGGAGGTACTGGTACCACTCTACTCTGCTTTGGTTAGACCCCATCTTGAATACTGTGTCCAGTTCTGGGCACCCCAATTCAAGAAGGATATTGACAAGCTGGAGCAAGTCCAGAGGAGTGCGACCAAAATGGTGAGAGGCCTGGAAGCCATGCCCTATGAGGATAGACTTAGAGAGCTGGGTATGTTTAGTCTGCAGAAGAGGAGGTTAAGAGGGGACATGATAGCCATGTTTAAATATTTGAAGGGATGCCACATAGAGGAGGGAGAAGGCTTGTTTTCTGCTGCTCCAGAGACCAGGACAAGGAGCAATGGATTCAAGCTGCAGGAAAGGAGATTCCACCTGAACCTCAGGAAGAACTTCCTGACAGTAAGGGCTGTCCGGCAGTGGAATCTGCTGCCTCGGAGTGTAGTGGAGTCTCCTTCCTTGGAGGTTTTTAAGCAGAGGCTTGATGGCCATCTGTCGGGATTGATTTGAGAGTGTTCCTGCATGGCAGAGGGTTGGACTGGATGGCCTGTGTGGTCTCTTCCAACTCTCAGTTTCTATGATTCTATGATTCTATGTCCTCACGGGGATGGGGTCCGTGAAGGCTTGTAAAAATGTTATGAACTTTTACAGTTAAGGAAGGAAAGAAGACAGATAGACAGACAGTCATAATTGACCTCAAAGAGCAGGAGTCTTTTGCCAGTGACAAAATTTCATTACACTTTCTCAAACCATTCAAAACCATTGTTTTGTAGTGTCATGTCGTATTCACTAGATGCCACGTGAATGAACGTAGAATATGCTGAGTATGCTGTTGATGCATATTGATGTAACAGAAGGTTTGTATGAACATAATGTGTTATCAAATAGTCCATACTGAATATTGTTCATTGTTTATTATCTGAAGTTGTAAATGGGCATTTAGTAGATTGGCTAGGAAAAGTTTTGTTTACTTAGGAGTGAGAGCTATCAACAGGTGATTTACTATGCGTGAAATTTAGATTACGAGGGTGAGGAATACAGTTAGTATATCAAAGGGAAATAGGAATATCAGCCCGTTGAAGAGGAATCAAAGAACCGAAAGGGGGGAAATAGCATGGCTCTAAACACCTGTGCAATGTTAAGCAAGACACTTGAAAGGAGGATAATAAAAATGAAGAAGGAGATACAGAAATAGTTTCAGATCAAAGCATGTGGAGAGCTTGCATTGAAAAAAAACCTGGAAGTTTAGGAGAGATGTAAACATGGAGAATCTACCAATCGACATTGTGCATGAGGAGGAGTGGGTTTCCCTATAGAATTAAATGTGTGATGTAAATTATTTATTCCAGCAACCATTGTAAACCCAGCATCCTATGCTTCATTAAATATGATGGAAAGTCTCTGTGTGTTTTCTTGAAACCAACAGAGTAGCAGCACATAACAGATAGAAAAAATGTACTCATTACTTGCTAATTCTGCACACAGTGAGAACATGTAAATAAATGACGCTTAGTGGCTGCAAGAAAGCATGGGAAGCTGCCTTTAGTTTTGGTGTTGCTTGACAACAAAAGATATTAAAACAGGGTCTGTGGTAAAGAAGATTAAGAACCACTGGTGTAGATTATTCTAAGAGAAACAGGTATGCTACAACATGTAATTGGCCTAATGTGTAACCTTTGTACCCAGACAGGAGATCATTGTCCAGACAAAAGAGGGAGAAACAGAATGTTTTCTTATTGGCAGGGGAGTCAAACAAATATGTACAGTGGGAAATAACTCCCCTTGTGCCTCCCTCCTATTCCCTTGCCCCAGCCTGTTTGACTTCCTTCTCTCTGCCCAGGTAAAAGGCAAAGGAATGGGGGATGTGTGCCTTCCCTGTGTTCCCCTGCCTTTTGCCCTGACACACACTATCCATATCTGGGCAAAAGGCAAGGGAACAGGGAGGGGAGACACATGTGAGCCTTCCTTTTCCGTGCATGGTGGCCCACCCTTCCATTCCTTTGCCTTTTGCCTGGGTGCAGAGAAGGAAGACACAGTATACTTGGGCAAAAGGCAAGGGAATTGGAGGAGGATAAGAGGAAGGAAGGCACACATGCACTTTGCAAATATTTGTGAAGGTCAAACCTATGAATGTGGAAGGAGGACTGTATTGAATTAATTTAATTTATATGCAGAACATACACAAAAGAAAGGTTATTTCAAATGATGAGAGATTTGTTGGGGTAGAAGTTACTGTTAATGGAGAAAAAAATAGTTTGGGGAGTGCATGTTCCTATTTTTCAAAGGTCAATGTTATTTCAAAAGTTGGATGTTATTTTTTCTGAAATGTCTTATGAAAAATGGTGTCCAGTGGGGGACTGGAATGGAGTTGTGTCTCCACAGATGGATAGATCCTTACAGAAGGAGAATAAAGAAGTCTCAAGATTAATTACCCACTGAATTTTTTGAATTGAGGGAAAATCTACAGACTGTGGATATATGGAGACCTAACCAAATGATAAATACTTTTTTTCAGATAGACACAAATTTCACTCAAGACTTGATATGATGTGCTTATTCAAAACTTTGACAGACTAGATATATAAAGTAGAAATTCTCCCAAAGAGTGTTTCACATCACAACCCCATGATTATGTATATTAGAAAAAAACCCTGAAGAGTTTATATGGAGATTAAATGAGTGTTTGAGGACCAAAACAGAGGTAGTGCTAAAAATGAAGATGGAAATTAAAGAATTCTTTGAAAGAAATTTGAATAAAGGTACAAATATTAGATCTGTCTGGGAGGTAAGTAAAATATATATGAGAGGATATTTTGTTAGAATAAATCAAGAAATCAGAAGGAAACAAATAGAGAAAACATAATTAGATGAGATTAAAAATAAAGAAGAATAAAAATAAAAGAAGTTTCCAAAGAAAAAAGTTAAGGTTATTGAGAAATCAGTTGTCACCTTTGATGATGGAGGAAATGGAAAAAAAGTTGAAATTCTTGAAACAGAAAAATTTAGAACATGTGAATAAGCTGGGTAAATAGCTTGCTAATAAAGAAAAGAAAAAGAGAAGAAAATGATATTGAAACTAAAAGAAGGTGATAAAGAATTGATCAAAAATAAAGATCTACAAAGGTTTTTTTTTACTATTTCTCAAATCTGTATACAAGAAAGGATATAACTGAAGAATATTTGAAGAGACAAAACATATTTAGACTGAAAGAAGAAGAAAAAGATCAGATTAACCAAAATATTACCATTCATGAGATTGATCTAGCTATCCAGAAATTGAAAACAGGGAAGACTCCAGGACCAGATGCATTGGGAACACTATATTAAAAACCCTAAAGGAAGAATTATTGCTTCCATTGCAGACTATAATGAATGATATTCTAGAAACTCGATTAAATCCCAGACACTTGGAAAGAAGTCAGTATGACACTAATACCAAAAAGAGTGACAAGATTAACTACACTGAAGAATTATAGACCAATATCATTGCTGAACAATGACTATAAGATCCTTGTTTTGGTCCTTGCAGAAAGATTCCAGAAACTACTGAATAAGTATATAAATGAAGTTGATTTCTATCTGGGAGACAGATGAAAGACAATATGAGAATAGTTCTGAATGTCAGCAAGTATTTTGAAAATCATAATGAAACACAACTTTTGGTTTTCTTGGATGCAGAAAAAGCATTTGATAGATTGAGTTGGCATTTTTTATTCGAAGTTTTCGAATTGATGGAGTTTGGTTCTGATGTTCTGGCTTGGATTAAAGAGGTATACTCAAACCAACTAGCTAAGGTAATAGTCAATGGTGACAAAATCAGGTCCTTTGCAGTTTGGAAGGGAACAAGACAAGGAGTTTGACACTGAAGCGACAAGAAATAGTAAAGAATTTGGACATGTAGCTGGTTTTAAGATAAATAAGGAGAAGACCAAAGTTTTAACAAACAGTATGGATGTGCAAGACAGAAATGAGCTTCATCTGAAAATTGGATTTACGTTCAAAAGAAATTTTGAATTAATTTAGCCAGAAATACGAATCAACTGTATGAAAATAAATTATCTGAAGATGTGGAAAGAAATCAAAACTGACCTAGAAAAGTGGCAAAAATTGAATTTATCTCTAGAATTTCAGCAACAAAAATGAATGTCTTTCTGGAGATGTTATTTTCTTTCCAAATGATTCCAATTTTAACTAAAAAAAATCCCACCCTTCAGAACATAGCAAAAAGATTTATTGACACTTCTCTAGGGAGGCAAGAAAACTAGGGTAAGATTTAGGGTGTTACAAGATTCAAAAGAGTGAGTTTGGCTTGGGTTACCAAACTTAAAGTTCTTCTTCATGGTCTCTGTGTCTCACACAACTGGGTCTTCACACCTGCTCAGTAGCTAATTTCGGAAGCTTCTAGAGCTTGGTGTGAACCGCTCCCCTATCAATGCGTACTCAGCATGCTCTAGCCCACTAAGCTACTTCCCTCTCTGTTTTCTTTCATCCACCAAACAGCAGCTTTGGAGGTTCTGGCTGAGTAGCAAACCTCCTTCCGCTTTCTCTTTCTCTCTTTTCTCCTTTCTTTAATACAATCTCTTTTTTTTTTTTTCATATTCTATTCTATCGCTCCTCCTTAAAAGAAAATATTTCTGAATCACCCATGTCCACTTTGCTCTTCAAACTTTGTTCCTCTTGTGGATGCAAGGTTGCTCTCTCTGATGTTCATTTTGAGTGAAGAAAGGGGCACAGCATCTGGGCTTGCTCTGTTTGCTAGGAGTTTACCTCCCATACACTGAAGAACAGAGCCTCTTGTCTGAAGTCCTTCTGTTGGGAGCAAGTCCTCTGAGTCAAGGAATAGGTAGTTGCCAACACAACTCTCCAAATGGCATTGGACTCCTTGTTGATGGCTTCTCTTCATCCCTCAGTATCGGTATTGACATCGATACCAAAGTTGACATCATCATCTGTATTGAAGACTCTGTGTTATGTACTGAGGCCCTCTCATTCAACATCGAAGACCTTGACAGAATCTTCACGTACAAGAACCATGGCAATGACTGCTCTGTCACTGATACTGGAGGAAACAACCTGGCTGTTACCTACTCCTCCACCAACTCTGCCATCCCAGGCTGGGGATGCAACACAGTCTACAGGTCTGCAAAAATACCGTCTCCTCCATGAGTTGGCAGCACCCCCTATGAAGAAAAAGGTGAAGTGCCACCTTCCTCTGATTTCAATATCATGGGCAGAGACTGCTTCTACAAATTGGGATGAGCAGCCCTTACTGGTATCAGAACTGACCCCACCACTGTCGGTACTGACTCCACCACTGTCGGTAATGACCTCTCCTGCCCAGTTGGCTTAGTCCACCCAACAGCCTACCTACCAAGCAGAACAGACATCTATCCTGTCACCTCCTCAAGACAGCTGATGTTTGTCAGAAGCTCTGAAACTATTACCACTTCCATCTCCTCTGCTGGGTAGGGATTGCTGTCCACCTTGTGAGGACCAGTGTTGAACTGGAGATTGTTCACTAGACCACAGAGACTGACACCACTCTCTAGACTGCTGCAACCATCCATGCCATCAACCTGCTTATCCACCTCCAGGACTTAGAGAGGAATTGCCATTCCCATCAGCCTCCTACATTGACTGATACAGATGGAAGCATAGATGGAGAGAACCTCCCAGTCCCTGCTACTCTTACTGGTGTACTGTGATAGATAACATCCCGATGTCTGCTACTGGTCTTCTCACACCTTTTCTGGTCACACTTCCAATCTTCACTCACTGTTGAGACCTTGGACTTGCCCACACCAATTGTCACAGTCCTTCTCTCATCTCCAGGCAGTGTGATTGCGCTGCAGATCATTGATAGGTTTTCCTCATCAATGACTGGTGATCATACCACCATCCTATTATGTACCCATACTTACCTTCACTGCAGAGGCCCCTGGAAGTTCAATGGTTCCACTTCCTGCCCCAGCACAGCCTGGGATAGTACCCGGCTGCACTGCGGCAGGAAGAGCCATTGCCATCGTGCTTCCTGGATCCTGGAGATTGCTGGTGTGGAGGGGAGCACTTCTGTTGTGCTCTCCTCCTGGCAGGGCCAACGCCATGACCCACACTGGATGTCTCTGGTACAAAGTAGTGTGAAAAGGGCCTTACATTAACTCAGTTCCATAAAATAAAAAAGAGGGCAGATTCTTAGTAATGTTTATACATCAGTGTTCCAAAACAAACATAAGCACTTCCAGATTCCCAGAAATTAGTCCGTGACAATGTAACAAAGAAGCCAAAACAAGGTGGCAAAGTCTTATTTAAGCCAGCTTAAAAAAAAGAATTACACCTCATTGTAACAAACTGTCCATAGTAACTGAGTCTGCCTCCAAATCCAAAAAGAAATAAACTTAAAATTTAAAAACTGCAATGCTTTCCCATATGACAACAAAACAAAACAAACCATCCAATAATAAGTCGAATAATAAATGCAAAAAAGAAGGGAAAGGAAAAGAAAACACAATCCTTCACAAATCCTTAAAAATGAGAGTTCACACATAAAAAACCCTAAAAAAAAAAAAAGAGGCCCTCTCAAAAAGACACCAAAAAATAAACTCAATAACATACAAGGTCCCAATTATTTAAATGCCTGAAAATCCAAGCAATCCAAGAAAATAAAAGAACCCACAGGGTCATCAACAGAAAATTTATAGGAATTTTTTTTAAAAAATCGCAAAAGCCAAAGTCCATTGTTATATCATTCCCCCCAACCCCCCCATAGATTGGAAGCGTGACCAAGAACAGTACCAATCCAGATGAAATGAAGCAATTTAATAAAGAAAAATAAAGGCTATTGCTATATAATATATACAGTTAGTAAAAATAGCTTTAAATGTCCTTAAAACTTAAAAACTTTAAACTTTAAAACTTTAAAAAATAACTTTAAATGTCATTTTAAATCTTTCATCATGAATCTATGATTCTATGATTCTATGAAAGTGAAAGCAGTGTTAAGATTGCTTCTCCTGCTGCTGCAGACAAAGGCTCCTTCCTTTTTGCTTTTCTTTAGTAAATCCACCAAAGTAATGAAAGTAATGAAATAATAATTGCCCAAGGAGTCCAGTGCCAGGAAATGTATCGTCCATAACTGGGATGAGATCCTCTCACCCCTTGGCTCCTTAGAAGCTTGCAATCCTTCTTACAGCCCAGAGCCACCTCTGCAGCTATTTCGCTCCTGAACAGCCATTCACAGGGCTCTGATCACTGATGCCACGAAGATTTTCAGGTGCTCTGTAAATCTGGGAATCCCTTCTTTGCAGGAGATTTGACTTCTGTCAAAAACAATGCTCCGGAGTCAACAATCACACCCATCTTTGCTGACAGATGTTAAAATGTGTCATCCGTAGCCAACGCTGAACCAAAACCTCCACATTCTTTAAATATGTCACAGAGAATAGAGTGTAGGCTTATTTTGTGCTATCCTAGAGGATAGAACCAGGTCTAATAGTTTTAAAGTACAGGAGAGTAGATTTTGATTGAACAATAAAAGTAACTTCTTGATAGTAAGAATAAAGGAACCAATGGCCTCCTCTGGATGTCCTCAAAAAGAGGCTGCTCTTTTTGGTGATCAGCATTGAGCAAGGGGCTGGACTTGGCCTATGGATACCCTTCCAGTTGTATGATTCTATGATTCTATTATGGTTCAGAGAGGCTATGTAGAAGGTTGTGTAAATAAAATGGGAGATGGCTGTAACAGTTGTTCTTTCTGATATGTTTGGTAGATGAATGCATATGACTAATCTGGTCATCTTGCAAGCCTCTGTCTACCCTAGCTTTAACAGGCACAAGACACTCACATTGCAGCAATTGCAAACACAATCTGTGTGTCGGGTATGGTTCTTCCAAGTCTTGATTGAAATGATATGCCATTAAAACCCAGTATATCTAAAGAGAAGCTGTTGGGCTCTGTGTGTAATTCATCATTATTCCTTTAACAAGTTATTATTGATCATAATTGCCCCATTCATTGATGTGGTAATGTAGCCTTTGTCCTGAATACTGTATATGCCATTTTTCTTAGCTCCTTGATCTCAGATATTGATCAGTGGAATAAAGTTATTGAGCAACTAGGAACACCATGCCCTGAATTCATGAAGAAACTGCAACCAACAGTAAGGACCTATGTGGAGAACAGGCCTAAATATGCTGGCTATAGTTTTGAGAAACTTTTCCCAGATGTTCTATTTCCAGTTGACTCTGAACACAACAAATTTAAGGGTAAGATATTATTAAATATTCTCTGATAAATTTACAAACTTTGCCGTAGAAACGGATTCCCTCTTGTAGGGGGGTGTATTTTTGACAGCTTTTTTTTTTTGACAACTGATAATGGTAAAAGTTTTCCCTTGCTTAATGCTGTCTTTTCACTACCAGTGATTGCCATCCTGGATGTGACTTTCTTGAGTTGCCTATCCAAATATGAGAATCCAGATATGAGAATCTGGATTGCTGCTTAATGTTAGATAACTGAAGGAATCGGTATCTTTCACATATAAGCCTGTATCATAGACCAGTGTGCTGTTAGAACTACTACCCAATAAACAAACTATGTCACAACACCTCAAACGTTTGCCTCTTATGCTATCAAAATACCATATATTAAAAGTATAGCTCTGGCCTATTGATTTTCTCATAAATAGAAAGAGACTTTCCTTAATGAAAATATCATGAACAAAAAAAATAAAGTCATGGGTGGTAACTGGGGTCCTAACCCTTGGCCATATTGCAATCAATAATTCTTGTAGAGCTAAAGCAATTAAATGGAACTACAACAGTGTTAAGTGTTAGATGTTGGAGTTCCATATATTGTAATCATGGGAGGTTGTGGGAGGTTGTGCAGTAAGAAACCCATCACACTAAATACCTGTTTTTTGTGTGTGTTGAATTGTATGAACTTAAGCATAAGGCCTAGAGAATAAAAGACTACTTCCAAATGTGTAGATGTGGCAGGAAACAAGCCTTTATTTTTTAATTTGGAGAACAGTTTATAGCCTGCATGAAATCTGAAATATGTGGTACAACTGTCTCTTCAGTTACTAACTCTCTTCCATCATGAGAACAGTTGTGAAGATCTCTCACATTCCCTTACTGAAAAGTGAAGTGACTTCTTTTCCTATTCAGCCTTCCTGTTTTTAATGTTGATACAGTGTATACTTTCATATGTGGCTCCAGTGACAGCATCTTGCCATCTTTGCTATAATAATGGAGAGCCAGTAATGTTTTCTTCATCTCTTTCATAAGGAGGTAGATAGCTAGTTGTAATCTTTGCTTTTGCTTGTCCCAGATTAATGGATACGTTTCAGTTTGTGCAGCCTGAGGATAGGGACAGGATCCATAGACAGGAGAGGGCCACCCCTTATGCACTGGACCATTGCCCTTCTTGGCTTATAAAAGTAGCCAGAGGGGGACTGGCTGAGTGAATAATGGGAATAGTGAATGCTTCACTGCAGCAAGGTCTGCAAAATCTGAGCCTGGATGCCAGGCTTCAGTGGTAGCACAGCTAAAACTGGTGCACTAGCTGCACCAATTCCTTGAAATATCCAATTTAGCTGTGGTGGTGCATGCCTTGATTCCATTCTGTTTGGATTACTGAAACACACTCTACATGGGCTTGCCTTTGGAAGCTGTTCAATATGCTACTGGGGCAGGTTATGGAGAGCATATCCACTCGCTCCCAATCTGTTACCAGGTAGAATTCGAAGTGCTGGCTATGACCTTGAAAGCTCTACATGGCTTGTGTCCAGACTGTCTGAAAAACGATCTCTGCGTGAGCCTGCCCGTGGTCTAAGATCTGTGGGAAAGGCTTTCTCTCAGTCCCAGCACCATCAAACTAATATATGGGGAGGTTTTAAGAGTTTTAAGAGTATATAAGAGTTTTTAAATTGTATTGTGCTTTTAAAATGTATGCTGCCATGGGCCACATGTTGGGAGACAGTATATCAAATGATAAATTAATCTGTTTCAAGCCATTGATTTTAATGGCTGATGGCATATGATAGTCATAATGTTCTGTGGCCATATTTGCTTTCCATTTCATGTCACTTAGTTGGCCATGGTTATAGCCCTCTTGGGCTTAACAAATTTGTGGTGTTCCTTATAATTTTCATTTCTCATACTTTATTCTCTTTGTGGATTTGTTAGCAGAAGCCTACAAATTTTACTGGCCTGGTGGCCAACCAAAAATTTAAGATTACAAAGACTGCCCCACCCCCATGGCATGGTCTTGGCCATGATCTACATGTGACATCCCACTAAGTCAGGAAGAATCTCCTGCTTCCTCTCCAGTTTTAAGTTTAGAGCTATCCATGGATGAGGAATTCTGCTTGTGTAAATATATGCTCCTGCCCTCTTTTTGACTTGGAGATGGAAGCATTTTGACTTGGCAGTTGCTGATACACAGATAAGTTAGTTTTGCCTCTGGCTTTTTGATCTGCTAAGTGCAGAACCAAATTTCATACTTGCTCCTACTTTGGGCGGTGGTCATCTCTCCTCTCCTAGCTCCAGAGTTAGAACAAAACCATATATTTGCTTACTAAGACCAGTTGACTTCTAAAGACATATTATCTTAATTAATCAAGCCAGCAATTGATGAGAAACAGCTGGTATCACTGTGCTTCCAAATAAGCTATATAATAAATTTGTTCTGTTGTTTTGTATAGCTTTTACTTCTCTCCTCATTTTCTGCTGCTTAAATGTTTAAGTATATGTAATATGCTCTATGAAATGTTACTTTTGCAGCCAGTCAGGCAAGAGATTTGTTATCCAAAATGCTGGTTATCGATGCTTCAAAAAGAATCTCAGTAGATGAAGCTCTACAGCACCCGTATATCAATGTCTGGTATGATCCTTCAGAAGCAGAAGCAGTAAGTTATGTGCTTTGAAATTTGTGCCAGGAGGCCCAGTAAGGCTGCTCTATGTTATTGGGTAGGAGTTTCATAAAACTTGGAGTAAATGTAATATTTTGTGTAAAAATAATCTTTTTCTAATGCTGAGTCCAGATGGGGTGGTATTTGTCTCAAGAAGCTTCAACAGATTTCCTTCTTTTTGTTAATTTGGGGAAAGTATTGCTAAAAGCTTGCCTTTCATTTGCAACTGATTTAGCTATGTCAGCATATAGCTAAATCTGCTCAGCTACATAGCATGATCATGTCAAGTGATCCTTTATTGGCCAAAACCACTTGAGAATGTATAAAAGAGAGAGAAAACTTGTCTGCCAAAGCATCAGCAGTTGACGAAAATAGAGGCTGAAAAGCACTGCAAGTGACCATGCGAAGTGGTAGCACTATGGGCTTGGGGAATGTCTTTTTCCTTCACATTACTTGGCATTTTCTGGCTCAGCACTAGGTTGTTTTTTTCCCCTTTGCTTTTATCTACATAAGCTTATTTGCACTGCATAGTATAATTATTTGAATTTTTGAAATTTTAAAAGAATGATTTTCATTGCTGTTTTTGTTGCTGTATGAAGCCTGCCCTTGGATATTTTAAACTTAATAGAATGAACATTTTTTGCCTCTTAAATGAAGATGTATCATGTGCATCATGTGGCAGACAGGCATTTTGATTGCAAACATTTTTTATGGTGTATTTGCCTACTCACAATTTTGGGATATTATCACAGAAGTGGCTTGAGGAAATACATTACCACAATGCTGTATGTTTCTGTATCCTAAAATATTTTCTCTGGGTTGGTGTATTTTAGAATGAGTGAGTTTTAGAAATTTTAGAAATTCAGTGAGTTTTGGAAATGCTTAAATGACATGGCAAAATCTAAGCATATTAGAAATTGAACATTATACTTGGATTCCTGAAAATCCAAAGGATGTCTAACAATTCAGATGCACAAGTCTATGTCTGTTGTTGTGGGAAGGTCAATTTAAATTATTTATACCTAGATGGTAAAAGATACTGAGGGTTTTTTCCAACTGGAATGTAATGAAAAAATGTAGGAGGAAATGAGGCACACCCATCAGTATACTACATTGAAAGTATGTGTTTATATTAATAATATTATGTACTACCTTAGCTGAACTTTAACTGTTTCATTGTGTTATCAGCCTCCTCCAAAGATACCAGACAAGCAGTTAGATGAAAGAGAGCATGCAATAGAAGAATGGAAAGGTAAGAGTAATCTTTTCAAATTTTGATGAGAATAACTTGAGATCTTGTTAAAAAAAAAATCTCTATTATTTTAGGTGCTGAAGTGGGAATTGCATTTGTTATTACAAATTATTTTGGAATAATTTACAGTAATTTCCTTATTTTTTAATGGTTGAGTATCTTTGTCATACCGGCTCTGCTCTGACTCCCTGGTAACACTCAGAAATATTCTTTATTATAAGACAGAAATATTCTTTATTGTAGGAAATACAGAGCGATTCCAGATATTTCTTTCTGTTGCCAAAACTGATGAGTACCAGCTAAACCATGCTTATATACATTCAGTTGATAATTATTCCTCGTGCTTTACATTGATAGGTAGAAGACACACACGTCTCATTAATTCACTAGTTTCCAGATCTTTCCCAGGCTCTCTCTAGCTGTTTACACTCCTGCATAGTTATATCCTTTACTCTCTTTTTATTGCCCTTTCTTCCTGCCTGGTTTTATCATCAAGCCTCCCCAGAAAAACATCCTGATGCTCTTTGATCTTGGCTGATATACAACTTTTCCACTGGACATTGCTGGTTTCAGGGTTAGTACATAAACCAAACGTTGAAGGCTAGTTTAGCATAATGTTACACATCAAAGGCTACTGTTTCTCTCCTTTAGTCTCCCATCATCCTAGCAACACAACTTTCTTCCATAATGGTACACACCCCATCATCCTTTCACAGTGCAGCACAGTTGCATTGCATAGCCACTGTCATTCAGGAATAAGTACAAATCACACATGTGCAGTATACAGTATTAAAAACCCAGTTTCCTTCTACTATATAGTAAGGTACTACTAATGTTTTATGCTCTATGTAAGCAGTGATACACACATTCAACATAATATGACACATGGACACAAGCATGTCATACAATAATTCCATCAAACAAGATCAACCACATGCTCTAACTAGACCTACTTACTACATACCAGCCCATTACTGCTTATGGCCAATACAGGCAAAGCATAAAGTAAAAAAAAAAAAAAATACATCTTAGCCTCAGTGTAAGCTTTTACCAGCAAGCCCCAATGCATACATATAGCAAAGCCCACTGTGCACTATATTACAGCATTAACACAGCATCAGTATCACATGTAGTATGGCTGTAACTTAGTAACACAGATAACATACATGGTTATACATTCTCTAAGCAGATATAACCTATTCCTCATCAAGACATATGGCATATAGCATATGGTAAAGCTCTAACCTAACATTAAGACAGGATCCCATATATAAATTCAATAAGAATACAATGATCTTTATTCAGCATACTGTAGCAATAGACTTAGGTCCCATAGCTCACTTACAACAATCATTCAGATTATATATGATGTGTAACATATGACATACGATAGCTTGTTAGACAAGATGGCAATTCACACCTTTGACTGGTCCGTGATGACTACTCCCTACAGCATGTTTTTTGCATACAAGATTGGAAAGCATAGCATAATCAACAATCATCGTGGTTGAGTCTCATTGTGCACCATGTCATGGAGCAACGTCAACATGACAACCTCCTTTGGCAAGAATGTTGATTTTGTCTTGGCCTCTTCTCCTGCAAAATGTTGTATAGGTTTATGAATATATTCAATCAACATAAATTCTTTAAGTTTAACATGTAATAAGGACTTTCCATGCTCCAAAATTTGCATCTGTTAAGGGCTATTTATCTCGTAATGGGCGTGTTATTAATATGCAATAGATATGGTATCCTAAACTGGATGCTGCTCATATGGAGTCTATAAGGCTGAAGTTATCATTTCACTGAAGCTAGTATTTCATGTTACAAATTTAACAACTGTCATGGACCCAGGGCCCTTCTCCCACTCAATGCTGACTTCTGCCCTTGAATAGGAGATGGAAACTCCCCAGGTTCCATTAATTAAACACTGCCACCACCCACTGAATTAAAATCCCTGTCTTAGTAGCACAGTGAGATGCCACAAGGGAGCCAGCAGTCTCTAAGCTTGGAGATCCCTTTCCTCTTTCCACGTCCTCTGGGAGAGAGGAATCCTATCTACGTGTGTCACTGACAAGCATGTGGAAAATAGAGAGAGCAGGGAGTTCTTTAAAGGAAAACATTTATTCTAAGAATAGGCAATGTAGAACTGGTATCACTCTACATGGGAGGCTTCTTCCCCCCAGGTTCACTTAGTAGTTACAAGTTACCAATAGTTACATCATATCAGCCAGAGCTTTCAAAAGAACAGAAATCCTAATGTGATTATCTAAGAAACATCCTAAGTACTCATGTTGTTGATCAGATGAGAGGGTGTGCAGAGGCAGAGCCTGGAGGCGAGGCCCAGCTGGCTTACCTGCAACTGGCAATATGCCTCCCTTTGTTGTTGTTTTTGTTCTCTCTCTTTGTTCTCCTCCCTCCTGAGCATTTTTAAAACTTCTGGACCGAAGTATCTCGAAGGTTCTCTCCTTTTCTCCTTCTGATTGGGCAACTATCTTGTGACCTGTGATGTTTTGTGATGCTGACCCCCAATAAAATGTAACCTAACCCCAGCAGTTCATTAACGCTTTGTATGCCTGGAGGGAGAACGGTCTCCCTTCAGCTCTGTTGCCTGGATAATGGGAACTCCCATTGATATTAACCAGTATCATTCACACAGAACAGTGGGCTGTATGTGGATCTCTAGATGTTGTTGGACTTGCAATCCAGTAGCTGGAAGGCCACATATTGCCCACCTCGGGTGTAGAATGATAACTAGAGGGAACATATAATGTCATCTGATCTAATTCTATGCTACCGGAAAAATATTTTAAAACATTTCATTTTAACTACCTGAGTGAGAGAAAGGACAATGTGGAGACTAATACTGTGCTACTGACATTGCAAGATTTTACATAGTGGTAATATAGTGTTGTGTACAGTTGTGCAGTGCAGAGTTGGAGTATTATTGTGGGAAAAGCACTGCAATAGAAAGCTACTATGATATAATCCTGTCCTGATATATGGCTTGCATTTTATTGTTTGCATATAATTGTATAATAACCTTTCATATCCAAAGCTGGAGTCCCTTTCTGTGACAAAAATTCTGAAAACATGAAAAGGATACAGGTGAATCGCAATTTATGTTGCCCCAATTTGCAACATTTCAATGTTGTATCTCCAGAAATAAGTAAATGGAGGTTTCACCTACAATGCATAGATGTCTCAGAGAGAATGAAGAAGATGTTGTGAGAGAGCAAGGCTATTTAAAGTTTTGGTGTGGTAAGGAAAAGTGAATGGACTGGTTTTCTTTTACTTGGTGGAGTGTGGAAGGGGAACAACTTAACTGCAATCCTGGTATTGCTGAAACAAAGGGGCTTACTTTGCTTGCTTAAAAGGGTGTGTGTGTGAGAAGAAGAAACTAGAGCCTTGGAGTTTTTTGTATGGCTGGAAAGGGTTTTGCTATGGTGGGAGGGTGATCAGCTTGAGTCTGCTTTCGTCAGTTGACAGGTATGCTGGAGAAGGTACAGAAGATGTGCTGCCTTTCTTCCTCCTATGCCTTCTGCACCTTCAGCAGAAGACACAGCATGAAATGTGCTACCTTGGTCTCCCATGATGGGATTCTCACCTGGGAAGCATGTTGTCTTCAGGAGCAGCTGAAGAATAGAGTATTGCTGTCAGGAACAGATTCACTCTTACACGGATCAACAAACTTAATAGAAGATTTATTGTAACATAGTAAGGGATGCTGTCTTCAGACGTTAAAGCTCGAGAATGGAACGTTTCCCCCACCTTACACTTTAACAGACAGTTTCTCCTAAGATAGTTGTAAAAGAACGAACGTCATCATGCCAAATGGTTCCTTTGAAATTCCAGCCAGAAGGAATGGTTGGCGCCTGGGAATAGCTAACAGCCTACTATCACTATTTCCTCAGTCTACTGCTATCCTAAAACAATAAAACATGGAGGACTCCCGAATCCTGCCCCACTTTTTTAAAAAAATATATACATAAAGATACACAAAATATAGAAAATATCACGGAACAGTAGAAAGACAAGAAAACTAAATAGTAATATGAATGCAGTAGCAAGTCAGTCGGGGCGTTGAGGAACATCAGCCGGCGAAGAAGTCAGCGAAGGTGCCCTCTTCAGCAAACTGGAATGAAAAACAGGATGAATAACCTTGAGGGAAGAAGGGAGATCTAGTTCAAAAGAGACATCATTAATAGCCCTTTTCACAGGAAAAGGTCCGAGAAAACGAGGGGAAAGTTTTTTAGACGGAGAAGGAGAGGAAATGTTCTTAGAAGAAAGGAAAACCAAATCCCCGGGCTGGTAAAGGGGATTAGGCTGCCGTTTACGGTCAGCGAAACGTTTGTGGGAAGCTTTAGCGGATGCTATAGCATCTGAGACGGATTGCCAAATGCCAGAAAATTTAGAGACCCAAGCAGAAACAGAAGGAGGAGCGGAGGAAGAGAGGGAGAGGGGGGGAAAGGAGAAGGAAGGAAGCCGTAAACTATTTCAAAGGGGGGTTTCCCAGTAGAGGTATGAACCGCAGAATTGATGGCAAACTCAGCGAACGGAAGGAGCGGAGCCCAATCATTCTGGTTCTCAGAAACAAAACACCTAAGAAATTGTTCAAGAGATTTGTTAACACGCTCAGATTGGCCATCTGTTTGAGGGTGATAAGCACTGCTGAGTTTCTGAGTGACTCCCAGGGTTTTCAGTAGACAAGTCCAAAACTTGGAAGTGAAAATTGGATCCCTGTCCGAAATGATCACCGAAGGTAGTCCGTGAAGTTTCCATACATGATTAACGAACAGGTCAGCCAGCTGGTCAGCACGGGGTAGTTTCTTTAGAGGCACAAAATGACATTGCTTGGAAAAGTGATCAGTAACAACCCAAATAACATGAAAGCCGTGTGAAGAGGGAAGAGACACGATAAAATCCCATGCGATGACCGACCAGGGGCTAGCAGGCGCAGGCAGAGGTTGCAGGAGCCCTTGAGGTTTAGATGTGGGCGACTTAGAAACGTTGCAAGTGGCACACTGCTTAATGTAAGTTTGCACGGAGGGGTTTAATCCAGGCCACCAAAAAAGGCGGCGAATCGCATGCAATGTCTTCAAAAACCCAAAATGTCCAGCGGGTTTGGAATCATGATAACGATGAAGTACCTGCTCGCGGGCAGCAGGGGGAACGTAGACCTTGGTGCCATAAAAGGGGAGATTGTCAACCCATTCTATTTTATCCTTGTTTGCCGGTAGCCAGGAGTCTGCATGCGCTGCATGAATGATAGCATCGCGGAGAGCGGAGTCACAAAGAGAGGAGGCAGAAAGCCTTGTCTTTGCTAATGCACGAGTAGTCACTTGAGAAGCCAGAGAGGAGGCAGGAAACAAGGTATTGGAGTGGGAGGACGTAGCAGGGGATTCCGCAAAACAGGGAAGTCGAGAGAGAGGGTCCGCCAGTTGGTTAGTTCGGCCAGGTTTGAAAACAATTTTAAATCGGAATCTCTGGAAAAATTCAGCCCATCTCGCCTGCTTAGGGGAGAGTTTCTTAGCAGACTGTAAGGCTTGCAAATTCCTATGATCAGTCCAAACTTCAAAGGGGAGTCGAGCCCCTTCAAGCAAATGACGCCAAGAGGACAGCGCAAAATGGATAGCCTTGGCTTCTTTCTCCCAAATAGGCCAATTAGCTTGTTGAGGGGAAAATTTCTTTGAAATGAAAGCACAAGGCCTGAGTGCTCCTGTGGTGTCATGTTGTAAAAGAACGGCTGCCATGGCAAAGTCCGAAGCATCCGTTTGCACAATGAATTTCTTCGTACTGTCGGGAAAAAGGAGTAAGGGCTCAGACGTAAATTTAGATTTCAAATGGTCAAACGCCGATTGACACTCAGGCGACCAACAAAGTCTATGCGCCTTGCCCGCAGTGGATCCTTTAGCTTTCCGTAGAAGGTTGGTGAGTGGAAGCGTTATGGCAGCAAAATCCTCAATAAAGTTCCGGTAGAAGTTCGCAAAACCAAGAAATTGCTGCAGTTGCTTCACAGTTTTAGGGACGGGCCATTGCAAAATGGAGTTAATCTTCGAAGGGTCCATTTTAAGTGAACAATCTTGAATCCTATATCCCAAGTAATCAAAAGTTTGGGTGTCAAATTGGCATTTAGATAGATTAACCACGAGGTTGTTATCTATAAGCCTTCGTAACACTTCACGAACCAATGACACATGAGATTCCATGGAATCTGCGTAAATTAAAATGTCATCCAGATAAATCAGAACCCCCTGATACAACAAGTCATGGAAAATGGTGTTCAAAAACATTTGGAACACAGATGGCCCCGATTGTAAGCCAAAGGGAAGAACCGTCCATTTAAAGTTACCTAGAGGAGTTGCAAAGGTGGTGAGCCACTCAGAGTCCGGGTCCATTCTAATCCTATGAAAAGCCTCTTTAAGATCAAGTTTGGTGAAATATTTTCCTTGAACAAGATGGTCCAAAACAGTCCGTATCAGAGGTATGGGATAACAATTGGAGGAAATAACCTGGTTAATAGCAGAGTAGTTAACTATCAGTCTCGGATCCGCGCTGGGATCTTTTCTCTTTCGGAAGAAGACAGGACTCGCCGTGGGGGCTGTAGAGGGCTTGATAAAGCCGCGAGCCAAGTTTTTATTTAGGAACTTCTTGACAGCAAGGAGTTCTTTTTGGCTCATGGGATAAATTTTCGGTTTAGGCAGGGTGGCCCCGTCAACTAATTCCAGTTTACAGTCAAAGTCCGTGTGGGGAGGCAATTTGTCAGCCTCCCTTTCGTGGAAAGCCTTTTGGAAGTCTCGGTAGTGTGAAGGAATTTGTTGCAATTCTTCATGGGGAATAGAAAAGTTTTCATCTGAAGAGGACATAGTGCCAGCAGTCCAGTTTATCTGGGGGTTATATTCACGAAGCCAATCGATTCCCAAGACCAATTTGAACTGCATCGCCTTGGGAACTAGAAATCGCATGCTGTAATTGTTTTTGTCCATTTGAAATGAGATGGGCTTAGTGATTTTACTAATTACTCCCCCAGTCATTGAGGTCCCATCCATTTGCGTTAATTTGATGGGGCATTCCAAGGGCTCATAAAGAGTTTTCAATTGTTTGGCCAATTTGGGGTGTAACAAACTTCTGGAGCAGCCAGAGTCAATTAATGCCCTATGTACATGCAAAGTCCCATCGCTGCCACTAATCGCAACCGTGGCGTAGAAATGGGGAATTTTAGGAGTACTTACAGATGTTCCCGCCGCTTGCCAGTCATCGCAGTCAGGTTTAGAATCTCCATCTATGTCAGATGAGGACGAAGAGGTGGTTTCATCATCGGGATCGGAGTCTCCTGTCGCCGCTGCAGGGTCCTTAGAAGTGCGTCTAAGTGGTTGTTTGGCGGCCGCTGTCTGATGTGTGAATTCTATATCCTTTGGGTCTGCTCGTGCTCCCTTAGTCCCAGTCGGAGCTTGGTTTCCGCGGCAGGTGTTGGCGAGGTGGCCCGGTTTTCCACAGTTAAAGCACATGCCCAAACGGAGACGTTTGTTCCGTTCCTCAGCATTGAGGACGGTGGGACCGCGAGGTTGTCGTTTTGGCACGTCTTGTCTTTGTCGGTTCAGCTGAACAGTCTGGGTTATGCCTTCCATTTCAGTAGCTAGTCTGACCCAACCTAGCAGGGTCTGTGGATTGGCCTGCATTAAGCACCCGTGTAGAATATCAGGATTTAGTCCATCTTTGTACAACTCAATTAGAATTTCATCACTCCACGGGACTTTGGTGGCCAGGTTTCTAAATTCACGGGAATACGTCCCCACATCGTTCCTGCCTTGTTTCATTCGTTTCAGTTGATATTTGGTGTTTTCCAATAAGTGGGGGTCTTCAAAGCGTTCCCGCAGATGGTTCATGAAGAGCTGCAGATTTTCAGTTTCGGGGGCGCGGGAGTCATATAGGTTCGCTACCCAGTCTGCTGCCAGTCCTTTCATCCTCTGGCTTAGGTATCGAATTCGGGCCGCATCATCCCGAAATAGATGGCCGTGATCAATCATGAAATTGTTTGCCATAGTCAAAAAAAAGGAGAGTTTCTCCCCCTTCCCGTTGAAGGTCGCTTTCAGGTCTCCCACATTTCTGAGTAACAGTGGCGCTGGCGTGTGCCCTGTTGGTTGCTGGGGCGGACCAGGGGTGCCTGCCGCCGAGACAGCCGCTCGTGGTTCTCCTCCTGGTGATCTCCCTGTCTGCGAGGGACGGATGCGCATCTCGCGTAGCATGGTCTTGAGTTCGAGTATCTCCTCATCTTTTCTTTCCAGTTCGGTTTCCATTTGCTTTATCTCCTCCAAAAGGGATAGGTCTTTTGCTGATGTATCCCATCTAGCAGCCCTTCTGCGTTGTCTCAACGACGTATGTGGCTTTTCTCCCCAGACCCAGGTTTGGCCGCTTGTGGGGGTTTCCATAGCCTCGGTCAGGCGCAATTTTGTCTTGGTATCCAGGGGCACTTCAGTTTCTGTAGCTCCATCAGATTCTGCAGATCCTTGCTCTTCTTCAGTAATCGACTGGTCCATCAATTGGTGCATTTTTTGAAAGGATTCTCGAGCTTTCTGTCAGGAACAGATTCACTCTTACACGGATCAACAAACTTAATAGAAGATTTATTGTAACATAGTAAGGGATGCTGTCTTCAGACGTTAAAGCTCGAGAATGAACGTTTTCCCCCCACCTTACACTTTAACAGACAGTTTCTCCTAAGATAGTTGTAAAAGAACGAACGTCATCATGCCAAATGGTTCCTTTGAAATTCCAGCCAGAAGGAATGGTTGGCGCCTGGGAATAGCTAACAGCCTACTATCACTATTTCCTCAGTCTACTGCTATCCTAAAACAATAAAACATGGAGGACTCCCGACAATTGCTCTCTATCTTGGTGCTTCTCTGAGAAGGGACTGTTGTCCATGGCAAGTCAGCTTACTGTCATTGTGTCAGAGGGCTCCTCTGCCAAATTAGTTTAGGGAAGGGGTAAGCCAGGCAGAGCCTGGGAACCAAGGACAACTGGTACTGCCTGCTGATGTGGTGTGTGGGAAAGAAGGTATAAGCCTCTGGGCTGGGGAAGTGTGGAGTTCTTAAAACTGAAACCTGTACGGCATTGTCAGTTTGTTTATTTGTTTGTTATTTATTTATTATATTTATATGCTGCCTTTTTCCTAGAGTGGGACCCAAGGTGGCTTCCAAAAAGTTAAAAACATTAATAAAACATTTAAAACAATTAAAAACATTTAAAAACATATAAAAATATTTTTAAAAACATACAAAAATTTAAAAACATCTTGGTAAATTATATTAAAAACTTCCTTAAATAAGAATGTTTTTGCCTGCCAGCAAAAAGAGAGCAAGGAGGAGGCCAATCTAGCTTTCCAAGGACCCAAGGTTGGAAACAGCCACAGAGAACAGCTCTCTCCTGTGTCCTCAACAGGCAAGGCTGAGATGTTAGCAGTACCAAAAGAAAGCCTTCTCCTGTGGATCTGAGAGCTCTGGCAGGTTTGTATAGAGAGAGATACAGTCTTTTAAATAGTCTGGACCAAGGACATATAGGGCTTTATAAGTCATGACCAGCACTTTGAATTGTGCTCAGAAATGAACAGGTAACCAGTGAGTCTGTTTTAACAAGACAGTTATGTGCTCCCTATAACAGGACTCAGTCAGCATTCAGGCTGCTGCATTTTGGGCCTGCTGAAGTTTCCAAACAGTTTCCAAACACAGCCCCACATAGAATCTCTTAACAGTAGTCCAACTGGGATGTAATCAAGGTGTGTGTCACTGTAACCAGATCTGACATCTCAAGGAATGGGTGCAGCTGATGTACAAGTGTTAACTGTGCAAATGCATTCTTTGCCGCTGCTGAAACCTGGGCATCCAGGCTCAGAGTCAAGTCCAGGGCATTTCAGGAGGAGTGCAACCCTACCCAGCACTAGGAGAGTCCCTGTTCCCTGATCTGCCTTTTGACTGACCAGGATCATCTCTGTCTTGTCTGGATTAAGCTTCAGTTTGTTTGCTCTCATCCAGTCCATTACTGACAACATACTTTGGTTCAGTACTGAGATAGCTTCCTTGGAATCAGATGGAAAGGAAAGGTAGAGTTGGGTGTCATCAGCATATTGTTGACACCAAACCCCAAAACTCCAGATGACCTCTCCCAGTGTGTAGATGTTAAACAGCATGAGGGACAAAACTGAACTCTGAGGAACTCCATAGGCCAATGGCCAGGGAGTTAGCAGGAGTCCCCTAGCACCACCTTCTGAGTTTGTCCCTCCAGAAATGACCAGAACCACTGCATGACAGTGCCTCCAAGTCCCATCCCAGAAGGATACCATGATTAATGGTATTGAAAGCCACTGAGAGGTCCAGTAGAACCAATAATAATACACTCCCCTATCTAGTTCCCTTCTTAGGGAATCCATCAAGGTGACCAAAACTCTCTCTGTTTCATAACTAGTCAGTTCTGGCAAAAGTGATGTCTCTGTGCTGCATCTGATCTTTAATAAAACCTTTCTAGATTAATCCATGAAGCCTGGTTATTGAGACAGATTGCCTGAACTGATTAAAGTTAGGTCTTCTTCTTGAGACAGTGTGTCCCTGGAGAGAGAGCCTCTACTTCAGTCTGTTGGGCTGACAAGGCTGAAGCAGTCATAGTGAAAGCCAAAGGAGGAAAGAAGCTGGTCGAGCTCACCCTGGGAGATGTTTTAATGAGGGCAAATTCTGAGTACCGGAAGGGTGGTGGTACCCCTGGCAATTGTCAAAGAAGGGAAGAAGCTGGTTGAGATCACCCAGGAAGATGATTTGGAAAGGACCATGCTGAGTACCCCAAGGGCAGAAGCACCCCTGGTAGCTGCTGACAAAGTGGCAGTAGGTCCCGGATGCTGATCATTGTGACAGACACAGAGATCAATATGCATAGGGATGAGACATGAGACCCAGTGGGATGTTCAGCCCAATTTGTTCATGTGAAGCTGAGGAAATAGAAGCAGAGGTGCACAATGTGCATGGGGAGATACACGAAGTCAAAGGCTACCTACAAGTAATTTTAAACTAGCTGCAGGTCACCAAGCTGTAGGAAGGCAGTTGCTCAGAAGAGGCAGAAGACCCTGATGAATTCAGCGAGAAAGGGGAGTGACCCAATGGCATGAAGTGAGTGGGTCACGTGGATCAAAGTGGCATGGTCCAGGATTGTAATTGCTTTGGAGCATGCTAAGGACTCAAATAAAAATCAAGCTGACAAAAGACGTCCCTTGAATGGAACTTTCAAGGTGGTTTATCTGTTAAGCAAATTCCTGCAGTGTCAGCCACGTTTGAAGAAGCTGGATCAAAAATATGCAGGGCCTTTTTCCTTAAAGATAACGATTACCATCATGTACACTCTGTTTTCCATTCCAGCTTATTGAAGCCTGCAGCTACCTCAGGTGTGAGGCATCTGGAGAAGCCCATTCCACCCCCTGTGATGATACACAATCAATAATATTTTGAATTCAGACTCTAGACGCCACAAGGGCCACTTTCAGTACTTTGTCCAGAAGAAAGACTTTCCCCTGGGGCAGTCTGAGTGCATTGACTGTCAACATGTTTGGCCTCCAAAAATAATCCAGGACATTCACAAAAAAATATTGTGATAAGCTGAGCCAAGTGTGACACTTATTGCTACATCTAGAGGGGCTGACATCTATGGTCTGTGATATTGTTTCTTTCTACATTTTTGTCTCATGCTTTAAGTGTCTTAATGCTTTTATACATACAACTGGCCTAGTGCTGTTGCTAAAGGGTCTTGGGGGTGGGGGCAGATTTAGCTTGGGAGGGCAGAATGTCAGAGAGCCATTGAGTTAGGCTTCTCTATCATGTTAGCATAGCTGCTCTGATGTCATATTGCTCATAGTTTTGCTGTTTGGCTGTTGAGGGGGTAAGCTGGCTGGGAACCAAGGTTATGTGATGTGTGTGAAAAGAATACAAGCCTCTGTGTTATGGAATGGGGAGTTTTTGAAAATGAAACGTATACTGCATCATCAGTTCTAGCAAAAGCGATATCTCTGTGCTGCATCTGATCTTCAATAAAGATCAGTAAAACCTTTCTGAGTTCATCCATAAAGCCTGATTACTGAGTCTGGTTGAGACAGAACATTACTCATTGGGGTCAGCAGTTGCTATCTCTTCTGATTCCTCTGGAGACAATCTGCAAATTTCTCTAGCCTTGAAAAAATACACTCTGATATTTTATACTTTAAACTTGTTTAAAATTGAGGTGGGTTGAGCGAAATCAACTTTGTAGCCTCCGAAGGTGTGGTGAGGACAGCATGGGGGCATGATGCGGGACTTCAAAAGGAGGTCACCCAACAAAGAGGGAGGAGATGAAAGGAGGACAGCTGAGAGAAGGGAGTGGAGCTGGAAGTGATGGTGGTGAGCAGGCAACAAGCCAAGAACAGAAGCTGCCAGACTGTATACAGACCACACAGCCTTTAAGTCTCTCATGCCTGGAACAGACTCTCAGCAGGAACTGAGACAGACTCAGTAACAGGCAGGAGGCAAAGGAAAGGGGAAAATCCAAGGAGAAAGGAAGAAGGGGATGGCATTAGTTGTCTCCCGATGCCATCTAGTGGTCTTTGACTGCGATTTCAGCTCCATAAAAAGTTGAGAATGGACTGTTAATGGAAAGAGATTGACTCCTTTAGACAGATGCTAAGAGGGGGTTGCCCTACTCACAAATGAACTCGTCTTGATGTGCGGGAAGGGATGCATGCAATAAGCGTACATAAATCACTGTGTATTGTTCAATAGACTTGTTTAAGGCATGGACACTAGGGCTTTTGAGGTTCCTCTCCCTTTGAAAGAATCATAGAATCATAGAGTTGGAAGAGACCCCAGGGGCCATCCAGTCAACCCCCTGCTATACAGAAACACTCATCAAAGCATTCCCAACAGATGGTCATCCAGCCTCTGCTTAAAAACCTCCAAAGAAAGAGACTCCACGACACTCCAAGGCAGCATATTCCTTTGCCAGACAGCTCTGACCATCAGAAAGTTCTTCCTGAGGTTCAGGTGGAATCTCCTTTCCTGCAGCTTGAATCCATTGCTCCTTGTCCTGGTCTCTGGAGTCGCAGAGAACAAGCCCGCTCTCTCCTCAACATGGCATCCCTTCAAATATTTAAACATGGCTATCTTAACCTTCACCCTCTTAATCTTCTCTTCTACAGACTAAACATCTCCAGCTCCTTAGCTGCTTCTCATAGGGCATTGCTTCAAGATCCTTCACCATTTTGGTCATCCTCTGCTGGACACACTCCAGTTTGTCAATATCCTTCTTGAATTGAGGTGACCAGAACTGGACACAGTATTCCAAATGAGGCCTAACCAATGCAGAATAGAGTGGTACCATCACCTGCCTTGATCTAGACACCATACTCCTATTGATGCAACAAAGAATCGCGTTGGCTTTCTTGGCTGCCGCATCACACTGCTGACTGATGTTCAGCTTGTGATCTACCGAGACTCCTAGATCCCTTTCACATGTACTATTATATGTGTGAAAATCTCAGTGTGGTGAGGTGAATAGTTACCAGGAAACAGCAGTAGTAGCTGGTGACACTGGTGGAATATATCTCAGAAGCAACAGCACTAGCACTTTAGCTAACTTTGATTAGTAATGAACAGAAGGAAGCAATGTTTGACCACTTTTCAACATCTTTTACCTTGAAAACCCTATGAGGAGATAATCTGAAATGGTGCAAGCGAGTGCTGGAAGATGAGATACCCCAGGTCAGAAGAGACACAGCCAGGTTGGTTGGTTGGTTGGTTGGTTGGTTGGTTGTTTATTTATTTATTTATTTATTTATTTATTTATTTATTTATTTATTTAATATGTTGCCGTTCTCCTGGAGTGGGGACCTAAGGCAGCTTACAAAAGGTACTAAGGAAGAGCAAAGGACAAGAACAAGTAGTTCTGTACCTAATGACACTACTGGGCTAAAGATTAAAGGACATTCAGCTGCTCAGAAATGATCAAATGTGAAAGTTTGAAGCTGTATAATGTATATAACAGGAAAATGGAATTTAAACAAGGAATCAGGGAAGTTAGAATTGTAAGCAGGAAATGGAATGCCTAAGCATTGCAATACTGAGGTTGTTGTGTGTTTTCTGGGCTTTGAGGCTATATTCGATTAGTATTTGCTCCTGACATTTCACCTGCATCTGTGGCTGGCATCTTCAGAGTATCTGAACAGGAACAGATCCTCTGAAGATGCCAGCCACAGATGCAGGCAAAACATCAGGAGCAAATACTAATAGAACATGGCCTCAAAGCCGGGAAAACCCATGACAACCTATGGATTCCGGCCGTGAAAGCCTTCGACTTTACATTGCAATACTGAGTTTGAGTGAGCTTAAGTGAACAGTGATGAGACATCATCAATTGGAGAATTAGAGAGTGTTTTTCCCTGGAAATGACAAGAAGAAAGCATTAATGGTGAAGAAAATTGTAGCAAAAGCAGTCAAAGGATATAATGCAAAACCTGGCTGAACAATATGAAATAAGTTGCTTTACCTGTAACTAGTTCTTCAAGTGGTCGTCTTTGAACTCACACAAATGGGATTTACTGCACCTGCGCAGTGCATCATTGAAACTTTCTAGAACTGCTGTGTAAGCATTTGGGCAGTAGCCTCTCCTCCCCTGGTCCTTGTGACCAGCCTCATTCCTTCTCAGACCCTCAGTTCTGTGGCCAGTGTAGCAGCACCATGGAGCTATGGATAGAGATCATGACCAATGTGGGGAGGACAGGCGGGTGTTGTGTGAGCTCACATATGACCACTTGAAGAACTATAGTTACAGGTAAACAAGCCATTCTTCGTTGTGGTCTCTAACTCACACAAATGGGAGACTAGCAAGCTATGCATAATAGGAGGTGGGAGAGTCATGAGACACAAGAAAACAACACCGTTCTCCCAAAGCCAGTATCATCCCTTGATCTAGCATCCATTGTGTAGTGTATAATAAAAGTCAGGGGCTGAGATGAGTAGCTGCCCTGCAAATGTCCTCCAGATGTACCCCTTTCAGAAAGGCCATTGAGGGAGCCCCAACTCTGGTAGTGTAGCTATGCACATGAAGAGAAGAGTCTTTCTTAGCCAGTTCATAGACTAAATGGGTTGCTGATGAGACCTGCTTAGAGAGGCATTGAAATGAAACATGGAGACCCTTCTTGGTCAAGAAGTAGCCTGTATAAATAAATAAATTTCTGGGACTGGCAAAAGTCAGCAGTCCTGCTGATGTAGAAGGCCAAAGCCCACCTGGCATCAAGATAGTATAATGTGTGGTCCAGATCCATGGAAGGGCTCTGCATGAATGCAGGCAGCACAGTGTCTTAGTTCAAGTGAAACGCCAATACCTCTTTTGGAAGGAAAGAGATATCAAGCCTTATAGCAACTTTGTCCTTGTAGAACTTCAGGTACAGAGAGTCTGCTCAAAGAGTACATAACTCTCCTGCTCACCTGGCTGGCATGATAGTCATGATGAATGCTGTCTCCTGTGTGAGGTGAATATCTTTCATAGGTGAAATGTCAGGTCTAGCCCAGGTGGATGCAAGTTCTTGTAACCTTTCAGAAACCATTTCACCAATGGGTGCTGAAAGGGGTTTCCAAGCAGTTGAAATCTGTAAGAGATTATGACCAGGTAGCAGTTCATCAGTGAAAGAGATAGCCCTCTGTCAGAGAGAAACATCAAGAAGTCTAACTCATACACATCTGTGCTTGGTTTGGAAACAGGTGCTGAAAAGCCAAAAAGGACAGAAAGTTATTCCATTTGCAGGTAGAAGGTAGTTGAATTAAAGGTCTAAGAGCAAGTGCTGGGATTAGATGAATCAGAGCTGAGAGGAAGTCTAAAAGTGTATCCTCCAAGCCATCATCTTAAGTGTGTCGAAGTCAAGGTGTTGAACCTGACCCTCATGAGTCAGTAGGTCTGGCATGTTCAGAAGTCTGCAGTGAGTTCTTTGAGACTGATGGAGAAGAGAAGCAAACTATATTTGTCTGGGACATCACTGAGTGATCAAAATGTTCTTTGGCATGTCCTTCCAGATCTTGGAGATCATTCTGGTGAAGAGGGAAAATGAAGGAAAAATGTACACAGTGGGTTCTCCACAGTGATATAGGAAGGCATAGCTGAGAGAGCCATTCCCCCATTGATCCCTGCAACAGTATGTCTGGCACTGGACATGTGTACAGGCAAATAAACCCACTTGTGGAATGTCCCATTCCTTGGAGATGGTACTGAGGTACAGGGTGGAGTCTCCACTCTTCGTGAGAAGTTGGAGTCCAGTTGAGAGCATCTGCTAGAGTATTCTCCTCTCCCAGTAGATGACTAAGAGGAAGATGTTTGTGCTGATGCACCACTCCCAGATGTGAGATGTTAATTTCAGCAGGGTGGTTCAGGCAGTAGACCGCTGTGGTATTGTTGGATACTTCCTGAACAGTTTTGCCTTGTAGGACTTCAAATACATGTATGGCCTTCTCTATGACCAGCATCTCCCAAGCATTGATGTGGAGGCTGGTTTCTATTGCTGTCCAGTGGTCTCTGATGGAAAGGACCTCCATGTGGTCTCCCCAACCATCCATGGAAGCATCTGTTGTTACTGACATCATTAGTTGTGGGGGAATGAAAGGCATTCCTACCTGGGCATTTTCAGTGTGGATCCACCATTCCAGGAATCAATTAATGGCCCTCGGTATAGTGAGACACATATGAGGAGTGTCTGTGAGAGGGTCAAACTGAGATATGAACCAGGCTTGGAGGGACTACATTTGAAGTCATGCATATGGTGTTACCATCATCATAGTAGCCCCTGAAACCGAGAGGGATTGGGATATCCTTGGCAGCCACCTGTGTGGTGTGCCAAAACTGAAGGAGAGCCATTCTTAAATTTTGAAGCCTGTCTTCTGGGAGGTAAACTGTCACTTTGTGAGAGTCAATAACTGCTCCTATGAATTTGATGGTTGGAGAAGGTTGAAGATGGTACTTCCTATAGTTTATGATAAGGTCTAGATTGTTGAGGCAAAGCATGAGGTTGATATTGGTGAAGAGACAGTTCTTTGAACAGACAACAAGAAGCCAATTGTCAATATAGGGAAAGATAATGACGCTTTGTTGTCTCAGTTATACTACAAGCGTGGCCGTACACTTGGTAGACGTGTGTGCCAGTAAATAGACTGAGTGGAAGGACATGGAATTGGTAGGCCTGTCTCCCTATGGCAAAACAGAGGAAAAGCTAACGTGACTGTCAGATTCCAATGTGGAGGTAGTCATCCTTCAAGTTCAGTGTTGCAAACCAGTTTCCTCCTTGCAACAGAGGCATGATGGTACTGAGGGTGATCATCTGGAAGTACTTGGGGTGGATGGAGACATTGACATCCCTTAGGTCTAAGATGGGATAGAGACTTCCATCCTTCTTCAAAATAATGAAATAGCTAGAGAAGAAACTCTGTGGGATGGAGGATTGGGGAACATGTTTAATGGCCCCCTTGAGGAAGAGAGTTTTGATCTCCTTGATAAGGGTGTTTGAAGGAGGAGGAGTTTGAATAAGTCTGACAGAGAGGTAATCCAGAAATTCAGTGGTGTAGCCCCTGTCAACTATATCCAGAACCCAGGTGTTGGATGATATAGCAGCCCAGATATGGAGGTAGCTTCCCAGTCTGTTGCCAAAGAGAAGAGTACTGGAAAGGAGAAGGTTGGGAGAACAGTCAGAGGGAATGTTTAGTGTGGTCAACAGAGTTTTTGTAATACAACTGTGCATGGTACTGAAGCTGAAGAAGACTTACATGAAGAGGGCAGTTATACAACTGACAGTCTCACACACCGTGATGTCAGGGAGCTAAAAGACTGCTTTCATCCAGAAGGCTGTCTTGACCATGAATATTGGAATTGGAACAACCATGGAACTTGAAGTTGGGATCCAAACTCTGGTGGTTGTACTCATCTTGTGCATTTGCTCCAGCTTGTCATCCATCTCCTTATTGAATAAGTCTGCTTCATTAAAGGGGAGGTCTTCAATCATAGCATGTGCCTGGTGAGAGAGGCCTTATGGTCGTAATCAGGCATGTCTCCTAAGAGCAATGGCACCTGCTAGGGTCTGCTGCTACAATTGGTGGCATATCTAGAGGTCATAAGTTGTTGGGAGGTGAGCTTATAAGCTTCAGTCTGAAGCACAGTATCCATCTGTTTGTTGTCCTCAGAAAGGTTGGCCACAGAAGGTATCATACACTCCTATAAATTCTACTGGTAGGCAGACATGCAAACCTTGTAGTTAGCAATTCTAAATGATAGGGATGCAATAGAATACATTTTTTCACCAAAATGTGCAGTTTCCTGCTTTCCTTATTAGTGGTAAATTTCTTCTGGGTAGAGATCAGTTGCTTTGCTTCCACTGTAATGGAGTTTGGTTTCAGGTTCTGGAGGAGCCATCTGAACCTGATTCCACTACATGGTATAGGGTGTCAACTTTCTTAGGGAGACCAGAGTATGGAAGGTGTAGCCCCTAGCAAGGCAGGATGGAGGCAGGTGTAGGGTCTTTTGGTAAACAGGAGGTTGGCTAACAGGCAGCAAGGCCAACAGGTGTTTACATAGACAGGGTGGAAGAGACAACATAAGGTAAACTTGTGTCTGTTGGGATAAACCTCCCCAATTCCAGAGAATTTGTTGCGTTATGGCTGCTTGTTTGTGTGTTTCTGTGAGCTGGGAGAAGGCTTGCTTGCTCCTGTGCTTGTTAAGGCTTTGTTGTTCTATTGTATTTTGGTGAGATTATGTCTGTTGGGGTAAGACTGATTGTTTATGTGACCTTAGGTAGGCTTGTTTGTATGTTTGTCAGGGCCCTGTTGTTCTCTCTTGTATAGACCAAGAGCAAATGAGTCAGAGACTCAGTTGGGGGTGGAGTTAGCAGCCACTAGCTCAGTATATAACTGCAGCCCCAGTCCCAGTCACTCAGCTAAGAAGCACCGAAGGGCAACAGGCATTTTATTCGAGTGTTTAGCAGGGCAATTTTGATGGGGAGGTCTCTAGTTGCTCCAGTCTTGTTCTTAGGACTACTAAACATGGATGGTGAGGGAGCTACTATGGTCATCTGGAACAGCTGTGATATGTTTATATTCTTGCCAGAGGATGTGAGTAGCTACACCTGCAGCAAATATGAATCAGTTGTCCTGTTAGAGGAGAAAGTCCAGCAACTTAAGGCCCATGTATCTATTCTTCAGCATATTAGGGAGCATGAAGGTTTCTTGGACATTGTAGAGCAAATTGTACTGGAGGAGGACAGGGAATGTCTCTGAAGAGGAGGTCAGTCCCCAAACTCAGAAGGTAGACACTTGGAGGAATGTAGCACATAGCAGTTGAAGGACTAGGGATATTTATGTAAATTTGGAGCTGCAGAATTGATTTGTAGCTCTCTCTCTCTCTTATCATTGAGGATGAGGGACAAGAGCAGGAGCAACAGTGTCAGTCTTCAGAGAATGTGGAGGGGACTTTGGATGATTCAGAGCAAAGATTGGCCCCTTCCAATCCCCAGAGGAGGTGTGTGGTGATGTTAAGGAACTCCCTGCTGAGGGGGATAGAAGCAGTGGTTTGTGGGCGTGATAGGATGTCTCATGAGGTGTGTTGTCTCCCTGGGTTAAATATCCATGATGTTTAACACAGTGGCTGACAAAACTGATCAGGCTCACTGTTGTCCCTTCCTTTGGGTCCATGTGGGAACCAGTGACACTGCAAAGCAAAGCCTTCAACAGGTCATAGGGATTGAGGTTCTGGGTAAGAAGCTGAAGGTCCTAAATGCACACATTATCATTTTGTCTCTCCTCTCAATTGAAGTACAGCCCAGGAATGGAGAGAAAAATAGTGGAGGTGAACAACTGGCTCCACAGATGGTGCTGCCGGGAACAGTTTGGCTTCTTGGACCACGATCTGCAGTTTCATTAAAATGGACTTCTGGCAAGTGATGGGTTTTTGCAGTTGACAGAACGATTTTGCTAAGAATCTCAGAAACCTAATTAGGAGAGCTTTAAATTGAATTGTCAGGATCGGGGGAGACAGTAATCTAGAGGGCAAGAGTTGATCAAGTGCTGGAGATAATAGTCCAAATCTTAAAGGGAGTACAGGGAAGTTTAATCTCTGGCATTCTAATGTCTGGCGCAATTTAGAGCTCACCTGTAAAGGATGAGCAAGATTGCATGACCTGAAGCTCTGTTTTTGACAGGAGTTGATCCTTTTGTCAAAAAAGGGTTCCCCAATCTACTGGGAAGCCAAAAAACTTCACAGCAATCAATCAGGGACCTGCAGCAGCCACTCAGGAATGGAGCGGCAGAAGCTGAGACCCCAAACCACAGAAGACAATCGCAGACTTCAGTAGAGACAGGGTGAAGGGCTTTTCACACCCACAGATCCACCAAATAGACACTACATTAGAATCAGATGGATTTTCTGGTAGTTATAGTTGGATTTTTTAAAACAATTTATTTATTACAGACCCAGGAGCCCTGGCCTACCAACATCTGTATATTTCCATTAGCTACTTACAGTTTGCATGGAGAGTAGATATAAAGAGTCAGAGTCAAGTTTATTGCATTTTAGCAGCCAGCCATTGCACAAAAATGAAAAAATAAAAGAAGATGAAATGAGAAAGGATAATCCAGCCAATTTACATGTAATACATAATCAAGAATAAATAAATCACTTTCCATACCCCTCATTGTTCTTTATAGCACGTAATTGTAAGGCCCTAACAAGAAATTTAGATGTTCTGAAACACACATATTTCACAGTATCAGATAGCAGAAAACAAACCTTCGCAAAGGAGGAATTTCCCTTAAAAGACTTCAATAAAGGAAAAATATACTTGTTCCTAAGATCATTATAAATAGGGCACTCAAGAATTAAATCTTCTATTGAAACAGAGTTGCAAACACATACTCTGTCCTTCATAGGAATGTTATTGTACCTGCCCATCTGAATTGCCAGTGGGAGAACATTCAGTCTAGCATGCAGAAAGGCTAACTTCATTTTAAAAGTTGGAAGATCAACCAGATAATGAGGAAGGGGTGAGTGCAGCGGAATGTAGGAAACAAAAAATGTATTAGATTGGCAGGACTTAATCTCAGTCATCTGGGATTGCATTGCTATATCCTTGAGTCTTTGAAGTATAAGTAATTTTGCTTTATCATACCCTTGAGTCAGGAAGAAAGGAACAGAGAACCCCAAATTCATGACAACCAATTGCATTTTATGCATCCATGAATTTGGACCAGGCTTTTCAAAGGACATCAAAAGGAGCTCAGATATCGGCTTAAAAATAATTTTTAACCAGAAAAGGAGGGCTAATCTAAGAGCCTCTGTTTTAATTGGCATTATACCTAACACTGCATGGAGCAATGCTAATTTTATGGAAATGGGAACTTCCACAAGTCTGCGCAGAAATTTATTTTGTGCTCTCTCTAATGTATCTAAATTGGCCAGAGCCCACAGTGGTGCACCAAACAGCCTATAGAGTTCTAAAGTGGGTTGAATCATATTGCTCCCTTTTGTGCGATAGAATCTTAATAAACCATTTAATGTTCTTTTAGCTAACAGGGTACTTGATTGAACCTGTGAAGACCAATTACCAGTCCAGTGGAAGACCACACCAAGATATTTAAAGGAGGGGACTTGTTCCAATTTATTCCCGTCAAGTAACCAGTTATAATTTTTTTTGGATTTGCCGAATACTATCACTTTTGTTTTTTGATAGTTGATGGAAAGTTCTTCATTCTTACAGTATAAATTAAACTGATTCAACAATCTACACAGGCCTACTTGAGTATAGGAAATCATGATAGCGTCATCTGCATACAATAGGATTAATATTTCCAATTTCCAATTTTAACTGGGAAAAATTGGTCACCTTTTAAGAACACAGCTACATCATTTATAAATAAGTTGAAAAGAAGGGGAGCAGGCAGACACCCTTGTCTTACTCCTTTAGAGATAGGTATTGAGTCTGATAGGTGTGTACCATCAATTCTGACTTTCAAGGATGTATTTGAATAAAGGGATATTATACATTTTAGAAGATTCTTATGGATACCCATAGTTTGTAATTTAACCCAAAGATGTTCCTGCGAAATAGTCAAAAGCAGCCTTCAAATCAATGAATGCCACAAAAATATGCTTTACAGTTCCTGCCAAATATTTATCAATAACATATTTCAACATAAAACAATTATCCAAAGTTGACCTGCCTGAACGGAAGCCAGCCTGTTCTCGGGCCAGCAATTCATGCTCTTCCACCCAGTGCTCCAATGTATCTAGAAGAGACCTGGCATAAATTTTCCCAGAAACATCCAAGAGATTAATGGGCCTATAATTTCCTGGATCATTTCTAGGACCATTTTTGTAGATTGGAACTACAATAGCAAATGACCAATTAGGTGGTGCGACTCCTGCATTATTAATTAAAGAAAATAATGGAGCAAAAATTGGAGCCCACCAGTCTGAAAATGCAATATAAAAGTCTGATGGAAGGCCGTCTTCACCAGGTGCTTTACCTTTCTTTAGTCTTAGTATTAATGAATTAGCCCTATCTATAGAAATATATTTCCCAGCTATGTTCCCATCTAGATCCAGTATAGTCCTCGGAAATAATCTTAAGATGGTCTGAATCATTGAATATCTTTCCAAAATAGCTTTCCCAGTTGTTTTTAGAAATAGTTCCTTCTAAAATTGGAGATGACCTTTTTTCGAGCTTTGCAATTGTATCCCAGAATTTCGATGGATTCTTTTGCAGGAATGCTAGGCTTAGTTCCTTCCACTGTTCCTTGTAATATATCCTTTTTTTCTCACTAATTAATCTTTTATATTTTTTTACAAAGATCATAGAAATGTGAGGGAATTTCAGAGGAGTTAGTCGATCGATATAGTTTGATGGCTTTTCCTATTTGTCTTTTTAGATTCCTGCAGTCTTTGTCAAACCAAGCATTATTGCTTTTGGTTTGACAATTTTCTGAGTGGGATACCTTTAAAAAAAAAAGGTCTGAGGGAGTTTGTTAATTGTATATACAGCTGATTTGCAGACTCGACACTGGATGCTTGAATCAGGTCTTTTCTTAATTTCAGAAATTCCTTAGATTGCAACAGGGGATTCCAATTGATCCTTTTATCAGCAGTTAATTGGGCTTGTTCAGAATTAAGGTGGTGAGCAGTATTTGTAACAGTACTGTTAAACCACTGCAAGGAAAAATCTAAGTGGCTGGTGATCGCTACCAGCTGCTGGGTCAAGTGTAAAAGGAAAGGAACAACGATTGATGCTCATGTGAAATTAACACATAATCAACAGTACTTGCTCTAAAGTTATTTATAAAAGTAAACTCTCCCTTAGAATTATCAAGATGAGAATCATTTATTAAAGCTAGGTTTAGTTTTGTCAGTAAAGAAAAAAAAAAAAAAAAAGGCCAAAATCATTAATCTTCTCATCTTTAGACTTTCGAATTTCCAAACCTTCCCACAACTCAGTTGGGCCTCCTAAAGCCCTAGCAGTATCTTGGTTAGATGAACCTATGCATGCATTAAAGTCACCGGCAACTACCAATGGAACTAAAGGGAATTCATACTCTAACTCGCATAGATATTCTTCTAACTTATACCAGTAATCTGGATCATAATATGGTGAGGTGCGGGGGGGAACATGGATGTTAACGAAAATATAAGAGTGGTATACATTTTGAATAAAAACAGCCATGGCGCATGGAACTAATCCTTTAAGAGGAATAACTGAAGCTGAAAGAGAAATAGATATCAATATAGCCAGGCCACCACTCGGTCTACCACCTTTAGAAGAAGAATGTGCAGTATTTGAGTAGGCCACATATCCAGGAAGCCAAATATCATGCTTTAGCCAGGTTTCTTGGAACAGCAGGACCTGAAATTGCAGGTTTGTTCCTCCAGCCTGCTAGATTCCAGGACAAACAGGAAAGCCCAGCTGTTGAATATATTGATTGTCATTGTTGTGTCAAAACCTGGATTTCATTGGTTTCCTCTGAAGTTACCACTGACCCATTTATTAGTAAATAAGGGTTACAATGTATTTGATATATATCTGCAAATATAGTATCTTCATTTTTAGTATTCCTTTCATCTGATTCATGAGGCTCCAATTTCCTCATCTCTAACCAATTCGCTGTTGTTTAACGTACTTGACTGGAAATGGTATTTCTATTACTGGAAGGGGATTCAAACATTATCAAATCATCCTGGTCCATAGGAGCTGAAGCTAAATCCAGTTCTGCCCTACTCATCACAGATAGCCTTTCTCTTAAGACACCCAATCTTGTTATGATCGCTTTTTTTTTCCAGTCAGGGGTAAACATTTATAAGAGTCTATTAGCTGCTCTTCTTCACTAACCCTAGAGATATTAAATGGGTATTGTGGGCAGCCTTTCTCAAAAGGGTTTGTCAATACAGGGTGTTGCTGCATACAGTGGAATTCTTTATTAGGGGAGACCAAGGGTGGAACTTTTAAACTACAATTTTCAAACTTAAAAGTTGATTTAGAACCATGTTCTCCCCAAACCTTGGAATTATTCGATACTGAATGGGGTAATAAAGGTTTCTTCACTGTATCCCGAAACACTCGGGTAGGTACCACACCCAACCTAGAAACAGAAACTTTCCTCTTCATAACGAGGGAAGGTATTCTAGCTGACCTAAATACTAGGATAAATTTTTGCATTTGAGAAGGGGCGTATGAAAAAATTGATAAATGAAAGATCAACTGCCTTAATTGGTAAATGCAGTGTAGTACTGATATGCTTCCTAGCACAGCTCATTGTATTCCAACAAGGAATAGATTGTCTATAAGGGAATATAGTTAAAGCAACCTGATTAACCTGAAGAGAGAGATTCATATCCTTTAGAAATCTCTTAGCTACAGGGAATGAAGGAAGCTGGCTTGTAGAAATGGTATTTGCAACTTTAATACCATCCTGCTTCTTAGTGATTGTTTTTGAAGGAAATGTATGACTTTCCCTTTTTATAGTGGAGGTAAGACAGTCTAGTTTGTCTGAGATATTTCTTAATTCACTATAAATACTTCTTACAGTTACCACCACCAAACTATATTGTGTTTCTAAAAGCATCCTATCATTAGAAGAAGAAATAATCTCCTGAATGTCATCATGTCTACTCCTTATCTACTAGGTTGCTTTTAGTTATATTGTTTCTGCCTTGTAAATACTGGGGCTCTAAGCTTTCCTCTTCTAGAGCATCAAACCTATTAGAGGCAGGAACTGTAAATTTAAAAATATCTAATGGCTGCCTATCAGGTTTAAAAAACTCATCAGTCTTGGGCCGCTTAATTTTAGGGGGAGAAGAGTAAGTAGGACTTCCCCAAACTCTTTTTCTAGAAGTCATATTAATTGGCTTTCAACTAGAAATTAAAAAGAACTGAATTAAGTAAATAATGCTTAATTAACCAAATAATTAAATAACTAAATAATTAAGTAGCTAAACAGAAATATACATATGTATATATGACTATAAAAATAGAAACATATGATCGACATATCTGAAAGTCTAAAAGAAACAAAAAAGAAAAATGAAGTCTAAAAAAATACTGTTTTCATAAAGAAGGCAGTGCAGTTCAAATTTATGATCCTGAAGCAAATAGGCTGAGTAGCATATAGAACCCAGGGTGTACCTCTTGAACTCGGGTCTGCATCCAGACTGTTATAGGCAGCAGCTGTTCGGGCTCTTCTTTCATCTTCGTTCATAGGCTTTATCAAAGTTTCATCAGAACTCCCCAGAGGTAATTCATCATACTCTAAAGCAGGGGTTATCAGTGTTTATTACTGTCCATATTCACTGCTAGTTCAGTCTCTTCTCTACCAAACACTGTAGGACCCTCAAACAAAGGGATAATAAACAATTCGCAGTTCACAGCTCGCTGGCCCACATCATCAATCAGTATCTGACCTTCATAGGATGGTAGAAAGTTCTATATCCTCCCTTCCTCTTCAGTCAGCCAACAGGTCAAAGATACAACCTCAAATCTCAAGCCCCTGCCCACCACTTCAGCATTTCATCTGTGAGTTCCAAATTGTAGGCAAATGAAGATGATAAAGACAATGCCAAAAATGCAAGCAGCTGTGGAAAAGGACTGTTGTATATAAGCTTTTTCAACTTGGGTAAATATACCATCAACAGTCCACAATCCAGACAAAAACGGCAAGACAGCAGTTCTTAAGGAATAGTAGTTAATAGAAGTGCCTTCTCTGATGTAAACAACCCAGCTGTAATTTGCCTGGGCTCCACTGTGCCAGCACTCAGCTAGCCCTCAGCTGGCCTTCCAAAAGCTTCAGGTAGGTTAATTGTCAAATGATCACAGCTGCCCAGGCAAATAAAATCTTAAAATCTCAGAATCTTAAATAATTAAAGCCCTAAGTAATAAAAAATTTGGGGTTATTAAAATCTCAGAGCTTTATAATTTAATGTTTAAAATATCCAATGTTAAAAAGGTTAAAAAGAGCAATAAAAAAACAATTTAAAAAAAATCATCAGCTTGCCCACTAAAATCAGAGTCAAAAATCACCATTAAGGACTAAAAACTACCTCACATAACAAGTTATTCCCGCAGATCCTAATTAACAAACACAGTGCTCTGGGACAGGTCGATATAAAGAGACAGTACCCTGTTTGGATTTTCTACTCTCTCAGCAATTTAAGTGATAGTAAGTGAAAGGACCCTCTTAGTATGATCTGTTTCTTCAAGTCTGGAAAGGTGTCCTCATTTTAAAGACTATATTGTTGGTTTTTATGGATTTGGACTTGGTCTTTTGGATTTGATGGATTTGGATGGTTTTTTAATATAATTGGTAGGAACACACCTCTTCAATTTTTCTTTAGGTTGCTTGGTTTAAATTGCTGAAATATATATAAGGGTTTTTTAATTGATTTTTGTGAGAGCTTTTTATTTTTGGAAAATAACTGATAGAAATTGTTATGGTCTGTGTTTTTAAGTTCCTCTAATTGTTTTTAAATCCATAGTTAAATGCCACACCCTTTCTTTGCCTTCTTTTGTCTCTTATTTCTTTTCAGAATTTTCCTAATTTATTAGGATATTTTGCAATTTGTAACTCTGTGTTTGGCACTTTGTTAAGCTACTTTCATAAAGGGATTGCTACTTTGTTTTTGTAGTACTTGGCTTACTGCCAAGTCAATCTGACTTAACATTTCTGCACTACAGTGTTAAACTGCTGCTATTCCACTTTCAATCCCCTGTGGAATTCTGGGGTTTGTAGTTTACTGAGACCAAAGAGCTCTTTGACTGAGAATTCAAAGTGCCCTTCCCTAAACTACAAACCCCAGAATTCCATAGGAGGTTGATAGTGGAATAGCAGCACTTTAACACTGTAGTGCGGAAATAGATTCAGACAGAATATTATTGTGAGAACTTTGGCTTGACTGTGCCAAGGTTGTTTCGCAGATTGAAGCATAATATTAACAGTGTCTTGTTTCTTGAGGAAATGCTGCTTAAGGGAATTAACACTTACCACTGGAGGGCACTAAATGACTATTTTTAGTTAAATTTTAATTATAGTGTTGCACACTAAAATTTCTTTATATTTTGGGGAACTTGCTTTTTGGATTTTTAAATTTATTAAGAATTTTTGGTTTTTAAATTTTGTTCTTTTTTTATTCAGTTGTTTTTGGGGATTTGAAGACTGGACTATGTATTGGGTAACCTTCCTTTTTGAGCTTCATTTTTCTTTTTCTTTTCTGTTTTTGGCAGTTTGAGATTTTTTTGGAATTTTGAAATGTCTGAAGTATTCATTTTTTTAAATGTTTATTTTGATTTCATTGAATCCTGCTATTCCCCCTTGGATTTAAATTGGACTTTTTCATCAGAGTATTTTTGTGAGTTTTTACTATTTTTTCTTGATAGAATTGACTTTGGAACTTTATTATGGCTTCTGGTTGAAGAAGAAGAGGAAGAAGAATGTCACTTGGGAAGGATTCAATGGAGGAAGGCAAGATTCCTGATTACTTTGCTAGGTCCATGGCTGAATTCAGACAGAAGATAGATGCATTTAATGACAACGTGGATTTGAATGCAGATGATCTCAAACAGGAAATACAAAAAGTAACAGGTAAAGTTAAGAAGACTCTAGAGATGCTGCAAAAGATAACTTTAGAAGTATAATAGAACAAAAGGGAATAGGAATTTTGACTCATAAGACTCAAGGTTTGGAGAAGAGGACTACACAGGTGGAAGAAAAGTCTTTACAACTGGAAACAAAGACACAACAAGAACTGGGAAAACATTTCGGTAAGATGGCACTAATGGAATTGAGAGATAAAAAACACTATTTGAGGATAAGAACATTACCTGATGAGAAAGACAACAATCTACAATTAAAGATAATTGAAACTTTAGCTAAATTTTTGGAAATAATAGCAGTTACATGAGGACTTAATAGAACTGAACATAACGGCATCTTATCATTTAAATTCAGTGTATGCCAGAAGAATGAAAGTACCTAGAGATGTGATTGTTCAGTTTTCATCTAGAAATGGAGAGATTTTGTATTGGAATCTCATCCTAAAGCACCATAGAATATACAAGGATGCCAGTTAAAAGTGATGAAAGAGACCTGTGTTAGAATTCTAAGGAAGAGAAAGATATATAATCCTTTGGTGAATATGTTTAGAAGAAAGAATGTCACTTTTGCTTGGGATTGTTTAGAAGGTGTGATTATATAGAAATGAAGAGTTACAACTAAATTTGGTTGCAAAGATGAATGATTTCATAAGGAAACACAAGGACGAATTTCAAGAAGAGGAGGCCTCAGCAAAAGAATTAGCGAAATTACCAAAATCAGAATAAAATATTAAAAGAAATCTTCAGATACAGAGCATCCTGAAGATACAGTATTGGCTTCAGCAAGTGTGCAACTGGAGGAAGAAGATCAGGATGATTTAGAACTAGAATCATTTGGAACAGAGACTAACTTAGACTTTTGTTCAACAGAAGCCTAAATATAGAGTACAATTTTTTGACTTGGAATATTAATGGGGTTAATAACCCTCAAAAGAAGAATAAGATATTACATTATTTGAAAAAGCTTAACCTGGATGTTATTTGTTTGCAAGAAACTCATATATGCAGATGGGATCAAAAACTGTTAATTCAGAAAAAAATTGGGAGAAGAATTTATTTCTGCTGGGACTTCAAATGGTGTAGAGCTAATATGTAAGAGCTAATCTGTCTCCGAAAATGTTTATTTTTGATGAGGAGGGTAGATATGTGATTATTGAAATTACTATAAATGGGGAAAAATATAACTGTGGGGTGTGTATGTACTATATTACAGAGGTCAATTCTAGTTCAAAAATTGAATGTTATTTTAACTGGAATGTCTTACGACAAATGGTGTTTAATGAGGGACTGGAATGGGGTTCTCTCTCCAGAAATAGATAGATCATTATTGAAAGAGGTCAAGAAATCTCAGGGTCAAGTATTGAAAGCATTTTTTGTTCTAATGGACAATTTACAAACTGTTGATATTTGGAAATTGAAAAGGACTTCACTTTCTTTTCTGAAAGACGTAAATGATTTTCAAGATTGGACATGATATGGCTTTCAAAGACTTGGATTCACAAGATACGTAGAGTTGAGATCTTACCTAAGATGATTTCCAATCATAATCCAGTAATATGTAAGTACATATGTAATATATAAGTATGTAAGAAAGTTGACTAGAGAATTCAAATGGAGATTACGCGAGTCTTTGAAAACTAAAGAAAATATAGTCCAAGAGCTGAGAAAAGAAATGATAAGATTTTTTTTTCTAGCAAATCTTAATAAAAAAGTAAATGTTCAAACTGGGATGCGAGCAAAGCCTATATGTGAAGATACTTCATCCGAATTAATAGAGAACTTAAGAGAAAAAAGATGGAGAAAACACAGAGAATTTTAGATGAGATTAAAAATCAAGAAGAGGACTTAAAGAAATCTCCTGAAAATGTAAATGTTCAGAAAAAATTGGGAATATTGAGAAATCAACTTTCAATGTTGATGTCAGAAGAAATTGGGGAAAAAATTGAAAGTTCTGAAGCAAAAGAAATTTCAATATGTGAATAAGCCTGGCTAGCTTGTCAATTAAGAAAAGAGACACAGAAGAGAATGATTATGAAACTTAAAGATGGTGATAAAGAATATAGCAAAGATAAGACCTACAAAGGATTTTTATGAATATTTTCTCAAGTTATACTCAAGCACCAATATTGAATTTACAAAGACTGAAGATTACTTGAAGAGACAAAAATTACCTAATTTGACAGAAGAAGACAAAGAACATATTAATAGGGAGATTACTACCATGGAGATAGAACAAGCTATCTAAAAAGTTAAAATGTAGAATCACCAGGATTAGATGCATTTGGTACTCCCTATTATAAATCTCTGAAGGAAGAATTTACTGATTCTCCTGCAAATGGTAAGGAATGGAGTTTTAGAGACTAGATTAATTCCTGACTTGTGAAAAGAAGCTATTATTACATTGATATTGAAAGAAGGGCAAGATTCAACATTATAGACTGATTTCACTGTTGAATAATGATTATAAAATAAATTTGTTTTGGTTCTGGCTGAAAGATTAAAGAATTTACTGAAGAAATACATAAATGAAGATCAAAGTGGGTTCTTAGCCGGGTGACAGATGAAAGACAATATTAGAATTGAGATTGACATGAATACCTTGAAACTCATAATGACAAACAAGGTGCATTATTTTTTCTTGATACTGAAAAAACATTTGATAATTAAAACTGGAATTTCCCTTTTAAGGTGTTAAAACATATGAATTTTGGTCCTAATTTTTTGACTTGTATCAAAGCTATTTGTTCAAATCAATTTGCCAAGATTATAGTTAACAGTGATACGACCAAGTTCTTCCCAGTTCACAGAGGAACAAGGCAAGGATGCCCTTTGTCTCCACTTTTTTTTATTTTGGTGATAGAGGTTATGAATTCTGCAATTAGAAAAGATGTTGATATCATTGTATAAGACATGCCTTACTAAAAATATGTACTAAATATAAATTGAGATTATGTCCAAAGACTCCATTTTGGATTTCACCACAAGAAGTTTATTACGGAATAGAAATGAGAGCAGATCAGACAAGGTTAACTTACTATGACTTGTTAAAAAAAGTGATCGAGACTATGAGATGAAAACAACACAACAACTGCAGGAGGAAAGTTATTCAATACAGTATCTCTCACGCAGACAATACTATTTTAGAAGACAAAGAGAATAAAGACTTTGAGAAGACCAAATTGGATTTGAAAGGTTTTTTATGTAAAATTAGGAATATTTGATTGCCAAATTATACAAATTCTTGCTGAAAATGGATATAGAAGAAGAGCAGGTTAAAGAATGTATGACCAATCAGGCAAAGAACTTTGGCTGATTGATAGCTATGAATCAATGGGAAAGACTATGGACACAAAAAAAAATTAAAAATATACTTTGCTATGACCTACAAAAAAATTACTATAAAATGATATTACGCTATTATCTTACTCCAGAAAGACTCTCCAAGATATGAATAGTAGTTGTTGATAGTGTTTGGACCATGTTGGATCTTTGTACCATATGTGGTGGACTTGCGAAAAGGCTATACAGTTTTGGAAGATGATACAGAATATTTCAAACAATTTTGAAATGCCAGATCATTAAGTCCTCAGAATTGATTTTATTGGGAATTTGGCAGGAAGATTCCAGCTATGATAAACAGTGATAGATGATTCAATGTATGTTATTAGCAACAAGACTGGTCTATGCAAAGTACTGAAAGAAAATAGTAACCCCAAGAGAGAATGAATGGCTCAGTAGACTGATGTCAGTTGTGGAACTGGACAACTGACAGGATTAAAAGTCTCTCCAGAACAGGATTTTGTAAATCACATTTTAAAGCACCTAGATTCCACACACCCTTTTATAGTACAGTGGACATGAGCAACACCACCCATCTTCCAGTACAAGTTCTTTCCCTTCAGTCTATCCATGACACCCCATGTCTTCACAAAGGCAATATTTATAGGTGTTTTCCACCTTCAAACTCAAGGCGTTTTCCTATCTAGACAGCTGGTGGCAGTGTCAGAGTACCAACTGTGCAAAGATGATCATGATGATATCTATATCCTACTTTTTTCCTCAGAAGGACTCAAAGTGGCTTACAGTGTGTTTAAAAAAAGAAATGTAGTTAAAAATAATAAGTTAAAACACAAATTAAACAAGCAAGTAATAATTAAAAGAAAGTCAGAATACATATTAATACATAATAGGAACAGCAAACAAATCACAATTATTAAAGTTAAAAATTAGACAGATCTGCTCTCCAACTAGACCTTGGTGTCAGAGTCAGTGTAAAAAGTCTTCATAGAATCATAGAATTCTAGAGTTGGAAGAGACCACACAGGCCATCCAGTCCAACCCCCTGCCATGCAGGAACACCCTCAAAGCAATCCCGACAGATGGCCATCAAGCCTTTGCTTAAAAACCTCCAAGGAAGGAGACTCCACTACACTCCGAGGCAGCATATTCCACTACCGGACAGCCCTGACTGTCAGGAAGTTCTTCCTGAGCTTCAGGTGGAATCTCCTTTCCTGCAGCTTGAATCCATTGCTCCTTGTCCTGGTCTCTGGAGCAGCAGAAAACTAGCCCTCTCCTTTCTCTACGTGGCATCCTCCCGTCCTAACATCTCCTCTTCATTTGGAGCTCTCCTTGACTCCAGGTTTGCCAGAGTTTTCTACACCCCATCCAGCTCCCAGACTCCCTGGTCTATCAAGTACTTTCTAGACCAACCACCATAGTCCACATTATAATGCGCCTCCTAAGCATCGTTACAATCATGACTGTGGTCACAGCCTGTGCCAGGCTCTGCTTCCACCTGCTCCAGTTGAGGTTTCTTCACTGGGTTGACTCTTGGTGCCACCACTCCAGCTTGCAGCTGGTACTGCCCTGGCACGTCTAATCCTCAATCCTTTGGGGACTTACCCATTCCGAGCTTTCCCTCAACAGGCAAAACGTCAGGAGAAAATACTAATAGAACATGGCCCCAAAGCCCGGAAAACCTACAACAACCTTTCCCTCAACTGACCACGTTGTCATGGATGCATCTGACAGGGCTGGGGTGCACACTGCCAAAACCTCCAGATCTAGGATACATTGTCTTGCACAGTATGTGTCAGGACAGTTGAGTGTTCCCTGCCATGGGCTTTTTAGGTAGATGACTTTGTTTTAGTGCTGTGTAGGTGGGGATGATAAAATATGTTGATGATAGGCTGAGCTTGGAACACAGAAATGCTATTGTAATGATCTGTGATTGGAGAGTTAAGCAGCCGTGGCTACAAGATCAAATCTGTTGACAAACATAGTGGGAAAGGAAAAATAAGTGTGGGGAGTGTGATGTTTGGGTAAACTGTCAAATAGGATGTTAATGTGTGGTAACTTTGAAATGTAATAGTTTATATAGCACCACAAAACCAATATTCTTTTAGTCTGGGCGATGTCAAGATGGGCTGTTGTTTCTCCAATGTTCTTGAATAAAGCTTTTGAACCTTCTAAGCTCAGTTTCCTTGCACTCAGAGTTAACCTGTGCATTGCAGAAATTACCTCTACATCAGTGTCTTAAAATTGCATGCAATCATCAAAGCATTTCATGCTTTTGAGACTTCTCTTGGGGCAAAGTGGTCCAAATCCTGTTGGACAATATGACCACAGTCTTCTGTCACTCAATTTCCTTGAACTCAGTGTTATCCTGTATATTACAGATTTACAAGAGCCCTTTCCAGATCTATGTGTTTGTTGAGAAGTTTGTATCACACTGCAGACATGCACTCCAGTGCGGACAATGGTCGATGACTGTTAGAGCAAGTCACCAGCAGTGGTGACTGAGTGGGCAAGGCAGCAAGTGCTGAAGTGACAGTGAGCACCTGCCCCAAGACTGGGGCCCCAGTGGCTCTAAGCAGTGGGATGCTGGCACCCTCTCTTTCTTAGTGTGCCAGAGCATCATGGTTCCTGGGAGTGGAACAAGATCTGTGACAGTGGTGGTGAGTTGGGAGACTGACTGAATGGGACGTTCAGATCGGCAGCACGTTTGGCCATGTTGTGGAGGAGGAGGACTGGGACTGGGAGAACTAGTGCTTGCTGGATGAGTTGGAGGAAGCATGGCAGTTGATCCTGCACTTTTTGTCAGGTGTGAAAGAAGATCACAGGTGTGGGGGGAGCAGCTATGTCTACTGCAGGCCTGGGGCCCCTGGATGGTGTTCACAGGCAGCCTAGGCAGTGCCTGTAGTCCTGCTAGCAGTGGGTACTGGGAGCCTGGCATTGCCCTCTCCAGGGCTGGCAGTGGCACTTTGCTAGGCCTCTGCTCTATTCCATCAGTATGGAGAGTTACAATTGATGGTTACTTTCAGTGGCTAGGCCAGCCACTTCCCTTATGGTTACTTTCAGTGGCTAGGCCAGCCACTTCCCTTATATTCTAACCCAGGTTACAGGATTCATGGCTTACTGGGAGCCCAGCTTCCTGATGGAAGAGGTGAAGGCCCAGTGTCCGATGGCGCAGCTGGAGGAAAAGGTTTCTGACTGGTTTGTGGGTTTCTATGATGTGGAAGCCCTGGAACTGACTTTCAACTGTTCATGAACAACCTAATGGGCCAGTTTGAAGACTGATTCTGGCTAGAGGAGGCCTGTTCCCAGTTAATGTCATTGAGATAAGGGGCTCATTTGGTGGCCGAGTATGTGGAAGAGATTTATAGATTGATATCACAGATGCCAGATTGGTCCAAGGCTATGAAGATACCATATTCCCAGGATGGATTGTGGCCAGAGATCCTTGAGTAGGTGATAACAGGCATGCTGATGGATTGGATGCTGCTGACATGAAGTTGAGGCAGAGAAACAACACTACATCCACAGTATTCCCTTCGTCGGCTCCAGAATCTTTCCTGGTATTGATGTTTGGTTGACTTGGGTGGTAATTGTTTGGGTCTTCTTTTTTTTGCCTTTTTGAACATGGAGACAATATTTGCCTTCCTCCAGTCTGCTGGGACTTCTCCTCATCTCTAGGAACTCTCAAAGATTATTGCTGTTGGTTCTGAAATTACTTCTGCCAGTTCTTGTAATACCCTTGGATGTAGCTCATCTGGCCCTAGTGACTTGAATTAATTCAGAGTGGCCATATATTCCTGTATTCTTTACCTATTCTGTGCTGCATTTCCCCTATTACATGATCTGTTCCATTTCCCCATGTTGAACACTGTTTCCCTTTCTAGAGGACTGAGGCAAAGAAGACATTGAGTAGTTCTGCCTTTCCTCTGTCCCCTTTTACCATTTGTCCATCTTCTTGCAGAAGCCCTACAATCTCCTTGTTTTTCTTTTTGCTACAAACATAAGCAAAAAAACCCCTTTTTGTTGTTCTTAACCTTCCTAGCAAGCCTGAGCTCATTCTACACTTTAGCTTTTCTAACTTTTTCCCTACATGTGATGGTTCTTTGTTTGAATTTCTCTTTGGTGATTTCCCCCTTTTTCCATTTCTTGTACATGGCCCTTTTAAATCTTAGTTAATTTGAAAGTTCTTTAGACATCCATCCTGATTTCTTTAAACACCTCCCATTTTTTCCTCATCAATGGAATTATTTGAAATTGTGCCTTCAGTATTTTACTTTTAAGAAATTCCCACCCATTATGAACTTATTTCTTCTTTGATATGCCTGACCACCAGGTGGCACCTAATATTTCTCTAAGTTTACTGAAATGAGTTTCTTAAAGTCTAGAATTCTGAGAATTATTGGCTTCCCCATTCCACTGTATAGCAAACTCCAGGAAAACTTGGTCACTCCCACTTAAGGATCCCACTGCTTCCACCCCATTACACCAGGGCCATTTCTGAACTACACTGTTATAGTGCTATTATTCCACCTTCAACATTCTATGGAATCCTGGTGTTTGAAGTTTAGAGAGGGGCATTTAGAATTCTCAGCCAGAGAGCTCTTTAGCCACAATAACCTATAAATTGCAGAATTCAGGTCATCACTGTTAGTTAGGATCAGGTTCAAAATAGCTGATCCCCTTCTTGCTTCTTCTACTTTTTGAACAATAATATTGTCTGCCAGGCAAGAAAGGAGTTTGTTGGACTTCATATTCTTGGCAGAATTTGACTTCAAGCAAATATCAAGATTTTGAAATCTCGCATTACTCCTGTATCTCTTTTTTTCTGAATATTTGGTCATCTGTTACAGGAAGGCTTCATTTAAGTTCTCAGTTTGGTTTGAGGGTCTGTAGTAGATCCCCAAAATGACATTGCTGTTTTTCCTGTCCTCTTTAATTTTTACCCAGATGCTCTCAACTGGGCTTCCAGGATTTAAGTCATGGATCTCTTCACAGGTGTAAATGTCGCTGATATATAATGCTACTTGTCCTCCCTTCCTGTTTGGTCTATTTCTCTGAAATAGATTGTACCCCTCTATTACTACATTCCAATTATCAGTCTCATCCCATCAGACTTCAGTGATGCCTATTATATCATATCTGCTTTGCTGTGTTAAGACTTCAAGTTCATCTTGTTTATTTCCCATGCTCTGTGCCTTAGTGTAGAGACATCTAAGACCATGAGTCATTCTCCCAGCTGCTTATTTAATTTTTTTTCCTCCTACAGTTGGGCTCTTATAATATTTGCTCAGTTCCCTCAGAAACATTTGGATTATCATCTGTAGCATTTGATGAACTCTTGTACTCAAGAATACTGTCACTCTCCCCGACATAACTCAGTTTAAACCCCTCCTGATCAGATTTGTGAGGATCTTAGCAAAAATGTCCTGCCAACTGCTGTGAGCTGCAGCCCATCACTTTCCAGTAGTCCATCTTCATGAAACTGCAGGCCATGACCCAAGAAGCCAAATCATTCCTGGTAGCACCGTCTGTGGAGCCCATTGTTCACCTCCATTATTTTTCTCTCCCTTCTTGGGCTCTGTTCTTTAACTGAGAGAATAGATGAAATGACAACCTCTGCATCAAGATCCTTGAGCTTTCTACCCAGAGCCTGGTAAACCCTTGTAATATGCTGAAGACTACGCCTTGCTGTGTCAGTGGTCCCCACGTTGGTTCTCTTTGCACTGCGTATGATAGGTGTTTGTTGCCCAGGGTGCTAAACAGATCTGAAGTTTTAAAGGATCTCTCCTTCCAAGGATTATTTCCTTTGCTGAAAACACATTTCTGTAATTTGTCAAGCTTCTTCTTGTCCTTGAACATTTTGGCCAAAATCAAAATTTTATTTCTAATTAAATGTCTCTTCATTCAGGTGTCTCCTGAACATGCCTGCTACACAAGGCCTCTGTGGCTCTCAAAGCACAATGACGTTTTCCTCTAAATGTCCATGTGATCAGCAGTTTCCACTGAGCAGGACAATGCCTCAAAACTGGAGAAAACTGGGCCACACACTCAGGGACAGGGAGACCACCAAAGTCCTTTGAGGAAGATCCCTAGTGTCTGCACTGAGCAGAGCTGCCAAAGGGGAAAATGAACTCAAAGGAACTTGTCAAGCAATGGAGAATGAGGGATTTTGGTCCTGCCTAGTCCTGCCTAATTAAGGCTTCTTTTTCAGACTGAGGGGTGCCTCCTCTGAGTCCAAGCAAAAAGCTTAAATCCAAAAGCTGGTTGCCACTACCACCACCAACGTGCTAACCACTCAAACAGCAGGTTGCCTCCACTACTCATGCATGAATTGTTTGTCCCCAGGGAACTGCCCTGTAGGGATACCACAATAAAAGGGGCTGGGGCTTCCTTCCCACCCTACTGACTCTAGTCGTCAGGAAACCTGATAGAAGTGGCATGCAGCCCACACTAATGAGGTTATGAGATTCTGCTTGTTTCATCCTCCATAACCATAACTGCTAGTCTTTTTGTGATATGTAAATGTTCTCTAGATGTGATTCCCTAAGTCTTCAGATTCCATAGATCCCAAGAAGGAGTGATTCCCAGGACAGTCATGTGCCAAGCCCTTGTGATCTATAACAACTCACAGATGATGAACCAAGCATACAGCCATATAGGTGCAGCTGCCAGACACAGACCAAGATGGAAAATGGAATAAATCCCAACCTACATTAGTCCTTATGGCTTCAGTTACATAGATTCTCACTCACACATTACACACAAGATATGACTGGAATCCCTACAGGTTTCCCTACATCTTCTTTCCTGAACTGCATGCATCGACTCATAAGTCAGGGGGTGTAAAGTGATGCCTGTCCTACTCCACCAATCTTGTTACCCCAGAATGTGGGTGATTCAGAGGTCCACCCATTATGTCAGTGAGCCTATGAAACAGTGGGGAATCTTTATTTCATTTCTTTGTATTTCTAAGCTGCCTTTCTCCCAAAATTGGGACCCAAGGTGGCTATTTTTAGCTCAAATGGGAGGCCTGTGAGAGGGGGGTAACCTAACAGGATTTTTTTAAAAAAATATTAAGTTTCACAAATAAAAAACATCATCTCAAATTGTACTTTTACATGTAATGTTTTTGTTCTTCCACTCTGATCTAGTTTTCATTTTCTAGATATCTACTCACATATAAAAAATTATGCCTCACAATTCTATGTTCATCTTACGTGTTTGATCTTGCACTTCTCTCATCAACTCCTGCTATGTTACAGTCTAACACGATTTTTTTACACCAGTGTATACTGATATTAATGCAGGGACACCATTCAGAGATTCAGAGAATATTTGTTTTATTGGGGGAATTAACAATCATACACACACAAGATCCAAGCAGTTTCACAATCGTGCAAGGCTAACTGAAGGAGAGGGAGGAAAAATTGGATTGTGAGAAATTAGGGCATAGTAAGTGATATTTATCTATCCAGAGAAGAGATGAACTGATTGTTGGGGGATGATAGGAGTTTCAGCCCCACGGAAACGCAGCGGAAAAGCCAGAGTGCAGCGAGCCAACAGCAGCAACCTTGTTCCCCAATAAGGATACTCACGCACAGAGGAGTTTCTTCCAAACAGGAGGCACTTTATCTTGCATCAAAGTTCCGTTATGTGCAAAACATAGGACAGACGAACAGAGGCTTGCGCCAGGCATGAGGTTTGGTCAACAGACAATACAGATTGAGGATTGCTTCCTTATGTACATATCTACAACCAATCAGGTAGAGGGTTTGCACACCACCCTGTACCTTTTACACCCCACTCCATTTTCTGATGCAATGTACTGCAATCACACACAGCTGGAGCATGATGCAACATTTAGCAGTGGGCTGAACATTTTCCCAGGGTTCCCTGCTGAATCCCTGACACTGATATGGCCCAAATTTAAGAATCCATGGGTAATAGGAGCCCTGGTGGCGCAGTGGTTAAATGCCAGTACTGCAAGCCACAAACCACAAGGTTGTGAGTTCGATCCTGCCGGGCTCCAAGGTTGACTCAGCCTTCCATCCTTTCGCAGGTCGGTAAAATGAGTACCCAGCTTGTTGGGGGCATGTATAGAAATGTTTCGAAATACATGCTATTTGTAAGTTGTTCGCCGCCTTGATCCATATGGAGAGGCGGGATACAAATAAATAAATAAAATAAAATAAAAAAGTAATACCAGAATGGGAATCTGAGCAGCTGAGTGACAGCCTGTGTCTAGAGTACTACGAGCTGTCTGGCTCGGACCCAGTGTTTAAATACTCGTTTACTTCCCTAAGGGGTGAAATGTTAATGGTTGTCTAGCAGAGTAGACAGTGGGATCCGGAATGAGCTAATGACCTTAGCTTTAGGTGACCAAGAACTGATTGGAATCATGATAGCTCTTTAATGGCAGGACAAGACAGGCAAAAGGACAAAAGGAGAGTTTCAATGCACAGAGGAAGAGGGTCAAAGATGAACTCTGGAAACAGTTTCAGGTGCTATTGCTTCTAAAGGTTGAGGGACTGTTATCACAGAAGTTTCTCTGCCAATGACCTAACCATGCCTTAAGATCACCATCTGACCTAGTTTTGCAATGCACGTGTGCAGCCCATTCTTCTTTGCCAGCAGGCTTCCCAGCCATAGCAGGATATAATATATTTCATGACAATTAATATTTGCCAATAAAACCATATCATGGATCCATAGAGTTGGAAGAAGCCACAACCATCAAGTCCAACCCCCTACCATGCAGGAACACACACTCAACACATCCCCAGCAAATGGCCATCCAGCCACTGTTTAAAAACCTCCGAACAAGGTGACCCCACCATATTCCAATGCAGTATATTCCACTGTCAAACATCTCTTATTGTCAAGAAGTTGTTCCTGATGTTAAGGTGAAATCTCCTTTCCTGTAATTTGAATCCATTGCTTCATATCCTAGACTCTAGAGCAACAGAAAACAACTTTGTTCCATCTCCAACATGACATGTCTTCAAATATTTAAATATAGCTATCATGTCACCTCTTAACCTTCTATTCATCAGACTAAACATAGCTAGCTCCGTAAGCCACTCCTCATAGGACATGGTTTCCAGACCTTTCACCATTTTGGTTGACCTCCTCTGGACAGATTCCAGCTTGTCAATATCCTTCTTGAATTGTGGTGCCCAGAACTGGACATAGGATTCTAAGTGAGATCTATCCAAAGCAGAATAGAGTAATGTTATTACTTCCCTTGATCTCAACACCACATTCCTATTGATGCAGCCCAGATTCGCATTGGATTTTTTAGCTGCCACATCACACTAACTCATGTTCAGCTTGTGGTCCACTAAGACTCCTAGATTCCTTTCACATGTACTGTTTTCAAGGCAGGTATCACCCATCCTATATCTACAATTCATCCCTTCTTTCTAAGTGTAGTAGCCTGCATTTCTCAATTCATTTTGTTAGTTTTGGCCCAGCTTTCTAATCTGCCAAGGTCCTCTGGGGTATTAGCTACCCCTCCTAATTTGGCGTCATCTGCAAATTTGATGAGCATGCCCTCTATTCCACCATTTAAGTCATTGATAAAGATGCTGACTAGTACTGGGCCCAGGACAGAACCCTGTGGCACCCCACTAGTCACTTCTCTCCAGGAGAAGTGTGTTTGTCTGGTCAACCAGTTACAAATCCACTTAATGGGATCATTCTCTAACCCATATTTTACTAGCTTGTTCACAAGAATATCGTGGGGGACCTTGTTAAAGGCTTCACGCAAATCAGGCTACACTACATCCACAGTATTCCCTTCATTAACCAATGGATCAGGGAGTGGGGTGTACAGCCTGGTAACAGCTGTCTGAGTGGGGAATTTTTTCTCTGCACAAGGAAGGTCTTGAAAAAGACCTTAGAGGCCATGCAAAGAACTCACCTTCAACCAGGTCAGGGAAGAGAGGTGAGAGGCATTTAAAGATGAAACTGTTCATGTGGAGTTCTGTTAGGCAAATATGACAATGGATGAGAAGGAACTGAGGGGAGTAGCTCTTGGCACTGTTCATATGAGTGCCCAGTAAGAGCTGTTTGACAGTGGAACCAGTTATGTGGAGAGGTGGTGGGGATCTCATTCCCTGGACATATTAAAAAGAGGCTAGATGGCTACTTTTTGTAAATGCTTTAGCTGGAGTTCCTGCATTGTTTGGTGAGTTGGACTTGATGGCCTATGGACCTCTTCGAACTCTATGATTCTGTAACATCATACAAAAAATTGAATTATCCTAAGCTAACAACATAATTAAAAGCAATTAAAACATGATCACTAAAAAGAAAACAAGAAATGACCACAACAGGTCATTCTGAAGGGTCCTCCCCCCGCCCCCAGCAATCAGGCTTCAAAGTTCTGTGGAAACGAAAAGGTCTTCATTAGGCTACAGAAGCATAGCAGGGAGGACTCCAATCTAACATGTCTAGGGTGGGAATTTCAGAGCATGGGAGCAGCCCTTGAGAAAGCCTTCTCCTGTGTTTCCACTAGATGTACTTGCGAGGGTGGTGGGAGAACAGGAAAGGCCTGTCTGGAAGATCTCAAAATATGGGGAATCTCTTATGGGAGAATACAGTTCAGAAGGCACTTCACTTCCATTCAAAGCGGTACTTTAACCGCAGATTTTTAGAACCGAGGATGCTGAGGCTAGATTTAAGAAGGAATTGTTGTGAAATGTGTCTTTTAACTGAAATTATTTTTCTTTCAGGAAACTTAGTACTACTCTAAGAATGTCTGGAGTTCACAAGAACTTTCATCACAATATCTCACTTGACATAAATCTCTGATTAAATAGAGCTTATTTACATATGTTTATTTACACATTTATTCTCCTGAGGTTTGTAAATTTAGCAACTGAAATTCTTAAGGCAGTTTTTCTTAATTTAATTTAGTTTACTTTATTTAATTACAGGCAGAGAAATATTCAGATTTTGCCAGTTCTGAAACAAATTCTTTCTAGCTTTCTGATGAGATATATCAAGAAAAGCATTCTTTGGAGTACATATGCATCCATACACATATCTCAGTATCCACACTTCTGATAACTGGGATGAAGTTCTGCAAAAAAGATAGGTAACAGAACGGCTACGTACAGGCACGTACAGGAAGCTGCTAAAGACAGTCTATGTGTGGCTGAACATGGAAATTATTTTTCTATCTCCTTTATGGCTTCTCTTTGGTAACAATCCACACCCAAAAGGTTGAAAAAAACACTGCTTAAAAATATTGAAATGTTACATATATTTAATTAACACATTTAATTAAGACTGACATAATACGTAGAATGATCAAATACAATGACTTAATACAATTATGTTCTTATTAGCCACCCAATTTGAGTTGCTATTCTGATTGTTAATGTATTCAGTGTTCTGCATTTTGATATTTATAATTTTTTTAAAAAAAATATTGTTGAACAAAAATAATAGTGGGTATTTAAATAGTTGTGGGTCTTGATGCATTGATGCCTTTTAACCTGCTTAGTCTTTTGGTTTGTAATGGAAAATGTATCTGTCCAGTCAGTATAGCTCCTAATAGTTGACACTCCACTTCAGATTTGTCCTTCATCAGTTCATCTTGGGCAGAAGGGCAACAAGTGTCATCTCTGAACACTCTTATAAACAGTGGGACAAATTTGTTCTGTACCAATGATTATGCCACTGTTTTATACAATAAATTCTAGATGATGATTATAGAAGGGATCCAAATTTCTTGAAATACATTGCTGATAAAATGTGCCAACCCCCACCCCCACCTACAAACTGTGTGGTTGTGAAATCATTTATCCCATACACATTACTCGTAGAGGAGGGTTTTTTGTGACCTTATTGCCTGTCTTGAAGACAATCCTGGACATGTTTGGTAAACAATTGTATTGGGTTCAGAATATTACTAATGGCAGATAGCAGCATTTATTAGACTTGAGAGGTAAGGCATATTGTAATGTTTTTTCCAGTGCTGCATGTTAACTTCAAAGACCTCTGCTCCAAGGGACCACATACAGAATAAGCCAATCAAACTCTTCCTAGGTAATCTCAGCTTATTAGCAAATTTCTCGGTTTTATAAAGTGGAACAGAAACTTGCATTGCTTGTCTTGGCTAATGTGCTCTTTCTCAACTGGATGCTTGACCAGTGAGCTTGTATCCCCAGAACGTGTGTGTGTGTGAGAGAGAGAGAGTGTAGATAGATAGATAGATAGATAGATAGATAGATAGATAGATAGGGACTTCTTCACTAGCTTGTTTACTGTCCAGGTAACACTGCATCTGGTGTTTTTCAGAGCTGATTTACAATGAAGTTATGGACCTAGAGGAGAGAACCAAGAATGGAGTTATACGAGGACAGCCACCTCCTTTAGGTTGGTTGCAATAAAAGTGTTGTTCTTCATGGTCTGTGTGTATCACACATATGGGTCTTGTACCTACACAGAGACACTGTCTGAAACTTGCTGACTAACAGAATTTTGGTGGCAGCTCTACCCTCCCTCCTTAATAGGAATGTTTCAGCAGCCTTTTGTCCTGATCTTATTTCTCTGTCTCAGCAGCAGGATGTTAGTTGATTCTCAGCTAATTGTTCTTTTTACCTTAGTGGTAGCTATTTTTCTAGATTTTGTAGAGTCAGGGAAAGTTTTTTGCTTTAGAACTACAACATTTGAAGAACCCCTCAGAGCTTATGGCCTCATAGCCTCTCTTCAGACTTTGTTCCACGTGCACTAGGAAGATCTCTTTAGTGGGCAGGCACTCCAAATGCCTCCTTTGTTTGGGAACTTCCCATAATACACCTGGTGAGTTTGCTGTTGTTTTACCCCACAGGCCAGGACTAATAGTTGGCACAGGTGCACTCCCTCCTTTGGGGACTCTCCACTCTGACTAGAGCTTTGGCCTTCGTCCTGTGGCTTCATCTCCCACTGCCACTCCTACTACTTTGGCTCCCATAATACTAAGCCTCCCACAGTTTCATCAGTACCAGCCACAATACTGTCTGTGGTAATGTTGGCAGCAACTTTGCCTTTAGGGAGTCACAGTAGCGTCTACGGATGTCACAGCACCTTAAGTGTGCAAAACTAAGAAGCCCCATAAAGATGAATCTGCATGTAAGGAGAAGAAGCAAATGCCTGGAGAGCCATTTTTCTCCAGTCTTCTTCACACAATTCAGCTAAAGAACACTGACACAGGAATGACTGGGACCATTGCTACACAGTGTTATTGGGGAGATCACATGCCTGCCATCATTCACTTTGGACTCAGGACTGCAGATTGCCATGCAGAGTATCCAGATCTTCTTCTCAGTACTGGGATCAGCAAGGACATCATTACTGCTATACTTAGCTTCCTGATGAATAGTACTACTGTCATTCTCACAGTTCTTTGATGTATACAACAGTACCATTCCTGATCCCCATGTTTCATGCCATGCTGCCATTCTATATGATTGAACCCATCCCATCTCTACTTTGCCCTGATACAATCTACTTTGTCTTCCCAACCTCAGTGATTACCACTTACCATCTCTGCTGTTACCAACAATCTCAACTGATCCACCGCAGGAGCAGGAGCACATCACTTTGGATATAGGGTCGGGTTTTATTCAAAACTGCCTGAGTCACCTTCCATTCAAATCTACTCTTCATCTCCAGGTGCTCTCTTAGAGGACCTTAATCATCTGTCCCTGAGGATTATAAAGCTCACTTTGATCTGCTCATTCACATGACAGAGTGCCTCCAAATTGCATATAAACAATAAGTACAACAATTTGATGGTCCATTTTTCCCTACTGTACAATGAACAGCCAGTGTATCAATGGCTCTTCCACTTTTGCCTTCCCTGATATCTTCAGTTAAATCATTTTAGGGAAAGCCTTAAGCTGTCAAGACATCTTCAAAACACCCAACAAACTTTTACCATATTCAAGATGAGAAGTGTGAGTTCTTTTTCAAATATCCCAAGGCCAGCTCTATTGTTGTCTCTTCTTATGGGAAGAGAACATAATCTGTTCCACTTGATAAAGAAGACAAAAAGTTGGACAGATGAGGAAGAAGGCTTATAAGCTGGCTGCCTTAGCCCCCATTAAGCTTTCATGGGGCATTATCAAATGTTGATATGAAATAAACTTGCTACCTTCATGGACCACATTCCCCAAGATAAAAAAGATGCTGCTAAGGTTCCTCACCCACAAGTGGCTGGTAAGGTCTCCAGAAACTAAATAACTGCAGCCAAACGTGTTGCAGAATGTGCCTCAAGAGCTAGCAGGAGCTGTAGCCCTTTGGAGGCATGTCTGATTTTACCCCATGGTCTTAGGTTAGGAAGCCAGGCTTAAGGCAGAGGATGTGGTCTTTGATGATCTTAGATTATTCAGTACCAAGATGGATGAGAGTCTAGATCTTGAGCACAAGCTGTCAAATACACCCAAAAATATTAGTGTGCTGCCTCAGTCTACATCTAAACAATTCCACCCCTGGTTGAGATTCTCCTCACATGTTTCCACTTAAAGAATTCTACTATACTCCAAGAAGTCTTCATTCTCATCACTGACCTGCTAAAAGTGCCATGTGCACAGGAGCTCGGTGGCAAACATTGTCTTTGACTCCTACTGCAACCAGGTCATGAGCAGATACTTACTGACACTGGCACACTCCTCCTTTCAGTTTGGGAACTGCATCTGTTCTAATATTTGACAGAGGGAATATGTTGCTGTCAACAGATATGTCCTCAACATCATTGCAGAAAGGTATCATATAGAGTTTTATGCATTCTCCCCAAACTTCATAGTTTCATCATTGGCCATCCTGGAGGAAATCAGTACTATTTTGGTGAAATATGCTATCAAGCAAATCCCTGGAAAGAGCCAGGGGGTTCTTCTCAAGCTACTTCACCATATGGCAGATGCAAGATGGCGGATTGAAGCTGATCCTAGACCTAATAGATGTGAATTCCTTTATAATAGCTCATTGGTTCTGGATATTCAGGCTCACCAATATCCTTCTTTTTTCACAGTCTCTTTTAGTTCAAGGATACTGCCCTTTCACCTGTCAGCTGCACCTAGGTATTTACAAACATCATGGCAATGATTGTGGCATGTCTTCATCAACAGAGTATACCAGCCATTCTCTACATTGATGACTGGCTTCTTGTTGAAAACTCTAAACTCAAACTTCAGCATGCAATACAGGCAGCACTCTGTCTTCTCTCTCACCTTGGCCTTTGTATCAACTTTGACAAGTCTCACCTGCTTCTGACTCAGGACATGGAGTCATAGGTGCTTGCCTGTCTTTTCTACAGGCCCATGGTGGCCCAGGAAGATCTGGCACCCTTTAATTCAACAGACCCCACTCATGGGAAGATAGGGTTTTGAGAGACAGTGGCCTTGTCCTGCACTTGGAGGTTCACAGGCTGAAGTTCATAGCGTGGAGGATAGACCTGTTTTGTCATTAGGCAGAATCTATTGCATTCTCCTAGGAGCTAGAAAGCTCTCTTATGTGTACCTCCTACAGCCACAAATGGTCTGCATTTGCTGCTGATCAAGACTTTGACCATTACAATTGCTCTTTGTTCCAGATGTTTTTGTTTCTCTTAACATTTCTGAGCACAAACCTTCAGTTTTCTTCCCTCGAGATATATTTAGCAGCAATTTCATTTGACATCTGGCCTCAGAAGGGCTTGAGAGCTTTCCTCTCATTACCAACAATCAATAAATTTCTCTAAAGCCTCCAAAACGTAATGTAATGACTGGAGCTTGTCTGTTGTTTTGGCTCAACTTGTCAAGCCTCTCTTTGAATCTGTTGCATCCATCACACTTGACAACTCCATCAGCCCTGCTCATTGGACAGAGGAATTAGGTGCCCCACAGCATGATCCCTGCTGTCTCTTCTGGCATAGGGACAAAGTAGTCCTGAGATGGAACATCTGGTTACCCCAAAAGGTGGGGGACCTTGAGGTCCTCCAACAGTACCTGTCCTCCATGAAAAGGTGTGGAATTATTAGCTCAAAAAGAGAGGCCTGTGAGAGGTGGAGTAACCTTATAGGATCTTTTCACCTTTGTATACCAGTACTAACTGTAAGACACCAACTGGAAATCAAAAAGAATGTCTTTATTGGGGGAAGTTCACAAACAAAAATGATCAAACCATCTCACGAACCATACAAGGCTAGCAAAGGTAAAAGAGAAAGTTTGGATAGCAAGAGTTTTGGGTGAAGTCGGTGATAGTTACTGTTCCTGAAGCAACAGAGGATTGACGTGAGCTGTCTCAAACTGGGGGAACCAGAGGGCAGTACGATGAACTGGGATCTGGGGGCCCTCGTGCAGTGTAACATGCCACTTGTGCTCAAGGTACCAGCAAGCAGCCAGGGTTTAAATACTCTTTCTGCCCTGGGGGAAATGTGTGTATTGCTCTGTGGTAATGCTGACAAAGGAGTCCGGAAGGTTCTGATTGCCTTTGCTGCAGGTGCCAAAGCATAGAAAGAACTCTTGATAGCCTCTTAATGACTAGAGAGGTGAGGGAACAAAAAGATGCTTTCTGTGGGAAAAGGTAATAGGATGTCAGTCTTTGGATGCTCCTTTTAGCAGCTTTGTTCACTATTGGCTCTTAGGCTTGGATACTTTAGAGAACAATATAAAACTCATCAGGTTAAGTTTTCTAAGTGATCTTCCTAAACTTCTGACCAAGCCATGCTGAGGCCCTTCATCTTAGCTTCCGGAAGCTTCCAACCAGTGTCCTTTTAACTTCCACACTACTTTCAACTATAAGAGCAAGGTTTACATTTGTTAATGTCAATTAAACAGTATTTATAGCCAGTTATATTGTATCACAGATTGGGGGTGTACAGCATGGTAACAGTTTCTTTCCTCTCAAAGGTGACAGATGTTTGGAGAGCCTTGTCTTTCTATGTATCCTGTACTAAGACATTCTCCTTGCTTGTTCATTTATTTTTCCAGCCCATGGAAGGGCCAACAGATTTCTCCTCAAATGCTTGCCAGATGTCATTACCCTATCCTATAAGCTTGCATGCCTGCCTCTTGGAGATTCTATAAGGAGCATTCCAGAAGGACAACTGTAACATCTTCAGCCTTGTAAAGGGACATCTCTCTGCCAGAAGGTGTAGGGCCAGAGCTTGGACACACCCTTATGCTTTCATCCAACACTATCACTTGGACATGAGAATTCAAGCTGATGCAGCTTTTAGTAGTGCCTTCCAATCTTCAGTCTTCAATTGATACAGCTCCCTCCTCCTCAAGTGAATGAGCTGTGTAATTGGTACCCATATGTGTGGTGCACAGAAAACACAAAAAAGGGGGACAGGTTGTTTACTAATAACTTTGAGCAGTCATCTGTGCATTCACACAGCCCATCCTTCCTCCCCTCGTCAGTGCACTTGTTACTAATCTTGACAGCTGCCACTGAGCCAGACAAGTTGGAACTGGGAAAATGACTGCCAACACATGCCTATTTTAAGGAGGGAGGGTGGAGTTACCTCCAAAACTCTGTTAGGTGGATACTTTTGGACAGATTAATGCCATATGTGCAAATGAGCAGATGATCACTTGGAAGAACATCAGTTACAGATAAACAACCTTGTCCTTACTGCTGCTTGTAAAAAATAATAGGCTTTGTTCAATGTGAATTCACATGTGCATTGACATCATTTAATTTTCTACATTTTTGTGGGTTCATACCCACTCTCATTCATGTAACTTGAGAGTATATGCATAGCCAGTTACAAATGATTACCATGTAGCCACTTATGAGGAAGCATTTGGTACATCCAAATCAAGAGGAGTTGCAATAATAATTTCCAAAAGATGTAAATTCATTGTAACAAGTGTGGAGTTAGATGAAAAAGGTAGATATGTAATTATACAAGGTGAAATAGATGGAGAAACATATGTTATAGTGAATATCTATGCACCTAATGAGAAGCAAAAAAGAGTTTTATGAAGAAATATTTAATAAGATTAAAAATATGAAAGAAGATTACACAATAATGGCAGGTGATTTTAATATGGTGATGGATAGATGGAAAGATAAATCGGATCCATTAATTAGAGACAGATATAATAATATAACAATTTTGAATAAATTAGTGAGTAGAAATGAATTGATAGATGTTTGGAGGTTAATAAAGGGTGAGGAAAAGAATACGCATTATTCATCAGTTCATAAAAATTATTCAAGAATAGATTATATCTTTGTCTCAAAGAATATGATACCTAGATTAATAAATACAGAAATAGAAACAATAAAAGTGACAGACCATGCTTTGATGAATTTGGATATAACTATGAAAAGGAATTACAGAGAAGCAAAAAGGTGGAGATTGGATATTAAGTTACTTAATTATAAGGAGATAGTAAATAAAATAGAGAACGAATGGCAAGAAATTTGGGATATAAACAATAAGGAAGTAACACAAGATGTATTATGGGATACAATGAAGACAGTGGTAAGAGGATTATGTATTAAAGAATCAAGCAAATTAAAGAGACAATTAGGAGAAAAAAAATTGAAATTAGAAAAAGAAATAAAAGAACTAGAGAATGATTATATAATAGATAGAACTAAACAGAAATTAATAATATTACAAGCCAAAAGAGATGAATTAGAAAAGATAGAAATGGATGAAGTTCAGAAAAACTTAATATATTTGAAAAGGGAATACTTTGAATATAGCAATAAAAATTCTAAAATGCTGGCTAAATCAGTACAATAAAAAAAAGTTAGAAATATGATTGGCGTAGTAAAAGATAAATTTGGTAAAGAAAAAAGGCTGATGAAAGAGAAATTAAAAATATTTGAGGAATTTTATCGAGAATTGTATTTAGCAGAAGATAAATCTGTAGAGAATATAGAGGACTATATTAATAAAAATTGGAAAGTAAGATTAACAGAACAAGATAAAGGATTGATGGAAGAAATGATATCAGAAGAGGAAATAGAAGAAGTAATAAATAACTTAAAAGGAGGAAAATCACCAGGATTGGATGGACTAGGTCCAGAATACTATAAAACATTTAAAAAAGGTTTAATCCCTAAACTAAAAGGGTTATATAATAGTATATTAAGGGGTGGAAAAATTCCATTATCATGGAAGCAGTCACTAATAATATTAATTTTAAAACCAAATAAGGATCCTATGGATCCAGATTCTTATAGACCAATATCTTTAATAAACCAAGATGCAAAAATTTTGACAGCAATAATGGCAAAGAGGTTAAATAAATTTATTTATAAATATATACATAAAGATCAATGTGGTTTTATTCAAGGAAGACAGATGGCAAATTTAATAGGGAAAACGATAAATAAAATAAATATAATAGATAGAGAAAAACAAAAAGCTGGAATTTTAGCGTTAGATATATTTAAAGCCTTTGATTGTGTGGAATGGCCGGCGTTAAAAACAATTTTAAATAAAATAGGATTAGGAGAAAGATTTAAAGGGTTAATAAATCAATTATATTCATATAATACATCTGTAGTGATGGTAAATGATGGATTTACAGATCAGATTCAAATAACAAGAGGAACGAGACAAGGATGTCCATTATCTCCAGTTTTATTTGCAATAGTTATAGAAATATTAGCGAATGTGATAAGAAATGATGAGAATTTGGAAGGAATTGGAGCTAAGGAGAAAAATAAAATAAGCTTATTTGCAGATGACACATTGTTGACAATTAAAGATCCGGTTGAAAAGATAGATAGAATAGATAAACATTTAAAAGAGTTTGGGGAGAAGACAGGATTGAAAATAAATTGGGCCAAATCAGAAATAATGTTATTTAATTATACTAAAGAAGAAGTACAAAAATTTATAAGTAGTAAAAGAGGATTACTTAAAATAAAAGAATCAATTAAATATTTAGGAATAGATATTACAAAAAATTTACAAGGACTACAAGAAAAAAATTTCAAGAAATTAAGATTAGAAATTAAACGGAAATTAGAGGATTATAAAAATATAAAGTTATCGTGGTTTGGTAGAATAGCAGTGGTAAAAATGAAAATTTTACCTAAAATTAATTTTTTGTTTAGAATGTTACCAATAAAAGTATCAGAGGAAGAGTTAAAGGAGTGGCAAAAGATATTAAATAATTTTTGTAATGGAAATAAGAAATCGAGGATTAATAAGAAATATTGGTATAAAAGTCAAAAAGAAGGTGGCCTGGGACTTCCAAATTTAAAATGGTATTATTATGCAAATCAATTGAGATATATCATAGATGGAGTTTCAGGAAACGGTGATTTAGATTGGTTAGAGACAGAAGATAAGAATATTGAGATGAAATTAGAAAATATATTTTTTAGGAATTTTTCAAAGAAAGAAATGGAAAAAATAGAGAATCCTTTTATAAAAAATATAATAGAAATATGGAAGAAAAATAAAAGAAAATTGATACCGAATATATCAATATTAACTCCGATAGTAATGATGGAAAAATTTCCAATAAATTTAAGAGAAATAATAGAGAAAGAAATAAAAAAACAAAAAATATATAGATTAAAAGATTGGATGAAAATAATGATAAATAAAGAAAGAATGAAAGAGAGATTGCAGGAAACTAAGATATCTTGGTTAAATTATATACAACTAGAGCAATGGATAAAGAGTATGAAAAGATATGTTAAGGATTTTAAAGAATATACTAAATTTGAACAAATTATTATTCAAAGAGAAAATATGCAAGAAAATGAAATATTAAAAGGTAGTATAAATGAAATATATAAAATATTAGCAAAAGAACAAGAAGAGGATTATCTTAGAAAAATATGGGAGGAAGAGACAGTACAAACTATAGATATACAAGAATGGAGAAAAATTTGGGAACAACGCCATTTAAAAAAATTATCAATAAGAATAAAAGAGAATTATTATAAAATAGTTTGGAAATGGTACTTGACTCCAGTGAAATTAAATCAAATAGATGAGAAATATTCAAGATTGTGTTGGAGAGGATGTCAAGAAATTGGTACATATATGCATATGTGGTGGAATTGCAACAAGATAAAGGAATTTTGGCAAAAGGTTTTTAAGGAGATAAAAGAGATTATAGGATTAGAAATACCAGTATGTCCAAATATAGCGTTGTTGTCCATATATAATAAGGTAGAGTGTACTCAGGCAAAGAAAGAATTAATAACAAATTTGTTAACTGCAGCGAGATTAATAATAGCAAAAAAATGGAAGACAAATGAAAAATTTCAAATAGAAGAATGGTATAAAGAAGTGTGGAAAATTGCAATTAATGATAAACTAACATGTAGAATTAGGTTTATGAAAGGTTTGGTAAAAACAAATGATTTTGAAGAAATTTGGAAAATATTTTTAGAAAAAGTTTTGAAAAGAGATGGTAATGCTACCCTGTTAAAAGAAGAATGGCAATTTTGGAAAGTGGATTAAATAAAAAGTTGGCTCTGGGGGTGGGTTTTTTTTATTATTACTTTTATCTTTTATTTTGTATTTTTATATTGTTTATTATCTGTGTGTGTTAAACTTGTGATTTATAGATGTAATTTGATATGTGATGTTCAATGTTTAAAGGGGGGGAAGTTAAAAGGTAATTGGTTTTAGAGAGAGGTTATTTTTAGAGATATTAAGTAATAAGTTTATAATTAATAATAGTAAGAGATTAAATGGGAGTGAAAAATATTGAATTAAGAGTGAAAGTATAATAATAAAAATGAATATAATGAAAATAAGAAATGAAGATACGTAACAAAAATGTATAAGTTGTATGAACGGAACAAGCTGAACAAGTTTATGATTTTAGGGGAAGGGAAAAACAATAATATAAGTTTGCATTGTTTAAAAGAAGGAAAAAAATTTTTTTGTTTTTTGTTTGTCTGTTTGTTTTTTAATTCACCATTATGTATAACACATGGTGTTTTATTTTTCGTTTGTTTTTGTGTTATAGTTTAATAAAATTTAAAAAAAAACAAAAAAACAACAAAAAACAAATGATTACCATGATTTCTTGTGGTTCTTTTAGAAGCCACAAGAAATAATAGTATTAAGGTCTGCCTCCACAACCAGATATGTAGATGGTTAGGAAGCCACTGCAGTGTGAATAGCCATGTTCAATCTCTTTAAAACTCTGTTGGAGATTTTGGAGATCTTCCAACTTGGAGATCTTTAAGATGGAGATCTTTCTTTCACAAAGAGAACAACAGGTTTGTGATTCCTGCTGCACAGTCTTCCAGAAATGGAAAAGTGATGTCTGGAAAAGAATGAAAGTTTGTTAGCCCAAGGCGAAGGATTATTCACAGTTATCCTGAATTAATATTGCTTGTGAATGCTGAATGTTTGAATGTTTTCACCCTATTGTGTTTACAGTAAAATTTGAATTATCCAGTCCACTGCCTATGTGTGTCTCAGGTTTTACACATGCTGCTGCCTATAGGAGCTACAATCTGATATGAAATAGACAAATTAGAAATCCAAAGTGAATTTGGGGGTTTCCCCCCTTTCTTTTCCTACATCTCTGTTCATTCTCTATTCATCTCCCTAAGGTAACACCAGGTTTTAAGATATTTGTCCCAAGCAACTCATCTTAATAATGAGACTTAAGTTTAACTCTATATGAAAGCATTAATAGGAAGGCAAACCAGTGAATGTAGTGAAGGTAGTCACTCTGTAACTGAATTGATATTTTGTCTTTCATAGCACAGGTGCAGCAATGATCAGTCGCTCTCAGCTTCAGTCATCCTCATCATCTGTCAATCACATATCTTCAAGATCCACTGATTCAACGTTGGCCTCCAATACAAACAGCAGCCTAGAAACATCAACAGGCCCCCTAGGGTGCTGTAGATGATAGATCAATACGTCTAATCAATTACGGAATGGTATTGTTTTGGTTTGTTGTAAAGAAAAATAATTCTGGGATACATTTAAGAATACATTTAAGAATACTAATTTTAAACTGTAAGTTTTAATGTTACTTCTCCAGTAATTAATTGTACAGTATTATTAAAGAAAAGATAATGAGTTAGATTTATTGATGAAAGGAAGCCAAAAGAAGAGAATTTCCAAATTTTATAAACTATTGTTGAAAAGAGAAATGGAATCAGAAGCACTTAAAGATACAATGGTTAGATGGGCACAGAACTTGAGACGTTCAGTTGAATTAGAAACTTGGAAAGAGCGTGGAAAATCAACATAAAATTTACATTCATTTAAACTTAAGAGAAAACTTTTATAAAATGTTTCATAGTTGATATATGATGCCAGAAAGATTACAAAAAATAATTAAAATTGGGAATGCAAAGTGTTGGAAATGTGATGAAAAGACGGGGTCATTTTTTCATATGTGGTGGAGATGTAAGCAAAAATTTTTTGCAAGGGGGTACATGATGAAATTCAAAGAATTTGTAAGCTGAACTTTGAAATGAAACTGGAGTTTTATTTGTTAAATATGTTAGGGCAACAAAGGGAGATAAGTCATCAGAAGATATTATTATATTTAATAACTGCGGCAAGGTTGACATATGTGCAATACTAGAAAGAAAAGAAATATATTGTCATAGAAGAGTGGAAGTTAGAAGTTCTAGTTATGATAGATATGGAAAAACTAGCATTTTTTTTGAAGAATAAACCTATCCAGAACTTTGAAAAAGAATGGAAAGGAATATTGGATTGGGTAAAGGTATAAATGTATAAGAAATCAAAGAAAGAAATAATGCAATCGTTCTTTTCTCTGTAAAATGGAAATTATGTTTGTATGTAATGGAAATAAGCAAATTCAACTGGAAGACTTAAGCTTGGAAGTGGGGGAGGATTATTTTCGAAATTAAACTTTTAATAAAAATTAAGAATTGTACAGTATTGAACTTAATTTTTTTTTCACCATAAATTTTAAAAATTACATACTGTATTTGCTGGTATATAAGATGCACCCGAATATAAGGCACACCCCATTTTCAACGGTTATTTATTGGGAAAAATTTTTTAGTACTGGTATATCTTATATGCCAGTGAAACTTCCCCCAACCCCCTTTCCTTCCATTTCACCTCAGCAGGAGTTCTCCCCACCAAGGCAAAATGCATAGAAAAGGGGGAGCTCTAGGGCAGCCTTAAGTGAGCATTGCTTTTCCCTCTAGACTCCCCCTCCCTTTCCTGTGCATTTTGCCTATTGCAGACAACTCCCACCAAAGCAAAAGAGTGGAAGGGAAGGGGTGGGTGGGAGAAGCCTTGCCTGAGTGCTCCTTTCACCCCCTAGACCTCCCCTTCTTTTTCCTATGCGTAGGCAAAATACATAGGAAAGGGAGGAGGGGGTGTAAAGGGCAAAAGCAGTGTTGGCACAGGGCTTTTCTAGACCCTTCCCTCTCTTTCTTATACATAAGCAAAATGCATAGGAAAGGGAGAAGGGGCTCTAGAGAGCAAACACAGCACTGGTGCAGGGCTTTCTTAGACCCTCCCCTCACTTTCCTCTGCATTTTGCCTGAGACAAAACAGTAAGGAAGGGGTGTGTGGGACGTCTCATGAGAGTCCACCTTTCACCTCCTCCATTTCCTATGCATTTTCCCTCTGTGTGTGTGGGGAGGGCGAAAGGAGGACCCACAATGAAGCACCCAATGTGTAAGATGCACACCATTTTCAAAGGCTATTTTTGGGGAGAGAATGTGTCTTATGCGCCAGCAAATATGGTATGTTTACTACTGTGATGCTGACTTTATTTTTAAAATTGCATTTGTGAGATGTTTTATTAAATGTAACATTCAGTTCCTGACATGACACTTTTATTTAAATCTTTATTACCTTTCAAAATAATTTTATTAGATTATCTGTATGTATTTGCAGAGATTTTTTTCAGTCCGGAAACTTAATTCTTTTCTTCCTTTTAGCCATATTTGTGGGTGACACATCTAGTTATAGGCTAAGGCCCTTTTGGCACACAGTTTCTTATGCGAGAGGGCCCCTTGAGTGTCGCGTAAACGGGAGGAGCGGTCCATACGACACACTCTCATTTATGTGACACTCAAGAGCCTAAAGCAGACCAAGCACACACCTTTTCATTTTCGACTTCAAGCCGAAAATGCTGCACGGTCGTGCAAGGCTCCCGGGGCCCTCGCGCACTTACCTGCCCTGCTGTGCGTCGTATGAGTGGTCCGGTCGCGCTTCCTTCCCCAGTGTAGCCTACAGCTCCCAGGCTGCACTGTAGAAGGAAGGGGTAGGGCGCTCGCACGATGGTCATGCGACTAGGAAGCCAAGCTGCAGGAGAACGGAGGAGAGATGCGAGTGCCTTGCGCAAGAGGCTGCTTGCGCGAACAGCACCCCCCACCTCCGTGAGCAGGTAACGTGCGGAAAGGGCCAAAGATGTGTTATATCTTTCTGTGAGCTCTGGAGTGACATTCTGCAGAAGTTTAGCATGGCAGAGCTTCTGATTACTTGAAAAAAGATGACATGGTAGAGCATACTGGCAGGTGAAATAAATCCTTCTAGTTGCAATTAGCCTATCTCCTCTGCCACAGTTAAATTAATGAACAGTGCAAATTCATGTTTCCCTCATTGTAATGGGAAATGGTTTATTTCTCCATTCATTCTTGTGTATTCAGGCCTTTCTCCTAAAAGCTGTTTTGCCTGTGAACACTTTTCCCACCTACATATTCCAGTCCTGTAGAGAATGAATTACGTAAGTGGATACTGTTACCCTGTATTCTGGGGGTCCCGGGAGGGACACGCAAATGACCAAGCAAAAACACAAGATGGGGAAGGTAACTCGAGCACTCTCTTAAACTAACGAGAGGCAGGGTAACTTAGCAGGGATCTTGCAACCCTATGTATACAGCGTCAGTTCAGGAGAGTAGTCAGACTGTTTGAAATAGTAAAAATGATATCTTTATTAAAGGACAAACAACAGAAGAGACACCACAAGCACACAGCTAACTAAGAAATTAGAAATAAGGGTTTTTGGGGAAAATGGGTGATACGACACCTTATCTCGTAGTCCTGGAGAAAAGCGGAGGATTGCAGGGAAGAAAGCTCAGTGCGGTTCGCTGAGGGGAGCTCGCCAGACCGAACGACAGCAAGGTGGCATGGAAGTCCAGAGCGATCCGAGGAGGACTCAGAATCGGGGAGTTTTTATAGGGTGGGTTGTACCTACAGGCCATGCCATACTCGGTGACAACAATGCGAGTTTGGAGCGGGACAAAGCTTTGGCAAAGGTCAAGTTTTACATGATGGGCATAGCGCAGATTTAACAATAGTATAGCCAGTGTGCAAATGGCTTAGCATTGAGAGAGTGCCGGCCCGCGGCCGAGTGTCTTTGTGTAAAGTTGCGCTTAAGCAAGGTGTGTCTGCAAAGAGGTCCCTGAGACAATGGAGTGGCGTTAATCTGCCTGCCTAAGTGGGGATTTGGAATGTCCAACCATTAATTGGCCGCGCCTGTTTACGTGCTTGTCCGGTGGCCTTGCAAACACGTGGAACAGGGTGGCAGAGAAAGGTCAAGTGAAGGCCAAATAAGTTTGATATCAAGAGATATCTAGTGCTATCACCGGGTATGTCTGAACCATAGTAACAATACGTACAGACTCCTGCAAGGTTGTTCATCCTGCTGTATATATTTTGGCTTATCACAGTGTTGGAGAGCAGAAGTGTCAAAGGCTGGCAGTGGGTCATTCTGAATCCATGAGATCTGAGTAGCTTTCAGCACTGAAGTCCTAATTTTCTTATATTTTCTTTAAAAAAAAAAAACAGTAGTGATGATTTATGTAGAAATGTTAAATATAATGTAAAATGGTGCTGCTTCTCTCTGAAGCATGTTAACTGTTTACAGTATACATTACTGAATGGGTAATTGTGCAGCTGACTTAAGTTCTGTGTAAGTAAAACAATCAATGAGAAATTGTCCTCAGAAAATGCAACATTTTTGTGAATTAAGGCTATACTGATGGCCATGTGTAGATAGACAGAAGTATTTTGTGTACATTTAACAATTATTAAAGAGAATAGCTCAAAAATCTTGTTAGATAAAACCATGAAGACTGAAGCCATTTCTACACGGCACTGTTATAGTCCTATTATTCCACTTTCAACATCCTTTGGAATTCTGGGGTTTGTATTTTACTGTGGCAAAAAAAGCTTTCTGGCTGAGATTTCTAAAGGCCTCTCCCTAAACTGCAAACCCCAGGATTCCATAGGATGTTGAAAGTGGAATATTAGCACTATAACAAGATAGAGCAGAAATGGCCTGAGATAATTAATATTTAAATTTTCAAGAAATATATCTGAAGTTGTTTGGTGTTTTGCCCATCCAGGTTTGCTTGTTAGTTTTTAAAGAGAGGCTACCCTTCTGTGTATGTACGTACATATGTATGTTTTGATTGCTATGAGAAGAGCAAATGTGTTAAAACACAATAATCCTTTTCATAGGCCATTTCCTTACCAGACTGTTATAGCGTGATATTCCACTTTCAACATCCTATGGAATCCTGAGGTTTGCAGTTTCGGGAGGGGCCGGCCTGCAAACCCCAGGATTCCATAGGATGTTGAAAGTGGAATAATAGCGCTATAACAGTCTGGTAAGGAAATGGTCATACATTCTAGAAACATGTTGACACAAAAAAAGGAGAGAGCAATAACCTGCTTCTTGTTTTTCCGGTTGTATCACTCTCACACAAAGAGTGTCTCCTACACATAGGTGCTCTCCATGAAAATGAAGACGCTGATTCAAAAATTCTGACTTCATGGAGGCTCTTCATGTGAAAAGGAAGCCATCTTTTGCAGACTTGTCAATTTTCATGTTAGGAGAGTGACAGAACTGGAGTGGGGCAGAGTACTCACCATCTTCACTTCTTAAATGTTGCTTAAATAATGCTAACATGGAACAGGATCTGATGCCTTAATACTGCTTGTCTAAAACATTACTGTCGTGAGAGCTTCTAATGGAGGGAGGTAGAGGAGGGGCAGATGTGATGTCTCTAAACAGCAACTGTAGTTTCATTTAGCCTTGCTAGCTTGTTAAGAAAGCAAATGTCAAGAAGGGGAAAAAGCCAGCTGAAATGGCTCGATGGACTGGAGGTGGTTAAGACACAAGCAACTATTCTACTCCAACCATTGTGGTTGTGTTTCCATGGTGACTGCAGTTTCACTCAGCTCTGCTAGCCTGTTTGGGCTTATGCAAAGAGGAGCTAAAGAGTTTTCATTTCACCTTTAGAAGAAATTTAAGCTAAATAAGAAGAAGTTAAGAAAAAAGTGATATATAAACTTGCAACTCTGGTTTTTATTTTTTTCCTCTTTCACTTTCACAATCTCTTAAAATTTTATTTTTTTCCTCTCTTTTTCTTTATTTTTCTCTCCCCATGCTTAAGCAGCCGTCATTATTGAAGGACCTTAGATTAAATCAAGAAATGTCTTCTAAAAGTCAAGGAAAACAAGATGTAATTCAGCAACAAAACCTCATACAACCTAATCAAGAACAGGCATTAGAAGGGAGCCCAAGGACGTTCAGTGATGTAAACACAAAACAACATAATAGTGTTGCCCCAAAATATAAGTGACTCAGGGGTCCATCCATAATGCCAGTACCTCCACGTGACAGTGAGGAATTAATTAGCTCAAAATTGGGAGGCCTGCAAGAGAGGGGTAACTTGATGAGACCTACCATTTTTGTTTACAGAGTCCTTGCATGAAAGAACCAGCTGGAGATTCCAAAAGTAAACTGTGTTTTTATTGAAAGAGAAACAGAAGCATGCAAAAGATCCAAGCACTCTCACACACAAGAACTAGCTGAAGGTAAAGGGAAGAAAGTGTGGACTTTCAGGAATTAGACAATATTTACTTGTCTGGAGAGCAGCAAGGAAAGTAGCAATGTGGCTTAGATAGGTACCTAAGGACAGTTCTCAGTTGGGAATCAAAGGGACAATGTGGCATTCAGTAAGTGCAATACCGAAGTGCAGTCGAGAGGCTGCCCTGAACTGCTCAAAATCGGGGTTTCTTATATCTGGAAAATATCCTGCAGACAAGGGTGTGAATTGCTCTTCCAGCCAAGTGGACAATGGGAGTTGTGACACAGTGAAGTCTCGACAGAGTTAATGGTTTTAGTGTTTAAGTGACGTAAGGGTAATGGCTATCTTAATAGCCCAGTATTATGGAGGGGTTGGGGAGACAAAGCAGGAAAATGTCCAGGTGTGAGGGATCAGGGCCAAGACAATCACAGTTTGGTGGGGTTTTCTTTTTTCAGATCTCAGATGTCCAGCTCTTTAGAGTGGCTGTGCAATTACCCTGACAATGTCAGTGTTTGCCTAGGAGGTGGTATGGCTCCTCACTGTCTCATGTTTACAGGCAGTAATCTGTCTCTTTCCAGCTTGACATCTCATGTTTTATTTATATCAGTGTCAATTAATATAGTGCCAAACAATACTGCCAAATCAACCATGCCAATTGTGAGGAGTGTGCAGGGCCATAATGATAGTACTCAAGAAAGTATTAAAAGCAATGTGTTGATTTATCACTAGACTTGGAAGATAGTAAACAAAGGAATGAAGAAGAAAGTTCAACTTTGTTGTTGTCAATAGAACGACTTCTGTTTTGAAGAACAAAAAACAGAATCAGCTACGATTTGAGCAAACCTTAGAAGACAGTCATAAATAACTTTAAAATGGTGGAAAAGATTAAAAATTAGAGAAACAACTGTGAAAAAATATAGAACAAATAAAAGATTGGAAACCAAATTCAATATTCAAGATAAAATGGTAGGTTAAAAGGGAAAAGTTGGGATTGAGACATCAATAAAGATAGAAACAAAATCTGCCAAGAGTCTTGGTAAACCTAGAGTTGTTTTAGTGGCTTCTCTAATTACAAGTTAAAGAGGCAATATTGCAGAATATATCAACAGATAAAAAACTAGTATTGTATAATACCGAAGTGCAAATTTATGATATCACCTAGAAATTCTAGGAAAGAGAAGAGAATTCTGTGGTACAGGGAAATTGAGAGCTAATGGTATAAGATATGATTGAGGCGTTGCTTTTCAATTGAGTATTCTTATTAGGAAAAATGCCTTTACATTGGCTAAAGCTAGACAATTATTTATAGCCCGCTCCAACTAGATAAATTAGTATTTTTACTGTGGTTTAGGTGCTGGACTTCAAAGATGGAACATGTGAAGATAATTTCATTAAATATTAGAGGTCTCATTGTACCTTATGAAAGAAATATATTTTTTTCTCAATTGAAAAAGAAAAAATGTATTTGAGTGTGTGTGTGTGTGTGCGTGCATATGTATTTACAGGAAACACATATAAACAAGGAGATGAAAATATTTTGTAATAATTGAAAATGGGGAAAGTATCTTGTGAAAGAACAAAAAAAGAAGTATAGCAATTTTGACAAGAAACAGTAACATTTTAGTTAAGTGAAAAATCAGAAGGTTTATATATCAAGTTAAAGATATGGATTAAAAATTATGAATACAGTTTATTGTGCATTTATGCTCCAACAATTCATCAGGCAAAGTATTTTTAAAAATCTACTTTGCTAAAAGATTCAGATTCTTATTGAGGAGATGTTAATGGCATTCTATCATCAAATTTAGACAGATCACATTCCAGAATATCACAAGTGTTTTGCCAAAAACCTTTTTTATAGACCTGGAACAGGAAAATCACTTACTTTGTGCATGGAGATATTATTACCCAGTACAGTGGTCCTTAGGCTGGGGTCTGCAGTGCTCTCACGGGAACTGTGAAAGGCTTGAAGACTGCTCAGTCCATCTCCTTCTCCACAACAAAGCGGTGATGTGATAGGAACCAAGGCAAAAGGAGGCAAGCAGGCAATCTGGCTGAGCCTGTGTGTTGCCTGTCACATGGCTGCAGGGAGGAGGCAGTCTCGGAAACTGAGTGACAGCAGAGTTGACACCCAGCCAACCAGTTAGCATTTGCCCTTCTCTCTCCCCCCCCCGCTTTCCCTTGTTTCAAGCAGAGAGCAGTCCAGTATACTATCAGAAACACTCAAACATGTATAAGAGACCCGAGTGCCAAGTGGTGACTCATTTTGAGAACAGTGATGCCTTGTTCCAACTTGCAGCATCTAGCCAGGGGACAGCACCTCCTACAGCACCATACCATCTTCTTATTTGGCCTGACTCCTCCTTGCTATCCTTTTTCAGAGTTGGCTGCCACACTATGTGGAGGATCCCACTTTGAATGGGCCCAAATGAGAAGCTGGCATTGCTGCAGCAGGTGCCACCCCCTGACAAGACACTGGAAGTTGGAGCAACAGACCCACTGTTGGTAAAATGAGACATCCCTCAATTCAGATGGAAACATGTGGACTTGTGAATGGAAATGAGGAGGCGCGTGGGTGTCTTTTATAGAAGAATTGCTTCAACCTCCCCTTTTTTGCCTTCAGCCCACCACCCCCACTTTTTTCCCTGTCTCCTTCCTTTGCCCATCTTGGTTTCCTCTTCTCTTGGTGAAGAAGGCAAAAAGGGGGTTGCTTCAGCATTTCTTTCTTTTTAAAAAAATAATATTTATTGAAAATTTGTAAATTTACTTTAAAAAAAACACATAAAAACATACATGTTTTACAAAAACACAGACATACAAAAACATACATATACAAACGTACATATCTACATATACATCATGATAATTTCATGTTATTTCATATTATTTCATATTTTTTCATGTTTACAAAATTTCACATCTAACATTGCATCTAGCATTAAGACATAAAATACTACGCATTTGATTATACTTCCTAAAACCTTTACTTGTTGGGGTGATTATTAACATTTCCTTTATCTCCTGTTATCCACATGTTTCCATAATATCTTCTTTTCCAATTAACATAAATTCTGATCCTCAAATCAAATATATTCAGATTATTCATTTCAAAATATTATGATCATACAAAGCATAGTTAAACAAGTCATTACAAAGATCCAAAATAATCTACATGAGTATTTATATTTCGAGACCAGTTATAGCCATTTTACCCCATCTGGATTCCCAAAGGGGGGTTATAATCTTCCATTCCTGCTTAAATTGTTTGTTGAATTTATTGTCACATAATAATGTTAATTTATCCATTTCTGCCAAGTCATATAATTTAATTAGCCAGTCCTCTTTCGATGGTATTTGTGAATTTTTCCAATTTTTTGCGAATACTATTATAGAATATATAATTCTGTAGTATTTCTTCATTAACCCAGGATCTAAACTATCTAACATATTCAACAAGTAGACCTCTGGATGCATTTGAAATTCAGATTTTAATATTTTCTTAATATTTTCATGAATTTGCATCCAAAATCTCGTTGCTTCTTTGCACTTCCACCAAGCATGGAAGAAAGATCCTTTTTCATGGCATTTCCAACATTTAGAATCCTTTTTATTTTTGGTAATTGAGTCAGAGTAAAATACCACCGATAATACATTTTGAAAAAGTTTTCTTTTAGATCAAAACTCCTTGTAAATTTTTGATTTCTCTCCCATGCCTTTTCCCACTGTTTCAGTTCTATTGTATGACCTATTTCTTGTGCCCACTTTATCATAATATCTTTTACAGTTTCTTGCTCCACCTGTCTACACAGAAGTAATTTATAAATTTTGCTTAATTGATGTTCCTATCCTGATTTTATTATTTTATCAAATTCAGTATCTTCAGATAATATATCTCTTGTCTTTTTATCAATCTTAAATTTCTCTTTCAATTGTCTGTGTAATAACCAATGCATTGTGTATCCTTATGTTATTAATTCTTCCCTTGTCTTCAAATAAGTATTGTTATTTTCTGCTTTAAGAATATCTTTATATGTTACCCCTTCATTTCTATTTAGCTTTTCCAGCCTGTAAAATGCTTTGTATGGGGAAGCCCAGACAGCGATGGAGCGGTAGAGTTTATCTCTCCATTTTAGCCAAACTCAAAGTAGGGGTTTTCTAATATAGTGATCTTGAAACTCTTTATTTACCTTATTTTTTTCATACCAAAGGTACACATGCCAACCATAATATATATTGAAACCCTCTAAATTCAGTAATCTTTCATCTCTTAAGTTTATCCATTCCATTAACCACATTAAACATGCTGCTTCATAATAAAGTTTAATATCTGGTAACCCCATCCCCCCTTTTTCTTTGTTCTCCTTTAAATACTTCCACCTGATTCTAGGTTTTTTCCCACTCCAAATGAATTTGGTAAGTTCTTGATTCCATTTTTTAATAAGGTATTTCATTAGATAGTATTGGTAAATTTTGGAATAAAAATATTAGTCCAGGTAACACATTCATTTTAATTGCTGAAGTTCTGCTTAACATTGATAATTTTAGTTTGTTCCATTTTTTCAAATCCTTACTTATTTCCGCCCATCTTTTTATAATTGTTATCATATAGTACTGAATTGTTTTTTGAAATATATATACCAAGATATTTCACTTTGTTGGCTAGCTGAAATCCTGTGCTCTCAATTAATTTCAATTCTTGCTTTTTCATCGTGTTTTTCATCAATATCAAAGGTTTTTCCTTATTTGCCTTCTATCCTGCTATATTTCCAAATTCATAAATGAGTTCTATTAGTTTTTCAACACTGTTTGATGGATCTTCTAAGATTATTACTACATCATCGGCATATGCCTTTAATTTGTAGTTCTGTTTCTTAACACATGTACACTTTATCCTATTATCAGCCCTAATTTTGTTATTTAGTATTTCTAAAGATATAATATTATATATGTATATTATATAATATAATCTGCATTTCTGATAGGCTGGATGGCTGGAAAAGAGTGGATGGAGAGATTGAGAGAGAGAGAGAATGGGAGGGAGAACAACAAATGCTTCCTGGCTGGGTGGGTTTATGTGTTGCTGTTCAGTCCATTCCAACCTTAAACTAGAGGGAAGAAGCGGGAGAAAAGCCTATCGTCTTCCTCCAGCACCTCTCAGGGAAGTGTGCATTTACTTATTTCTCCTTTCTCTCCCAATTTGAAGACCTTTGATGAGCAATTTTAAATAAGTGTGGGATGCACTTTAGAGTTTTAAATCTTGAGTAAATTCTTAGGGGTCAGTGGCAACAAAAGATTTTTACAGAGGATCCTTGGTAAAGAAAAGGTTAAGAACCACAGATCCAGTAAGATATTTTACTTTGATGTCTATAATACTAACTATGCAATCTATTTCTTCTTACTGACTGCAAGATTAATAACACAAACAAAAGAGGTATCAATTCTTCCACTGATTTATGCTGACCATGTTCCACTTTTGTTATCTTTGGAATTAATGGACATAATACTGATAAACTACAAAGTCTAAATGATGCTACCATACAGACTACAAATGTAAAGAAACCTATTCAAGAATATTGAGAGCAATTTTTCTAGCAGAAAATTACATCAGAGGCTACATAGCCAGTTATTTGGGACTCAGCAAACTGTATATAAGGGCAATAATTATTCAAAAGAATAGTATATTGAAAAAAGTCCAAAAAATATACATACGTTACCCTAGAAGGTGGGGGACCTTAGAAGGTCGGGAATTATACTCAATGAAAGCCTGTGAGAGGAGGGTAACCATGGGACCTTTTTACCTGTGTATACCAGTACTAACAGCAAGACATCAGTTAAGAGTAAAAAGAATGTTTTTATCTGGAAAATTCACAAGCACACACAAGCAATCAAGCAGTTTCAAAACCATGCAAGGTTAGTGATGGTAGAGGAGAGAAAGGTTGGATAGTGAGAGATTTTGGGGTGAAATGGGTGATAATTACCTTTCTAGAAGCAGATGATCAAAGTGAGATGGTTCAGACAAGAGTTTGAGGGTAGCATGGGGCACAACTGGGGAACCAATGGACAGAGCAATACACCTATGTGCGTCCAAGCCCTGAAGGGGAATGTGTTAATTGTTTTCTGGCAGAGCAAACCAAAGTGGTCTGGAATGGACTGATGGTCTTAACTTCAGGTGACAAAGTACTAATGGGAGTCACAATAGTCTCTTAGTGTCTGACCAATTGAGGGAACAATGGAGCATTTCCGTAAGAAGAAGTTGCTTCATTAAGGCAGTTTCTTTTGCTATTATATTTGGGGTTTGGGTCATTCAGAGGATTATCACAGGACCATCTGTGGTAGGGCTTTCTGACTAATCCTTTTGAATTTATGATCAGGTCATGCTGAAGTCATCTGTCTTACCATGCAGCTTCCAACTGGAGTTCTTGTCCACAGGCTTTCGAGCTATAAGTGTGTGTTTTTTATATTATAAATGATATAAATGATATTTGTCACCAATTAAATGATATTTCCTGCCAATTAGCCAATTGGCCAAAGAACTACTTGTTCAATTTGAACAGCTGAACAGAGCCATTAACTCAAATGAATGGCCTTCCGATGGCGGGAAAACCACTCAATGAGTGATTCAAGCCCATAGATGACTGAGTGGGAAGCATGCAAAGCCCCTTACGATTTTTAGTACCAGATAAAATTGGATTCAAGGTGGTTCTTGGATTCGACTGGTTAAAATTGCATAACCCTAAAGTTAAAATTTGTCCCAAAGCTCTGTGAGACCTAGGCGGAAGAGCACTGGGACCCCATCCTTGTATGTCAAGGATGTTTTCACCTGTGAAGAGATCCGGGACTTAAACCCAGAAAGCCAGATTGAGAGCATCTGGGTAAGAATTGAAGGAGCGAGAAAAAATAGGGATATTCTGGTGGGGGTTTACTATAGACCTCCAACCCAGACTGAAGACTTTGATGATGCCTTCCTCAACCAAATGACTGCACATTCGAAAAGGAGAGATACAGTAATAATAGGAGATTTCAATTACCCGGATATATGTTGGCAGTCAAACTCTGCCAAGACAGCAAGGTCCAGCAAGTTTCTTGCTTGTCTTGCAGACAGTTTCATGGTCCAGAAGGTGGAAGAGGCCACAAGGGGATCAAATATTCTAGATCTGATCCTGACCAACAGGGATGACCTTGCTAATGAGGTAGAAGTGGTTGGATCTTTAGGGGGGAGTGACCATGCCCTACTGGAATTTGGCATTCAGTGGGAAGGAGAAGAGAAGTGTAGCCAGACACTCATCTTAGATTTTAAAAAAGCGGACTTCTGTAAACTTAGGGAGCTGCTGGCTGGAATTCCGTGGTCAAGAATAGTGAAAGGGAAAGGAGTTCAGGAGGCATGGAAGTTCCTTAAAAAGGAGATACTGAAGGTACAGTCTAAACCTGTGCAATTAAGGAGGAAAAATGGAAGGCATCCGAAGAAACCAGAATGGTTGACTAAAGAATTCTCAGCTGAGCTAAGTGTTAAAAGAAACATGTACAGGAAATGGAAGAAGGGGAAAACCACCAAAGAAGAATTTAAGCAAGTAGCTAGGAGATGTAGGGAGGAGGTCAGAAAGGCTAAAGCACAGAATGAACTTAGACTGGCCAGAGACATTAAGAACAATAAAAAGGGCTTTTTTAAGTATGTCTGCAGCAAAAGGAAAAAGAAGGAGACGATAGGGTCGCTGCGCAGAGAAGATGGCGAATTACAGGGGGAAGAGAAAAGGCAGAACCACTTAACACCTTCTTTGCCTCAGTTTTTTCCCCAGAAGGATACAAGCACTCAGCCTGGCAGTTCGGGAGCAGGTGAGGAAGCAGGGGAAATGAAGCACATAATAGGTAGAGAGGTGCTACAGGAATACCTGGTCACATTGGATGAATTCAAGTCTCCAGGGCCAGATGAATTGCATCCTAGGATATTAAAAAGAGCTGGCAGAGGTCATTTTGGAACCGCTTGCTATAATCTTTGAGAAATCTTGGAGGACAGGAGAAGTTCCAGCAGACTAAAAGCGGGCAATTGTTGTCCCCATCTTCAAGAAGGGAAAAAAAGAGGACCCAAATAATTATCGCCCAGTCGGCCTGACATCAGTACCCGGAAAGATCCTGGAGCAGATCATTAAGCAGTCAGTTTCTAATCACTTAGAAAGCAACACAGTAATCACGAGAAGTCAACATGGATTTCTCAAAAATAAGTCATGTCAGACTAATCTTATCTCTTTTTATGATAGAGTTACTAGCTTGATAGATGAAGGGAATGCTGTGGATGTAGCATATCTCAATTTCAGTAAGGCCTTTGACAAAATTCCCCATGATATTCTTGCAAAGAAGCTAGTAGAATGCAGGCTGGACAGGGCTACTGTTAGTTGGATTTGTAATTGGTTGACCAACCAAACCCAAAGGGTTATCACAAATGGCTGCTTTTCATCCTGGAGAGAAGTGACTAGTGGGGTGCCACAGGGTTCTGTCTTGGGCCCAGTGCTGTTCAATATTTTTATCAATGACTTGGATGAAGGAATAGAGGACATGCTCATCAAATTTGCAGATGACACCAAATTGAGAGGGGTTGCTAATACGCCTGAGTACAGGATCAAAATTCAAAATGACCTGGATAGATTGGAGAGCTGGGCCAAGGCGAACAAAATGAAATTCAACAGAGAGAAGTGTAAGGTCCTACACTTAGGTAGAAAAAATGGAATACAGAAATATAGGATGGAGGACACGTGGCTGGATAGCAGTACGTGTGAAAGGGATCTAGGAGTTTTGGTAGATCACAAGCTGAACATGAGTCAGCAGTGTGATGTGGCAGCCAAGAAAGCCAATGCAATTCTCGGTTGCATCAATAGGAGTATGGAGTCCAGATCAAGGGATCTACTCTGCTTTGGTTAGACCTCATCTTGAATACTGTGGCCAGTTCTGGGCACCCCAATTCAAGAAGGACATGGTGAAGATGGAACAAGTCCAGAGGAGGGCGACCAAAATGGTGAGGGGCCTGGAAGCCATGCCCTATGAGGATAGACTTAGAGAGCTGGGTATGTTTAGTCTTCAGAAGAGAGGGTTAAGAGGGGACATGATAGCCATGTTTAAATATTTGAAGGGATGCTATGTAGAGTGGGGAGTGGGCTTGTTTTCTGCTGCCCCAGAGACCAGGACAAGGAGCAATGGATTCAAGCTGCAGGAAAGGAGATTCCACCTGAACCTCAGGAAGAACTTCCTGATGGTCAGGTCTGTCCAGCAGTGGAATCTGCTGCCTCGGAGTGTAGTGGAGTCTCCTTCTTTGGAGATTTTTAAGCAGGGGATGGATGGCCACCTGTTGGGATTGCTTTGAGGGTGTTCCTGCATGGCAGGGGGTTGTACTGGATGGCCGCTGTGGTCTCTTCCAACTCTACATTTCTATGATTCTATGATTCTATGGATTTGATGTGACCACCCATGCTCAAGTGCAACTTCAATCCACTGTCTCCTCAACCTTTGACACTGACTTCCTCACTTCACTGAATACCAACTATGTCAGAGATGCATGGCTAAAATTGCACCCTGACCTAGTTGCTTGAATTGACGGGATTGCCTTTGTCAGCTTGAAATTATACGTCCCGCCATCATGCAGGAAAGCTATCCTCAAGCAACATCACGATCTTAAATCTGCAGGTCACTTGGACTACATGCTATCAGACGGAACTTCTGTTGGACTACCCTTCACAAGACTAATTAAAAATTGTCCCACCTGCATCACCTGTAAATCTAGGAATTCAAAACCACATGGATTTTTGATCGGATTTTTGATAGGATGAATTTAGAAGCAAGTTTTTTAGATGGGCTCTCGAAAGTTAAGTTCTTGGTAAAGACATAGACAAGACATAGACAAGATCCTCCAGTTTGTAGTGGAGTTTTGTTGCCACTTCACATCAGCGAATTGCTTTTCACAGAGCTTGGAAATCATTGTTCAAGGTTAGTGGAACAAGACCAGTGAGAAAGAAGACTAGTCCAAGGCAATAGCTGAGTATAGTCACCAACACTCTGGTCTCCACTTTTATGATGCCTGATTCCAGTCTTAGAGTTGCATTAGAGACACATTTTGAAACTTGGAAAGCTGATCTTAAGAGTTTAGATTGCACAAGTTCTAATCGTGCAGAGTTGGTGAAAGGTCCAAGCTGGGAAACAGTTGTGCTATTGATTTGGCTTTGAGAAGTTTGAGCACCACAGGTATATAATGACCTTCTCTTGTCTTAAGAAATTTGAGGACGGCTCTTGAGCTCCTCTGTGCATTGCTAGCAACATGGTCTCCATGTGCTTTCCTACTACCAGTTGTATGAAAGATTACCCCCAGATATTTGAAGCAGGAGACCTGTTCAGTCTTGTAGCCATCTATACTCCAGGTATGGTTCTTTGGCCTTTTAGCAAACGCTATGATTTTTGGTTTTTTCATAATTGAGTACTAGCTGAGCCTCTCTGCAGTATTGTGTTAGTGCTCTTAGTGCTCTTTTTAAGCTAAAGGGGGTTCTTGAAAGTATTGCTGCATCATCTGCATAGGCAGAACTGAGATATGCCTTCCCTCCAGTTTTGGAGGATGGAAGTTATTATTGACAAGGAAAAAAAAAAGGAATAATAATAATACATAATAATACATAATAATGCATAAACACACAACAATAAACATACAAATCCACTAAGAAAAGGGGGGAAAGACTTCTTCCAGAGATGAGGTTTCAGCCTTAATTGAAAAAAGATATCCGTTCCATAGTAAAAAAAGAGTAAAAAAGAAAAATTTAAAGAAAAAAGTATCAACAGTAATAATAACTTTAACAATATTAACATCTGTTGAGTTAACGATTACTGAGTTAATCTTAGACTTATAACTATCATTATTTATAATCATTTATATGATTTTAATAGTAACAATAGTAATAATTATTTCCTTCCCTTTTTTCAGAACCACACCTACAGCAAGTATTTTTTTTAAAAAAAAAAGAACACTTTTTAACTCTCTTCAGCCAGAAAATAGATGTCTGAGAATTTTGTACATCTCATTATATTGTTATGTATAAATATGTAGAATATACAAAATACTAAAAATTCCTTAATTCTTTAATCCCTTTCTCATTAAAAAAATTAATCCTATCAATTTAGAATGATACTAACAATTAAATCCACTTACATTCTCCATTTTTAATATGGAGAAATGCCTTGAGTAATTCCCAGGCCTTACAAAATTTACTATTCACCTCATTTTCTAACATATAAGTTAGTTTGTCCCTCTGCAATCTCCCTTAATTTTCTAAATCATTCTTCCTTGGTAGGGATGGTAGCTATTCTCCAATGTCTGGCAAGAACTATTCTGGCCACTATAATCATGTTCCATGCCAATTTTTCAATCTTACCGTCCATCCTTTTATCAATCTTGAGAATACCCAATGAAATACCCAATTGGAAAAAATTTGGCATTAAATTGATTTCAGTCTTCATAATTTTCTGTAATTAGGCCAGTATAATAAACCAGATTTTTTTAACTCTATCACATCTCCACCACATATGGAAGAAGATGCCTATTTCTTTGTCACACTTGCAGCATTGATTTTTAGTATCTTTGTACATTCTGGCTATTCTGTCAAGTGAAAGGTACTAACTGTACATCACTTTCAATGAGTTTTCTTGCAAATTATAGAATTTTGTATACATAATTTTGTATGCATTACATTTCCACATTATTTCCCAGTATTCCATAAGAATATTGTGACCTGGGTCTTTGGTCCAACTTATCATGCAGTCTTTGACTGCATAATCTGCAAAGTTAGACTTAAGCAACATTCTGCATTCCTGGTGAGTAGGTGCTTATCTCCTTATAACAGATGGTCTTCAAATTCAGTTTGTAGCTCTATCTCACCTGCTGTCATATCTTTTTAAAATCTTTCCTTAATCTGTAAGTACAGGAATTCTTGGATTCCTTCTTCCCATAATTGTTTGCTTTCATTTGAATAGAATCTCCATTTTTAAAAAATAAATCTTTATATATGGTCCATTTCCTGTCTCTCTGTAATCCCATTATGGAAAGTGCCTCTATAGATGAAGCCCAAGATGGCAATTTAAGACACAATAACATTTTATTTATCTCCCAAACTCTAAATAGTGCCTTCCATATTATATGATTATGGAATGATTTCTGTACTTTGAGCTACAAGATTCTTGATCTCTGACACTGTTACTTGGTGATCAGAGCTTGTTGAACAGGGTGTTTATGTGGGTGTGCTGGAAGAAACACCCTAAGGTGAACTTGTGCTTGTTGGGATAAACCTCCCCAGCCCTAGTGAGCCTTGGGAGATAAGGGCAGTGTGATCTGTTGGGGGCAAGGCACCCTGTTTGATGGTTTGTTTGGCTGCTTGTGGGGTTGCTTTGTTGCTTGAAGGTTTGTTGGGTTGGTTGTGAATCTCTTTCCTTGCTTGGTTGTGAGTTAGTCTCCTTGCTGGTTTGTTAGTCTGCTTGCTTGCTTGGTAGGGAGTTTGTTTCCTTGCTGGTTTGTTTGGCTGCTTGCTTGATTGCTTGCTTGTTTGTGTGAGCTTGATGAGGGTTTGCTTGCTCATTAGTATTCTTCGTTGCTCATTAGTGTTCTATTGTATTGTGGTAACCTTGTGGGGTTGGCGTAAGGGTGATTGGCGGTGTGTGAGCTGAGTGGAGATTGTATCTATTATGTGAAAGTCCAGGTGCTCTCCCTGAACATGAGGTCCCGGGGGGTGGGAGTTGAGGAATCATAGAATCATAGAAATGTAGAGTTGGAAGAGACCACACAGGTCATCCAGTCCACCCCCCTGCCATGCAGGAACACTCTCAAAGCAATCCTGACAGATGGCCATCAAGCCTCTGCTTAAAAACCTCCAAGGAAGGAGACTCCACTACACTCCGAGGCAGCAGATTCCACTGCCAGACAGCCCTGACTGTCAGGAAGTTCTTCCTGAGGTTCAGGTGGAATCTCCTTTCCTGCAGCTTGAATCCATTGCTCCTTGTCCTGGTCTCTGGAGCAGCAGAAAACAAGCCCTCTCCTTCCTCTACGTGGCATCCCTTCAAATATTTAAATATGGCTATCATGTCCCCTCTTAACCTTCTCTTCTGCAGACTAAACATACCCAGCTGTCTAAGTCTATCCTTATAGGGCATGGCTTCCAGGCCCCTCACCATTTTGGTCGCACTCCTCTGGACTTGCTCCAGCTTGTCAATATCCATCTTGAATTGGGGTGCCCAGAACTGGACACAGTATTCAAGATGGGGTCTAACCAAAGCAGAGTAGAGTGGTACCAGTACCTCCCTCGATCTAGACACCATACTCCTATTGATGCAGCAGAGAATTGCATTGGCTTTCTTGGCTGCCGCATCACACTGCTGACTCATGTTCAGCTTGTGGTCTATGAAGACTCCTAGATCCCTTTCACACGTACTGCTATCCAGCCACGTGTCCTCCATCCTATATTTCTGTATTCCATTTTTTCTACCTACGTGTAGGACCTTATACTTCTCTCTGTTGAATTTCATTTTGTTCGCCTTGGCCCAGCTCTCCAATCTATCCAGGTCATTTTGAATTTTGATCCTGTCCTCAGGCGTATTAGCAACCCCTCCCAATTTGGTGTCATCTGCAAATTTGATGAGCATGTCCTCTATTCCTTCATCCAAGTCATTGATAAAAATATGGAACAGCACTGGGCCCAGGACAGAACCCTGTGGCACCCCGCTAGTCACTTCTCTCCAGGATGAAAAGCAGCCATTTGTGATAACCCTTTGGGTTTGGTTGGTCAACCAATTACAAATCCAACTAACAGTAGCTTTGTCCAGCCCCCATTTTACTAGCTTCTTTGCAAGAATGTTATGGGGAACTTTGTCGAAGGCCTTACTGAAATCGAGGTATGCTACATCCACAGCATTCCCTTCATCTATCAAGCTAGTAACTCTATCATAAAAAGAGATAAGATTAGTCTGGCATGACTTATTTTTGAGAAATCCATGTTGACTTCTCGTGATTACCGCGTTGCTTTCTAAATGATTAGAAACTGACTGCTTAATGATCTGCTCCAGGATCTTTCCGGGTACTGATGTCAGGCCGACTGGGCGATAATTATTTGGGTCCTCTTTTTTTCCCTTCTTGAAGATGGAGATAACATTTGCTCTCTTCCAGTCTGCTGGAACTTCTCCTGTCCTCCAAGATTTCTCAAAGATTATAGCAAGCGGTTCCAAAATGATCTCTGCCAGCTCTTTTAATATCCTAGGATGCAATTTCCCTGGCCCTGGAGATTTGGTCATCCAATGTGACCAGGTATTCCTGTACCACCTCTCTACTTATTATGTGCCTCATTTCCTCTGCTTCCTCTCCTGCTCCCCAACCGCCAGGTTGAGTGCTTGTATCCTTCTGGGGAAAAACTGAGGCAAAGAAGGTGTTAAGTGGTTCTGCCTTTTCTCTTCCCCCTGTAATTCGCCATCTTCTCTGCGCAGCGACCCTATCGTCTCCTTCTTTTTCCTTTTGCTGCGGACATATTTTAAAAAGCCCTTTTTATTGTTTTTGATGTCTCTGGCCAGCCTAAGTTCATTCTGTGCTTTAGCCTTTCTGACCTCCTCCCTACATTTCCTGGCTACTTGCTTAAATTCTTCTTTGGTGGTTTCCCCCTTCTTCCATTTCCTGTACATGTTTCTCTTAACACTTAACTCAGCTGAGAGTTCTTTAGTCAACCATTCTGGTTTCTTCAGATGCCTTCCATTTTTCCTCCTTATTGGCACAGTTTTAGACTGTACCTTCAGTATCTCCTTTTTAAGGAACTCCCATGCCTCTTTAACTCCTTTCCCTTTCACTATTCTTGACCATGGAATTCAGCAGCTCCCTAAGTTTACAGAAGTCCGCTTTTTTAAAATCTAAGATGAGTGTCTGGCTACACTTCTCTTCTCCTTCCCACTGAATGCCAAATTCCAGTAGGGCATGGTCACTAAAGATCCAACCACTTCTACCTCATTAGCAAGGTCATCCCTGTTGGTCAGGATCAGATCTAGAATATTTGATCCCCTTGTGGCCTCTTCCACCTTCTGGACCATGAAATTGTCTGCAAAACAAGCAAGAAACTTGCTGGACCTTGCTGTCTTGGCAGAGTTTGACTGCTAACATATATCCGGGTTATTGAAATCTCCTATTATTTCTGTATCTCTCCTCTTTGAATGTGCAGTCATTTGGTTGAGGAAGGCATCATCCAAGTCCTCAGCCTGGGTTGGAGGTCTATAGTAAACCTCCACCAGAATGTCCCTATTGTTTCTCGCTGCCTTAATTCTTACCCAAATGCTTTCGACCTGGCTTTCTGGGTTTAATTCCTGGATCTCTTCACAGGTGAAAACATCCTTGACATACAAGGCTACTCCTCCTCCTTTCTTGTTTGGTCTATTTTTACAAAATAGGCTATACCCCTCTATTCCTATATTCCAATCATGAGACTCATCCCACCAGGTCTCAGTGATGCCTATCAAATCGTATTTATTTTGTTGTACTAGGAGTACAAGCTCATCCTGCTTGTTTCCCATACTCCTTGCATTAGTGTAGAGACACTTAAGTCCCCGGGCCCTTCCTGCAAGTCCTGTACTATTGTTTCTACTCCTCCCGCCATTGGCCGCTTGTACTACTTGTCCAGTATCATTTGGGCCTTTTTCCCCTGTGCTCTCTGAGTCCTTGCCCTGAATAATATTGTCTCCCTCCCCAGTGGAACTTAGTTTAAAGACCTCTTAATCCTCCTTGCAAGACTGTTTGCAAAAACATTCCTGCCAAGTTTTGTGCTGAGAGTTGAGAGAGGAGCTAGCAGCCACTATGTAACTACAGCCTGAGAGCTTGGCAAGCAGAGCTTGGCAAACAGGTGGCTCAGGTGTTTTTTTAAAAAATTGACTTTCTTAATTGTTGAATATGAATAGTCAAGGACCTGCTGCGGTCACCTGCAAGAGCTGTGTCATTTGTTTTCTTGCCAGAGGATGTGGTTGGGTACACCTGTAGCAAATGCAAGTTGGTGGCCCTGTTGGAAGAGAAGGTCTAGCAGCTGGAGGCCTGTGTATCCAATCTTCAGATTATTAGGGAGGATGAGAATTTCTTGAATAGGGTGGAGAGGATCTTTTTGAATATAGTACACATGGGGAACATTGCTAAGGAGGAAGACATGGGGGACATTGCTGAGGAGGAAGCCAGTTCCCAATCACAGCAGACACACACATGGAGGAATGTTACACATAGAAGTAGAAGGACCAGGAACCAAATAGAGAGTTTGGAGCTACAGAATCAATTTCAAGCCCTCTCCCTTATTAGTGAAGAAATGGAATAGGAAGAAGAGCAATAGTGTCAGCTTGAAGAGAATGTTAATGAGGAAATGGAATAGCAGCAAGACCAACAGTGTCAGCCTAAAGAGGATGTTCAGGTGATCCTGGAAGAATCTACACATCAAGTAATCTCTGCCAAACCTCAGAGAAGATGAGTTGTGGTGGAGGGCTCCTTACTGAGAAGAACAGAAGCAACAATCTGCAAACCTTACAGGATGAATCATGAGTTGTGCTGTCTCTCTGGGGCCAAAATTCATGATGTAACCGAAAGGCTGACAAGACTGGTCAAGCACATTGACCATTACCCCTTACTTTGGTTCACATGGGAACTAATGACACTGTAAGGCACAGTTTTCAGGACATCACAAAGGATTATGAGGTTATAGGTAGGAAGCTGAAGGACCTTGGTGCACAGGTTGTAATTTCATCTCTCTTCCCTGTTGAAGGACATAGCCCACAAAGAAAGAGAAAAATAGTGGAGGTGAACAACTGGCCTGCAGATGGTGCCACCGGGAACAATTTGGCTTCTTGGACCATGGTATGCATTTTCACAGAGATGGTCTTCTGGCAGAGGATGAGGTGCACCTCACAGCTATTGCCAGGAATGTTTTTGCAAAGAGTCTCGCATATTTCATCAGTAGGGCTTTAAACTGAGTTCTGGCAGGGAGGGAGATAGTAGTATTCAGGACAGGAGTTCAGCAAGTGCTGAGGAGAACAGCCCTAATGTTATAGAAAGAGCAGAAAAGTAATACTAGAGACCCAACATGGTAGGAAAAGTAACTTTATTAAAGGGCTTGTGGGAATGGCACATGGCCTTAAATGTCTCTACACTAATGCAGAGAGCATGGGAAATAAGTAAGATGAACTGGAACTCTTAATACAACAGCATAAATATTATATAATTGGTATCACTGAAACCTACTGGGATGAGTCTCATGATTGGAATGTAGTAATTGGGGGTATAACCTATTTTGGAGAAAGAGACCAAACAAGAAAGGAGGAGAAGGAGGAGTTTTATATGTCAGGGATGTTTACACTTGTGAAGAGATCCATGACTGAAATCCAGGCAGCCAGGTCAAAAGCATCTGGGTAAGAATTAAAGGGGTGAGAAACAATAAGGATGTCATTGTGGGGATCTACTACAGAACCCCCAAACCAGACAGAAGATTTGGATGATGTTGTCATGGAGCACATTCAAAAAGGAGAGATGTAGTAGTAATGGGAGATTTCAACTATTCTGATAAATGTTGGAAGTCAAACTCTGCCAAGACCGCAAGGTCCAACAAGTTCCTCGCTTGCCTTGCAGACAATTTCATTGTCCAGAAAGTGGAAGAGGCAACAAGGCCATCAACTATTTTAGATCTGATCCTAACCAACAGGGATGACCTTGTTAATGAGGTAGAAGTGATGGAATCCTTAGGTGGGAATGACCATGCTCTATTGGAATTTTTTATTTAGCGGGAAGGGGAAGCCAAATGTAACCAGACATGCATTCTAGACTTTAAGAAAGCTGATTTCTGTAAACTTAGGGAATTACTGGCTGAAGGTCCATAGTCAAAAATACTGAAAGAGAAGGGAGTTCATGATGCATAGGAGTTTCTTAAAAGTGAGATACTGAAGGCACAATTTAAAACTTTTCCATTAAGGAAGTAAAATGGGAGGCATCTAAAGTAACCAGAATTGGTGACTAAAGAACTCTCAACTGAGCTAAGTGTTAAAAGAAACATCTACAAGAAATGGAAAAATAGGGAAATCACCAATGAGGAATTTCAATAAATAGCTAAGATATGTAGGAAAAAGAGATCCCACTTTAACCTCAGGAAGAACTTCCTGACAGTCAGAGCTGTCTAGCAGTGGAATCTGCTGCCTTGGAGTGTGGTGGAGTCTCCTTCTTCGGAAGTTTTTAAGTAGAGGCTGGATAGCCATCTGTTGGGAGCGCTTTGATGTGTATTCCTGCATTGTAGGTGGCCCCCGTGGTCTCTTCCAATGCTATTATTCTATGATTCTATGGTGCCCACATTGAGAGGTTCTGTATGTTTTGGATAGCACATCCACTTAATATAAGCATATTTATGAAGTGTTTGAAAGTGATCCTCCCAGATCCCTGAGCAGATGTGGCAGTCCACTGTAACTGTTGCATCACTTTGGGAGCTTGATGCAATATGCCAGAATAAAGCTGCTATTAGATTTGACTGCTGAATCAGTTGTGTTGAGTTATTCTTCATAGGTTCTTTGTTCCTGAACGCACACTATTTTTGGTACTCTTTCTTCTGCTGGAGCAGTTCCAGCACAACTTCTGGCATAGTATTTGATACATAAGCCTGGTAAGTAGTTATGAAAGTTTTTTTTTAGGATTAGCACATGCCTTGTCAAACCATGACTTTGAGTGGTGCTGTTGGTGCCTCCGGTGTGCAGTGTTTTTATGGCTTAGATGCTGGTGCAGCTCTTGGGTAAAGGGTTTTAATTCTTCAAAAGTTCATCAGGGGACTCAGCTGATATCAGAGCAGGCTGAAGACATAGAAGGCATTGATAAATGCTTCCTGATGGCATTAAAGAGAATTGGTAACAGTCCTCAGTGAGCATCTCCTGAGTGAAGTCACTTAGGTGTAAGTGAATTGAAAAATCATAGAATCATAGAATTTGAAGAGACCCCAGGGGCCATCGAGTCCAAGCCCCTGCTATGCAGAAACACACATCAAAGCATTCCCAACAGATGGCCATCCACCCTCTGCTTTAAAACCTCCAAAGAAGGAGACTACCACACTCCAACAGCATATTCCACTGCTGGACAGCTCTGACCATCAGGAAGTTCTTCCTGAAGTTCAAGTGGAAACTCCATTCCTGAAGCTTGAATGCATTGCTCCTTGTCTTAATCTCTGGAGCAGGGGAAAACAAGCCCACTCCCTCATCAACATGACATCCCTTCATATATTTAAACGTGGATACCATATCCCCTCTTAACCTTCTCTTCTGCACGCTAAACATACCCAGCTCCCTAAGCTGTTCCTCATAGGGCATGTCTTCCAGACCCTTCACCATTTTGGTCGCCCTCCTCTGGATGTGTTCCAGCTTATCAATATCCTTCTTGAATTGAGGTGCCCAGAACTGGACACAGTATTCCAAATGAGGCCTAACCAATGCAGAATAGAGTGGTACCATTACCTCCCTCAATCTAGACACCATACTCCTCTTGATGCAACCAAGGATCACATTGACTTTCTTGGCTGCTGCATCACACTGCTGACTCATGTTCAGCTTGTGATCTACCAAAACTCTTAGATCCCTTTCACATGTACTGCTCTCCAGCCACACATCCCCCATCTTATATTTTCTGCCTAAGTGTAGGACTTTACATTTCTTTCTGTTGAAATTCATTTTGTTAGCTTTGGTCCAGCTCTCCAATCTGTCAAGGCCATTCTGAAATTTTATCCTCTCCTCTGGTGTATTAGCAACCCCTCCCAATTTGGTGTCATCTGCAAATTTGATCAGCATGCTCTCTATTCCTTCATCCAAGTCATTGATGAAGATGTTGAATAGCACTGGGCCCAGGACAGGATCCTGTGCCACCCGCCTAGTCACTTTTCTCCAGGATGAAGAGAAGCCATTGGTGAGCACCCTCTGGGTTCAGTCAGTCAACCAATTACAAATTCACATGACAGTAGCACTGTCTAGCCCACATTTTACTAGCTTCTTTGCAAGAATATCATGGGGAACTTTGTCAAAGGCCTATTGAAGTCATGAAATACTTCATCCACAGCATTCTCTTCATCTATCAAGCTTGTAATTCTATCTTAAAAAGAGATAAGATTAGTCTGGCATGACTTGTTTTTGAGAAACCCATGTTGACTTTTAGTAACCACAGCATTACTTTCTTTTTTTTTTAATAACAATTTTATTAAATTTCACAGATAAAAAAGACTTTATTTAACCTGTAGTGCAATGTTTCTGATCTTCCACTCTGTTCTGGTCTTCGCTTCCCGAAACACACTCCACATATTACGTTTGTTGTATCACAATACATTGTTAATCTCAAACGTTGGAACATGCTTTCCCCTCTCCCCATTTCCACAATCAAAATACAGTCCTTTTCCCTTGACAGTTCCCAGCTATCGCCCATTATGGCCATTCTGCTTTTCTCTATTCAACAAATTTCAATTTATTCTCATTTGTCTATTTGTCTCTTCTAAATTCTGCTGTCTTTTCTTAAACACATCTATCAATGTATATCTGGCAGTCTGAACTATTACTACTGTTACAGTCATTCCTCTTCTTGCCCTGGATCTTATTATATTAAAAATGTCTTGTTTCCCACCTCCAGCTGTGTCCTATTCACCCATCTACCCTTCAACAATATCACAATGTCTGTATTAATGAAAATATATCCATCAAAAACGCAAGCTTAATTGATATTGCCAAAGTACATAGCCATTTTATCTAATTCAGAGCCCTGTGCATCATATCATCCCCCATTCCCCCCTCCCATCTGGAACTTTACTGCCCGGAACCTCATTTCCGAAGAATCTCTGTAATATCATTGCTGCTTGAATTCCAGGTTGCTTCGTCCCAGGGAGTGAGGATGTTTTGCTTAAGTGACCTTCCAGCACAGGCTTCGCAGTCTCAACAATCCAGACTCAGGAAAAAAAATTGGCAAACAAGTCTCAAACAACGGGAACACATCATCTCCTACCCTAAACTCCATTATTTTAAAATGTCTTGTTTCCCACTTCTATACTTATGCCCTATTCACCATCTCCCCTCTAACAATATCACAGTGTTATATTAGTGACCACATATCTAAATGTAAGCTTAATTGACATTGTTAAATTATTACCACTTTGTCTAATTCAGGACCCTGTGCCACTCCACCTCCCATTCTCCCCTCCCATTTGGAACTTCACTACCCAGAGTTTCATTTCTGAAGATTACTGTACTCTCTTAAAGTCCAAGTAGTTCCGTCCCTGAGGGTGAGGATATTTACTTGAATAATGTTCCAGCACAGGTTCACCAGTCTCACCAGTCCAAACTCAGGAAAAAAAAGAAAGTTAGGAAACAGTCTCAGACAACAAAAGCCAAAAAAAAGAAAAAGGCACTGCTCGATACCTGCTGCCCAAAGTATTCTTCCAGGTCAGAAATCCAGAGTCAAGAAGCCAAAACAACAATCCTCTCAGATCAACCAAAATAATCTGTAGAAATAAGGAGCTCAATGTCCAAATGGGGTTTATTCAATCTTGTAAAGTTCAGTCTTATTCTTTAGCCTGGTACCGGCCCTTTAATGAAAAGCCTCTAAGCCATTTCTTTAAAAACAGTCGCCCCTTTAAGACAAACTCTCAACCATCAACAGAAAAGCAAAAAAGCCTCTTAGTAATTTCTTTTAAAGCAGCTGCCCCTTTAAGATGAACTCTCAACCCTCCACAGAAAAACAGAAAAGCCTCTTAGCCATTTCTTTTAAATCAGCTGCTCCTTAAGAGAACTCTCCACTCACGTCCCTCTGGGTCCTTCCATTCCTATGCTCCTGCGCACCATTGCATGCTCGTTCTAGATGTGATATTTTCAAAAGCAAAGACCAGAGCAGGTACATGTTTTCTTATTATTTCAAATAAGTTTCTTGGTTAAAAGTCGACGGCAGCGCTTGTGCCACTCAGGCGATGATCCCACTGGCTCCATCATGGTTCTTCAACCCCATGGTGTTTTTGGCTCCCCCAGCTGGGTAGAGCCAGCCACCAGTTACAGGGGTCCCCTTCGGACCTCTCCTGCACCCCTCTTACCAGAGGGGTGTTTAGCCGCTTCTGGTGGTACAAAAAAAGTGGCTGGAATCCAGCGGGTGGCTGCTCGGAGCTGTGCCATTGCGCAGCTTCTTTCCGAGCTGCCGCTCATGCCTGCCAAGCGACCGGAAGAGCATTACTTTCTAAGCAGTTACAAACTGTCTGCTTAATTATCTGCTCTAGAATCTTTTCAGGTATTGACATCAGGCTGACTGGGTAATAATTATTTGGGTCCTCTTTTTTCCCTTTTTGAAGATGGGGACAACATTTGCTCTCCTCCAGTCTTCTGGGACTTCTCATGTTCCCCAAGAATTCTCAAAGATTATTGTAAGTGGTTCAGAAATTACTTCTTCCAGTTCTTTTAATATCCTTGAATGTAGTTCATCTGGCCCTGGTGACTTGAATTCATTTATAGTAGATAAGTATTCTTGTACTACTTCTTCACCTATACTGTGAAGAGTTTCTGCCACTTCCCCACCTGCTCCTGACCCCCCAGGTTGAGTACTTTTTTCCTAGTGAGAGAAAACTGAGGCAAAGAAGTTGTTGAGCAGTTCTGCCTTTTCTCTTTCCCCTGTTAGTACTTGGCTATTTTCTCCATGCAGGGACTCTATCGTTTCCTTGTTTTGGCCTTTGCTGCACACATATCTAAAAAAGCCCTTTTTATTGTTTTTAATCTCTCTGGCAAGCCTGAGTTCATTCTGTGCTTTAGCTTTTCTGACCTTCTCCCTACATATCCTGGCTATTTGCTTGAATTCCTCTTTGGTGGTTTCACCATTTTTCCATTTCCTGTACATGTCTCTTCTAACACTTAGCTCAGCTGAGAGTTCTTTAGTCAACCATTCCGGTTTCTTTATACACCTGCCATTTTTCCTCCTTATTGGCACAGTTTTGAATTGCACCTTTCCTATCTCGATCACTTTCAATCCTATGCCTAACTTCTAGGTCAGCATAGGGGAGAAGGTCTCTAGAAATGATTGCATAGTCACTAGCACTCATTCTGGAGCTAGATAGATAAGTGAATTCAGCTGGAACAGTCACTTTTCAGAGCACCATTTAGGATATGAAGGTTTAGCCTGAGGACTCTTTGGTCCAGATAAAGGCCTGCAAAATTTGATTTCTTCTCTTTTGAACAACAGGTGAGGTGAACTCCCTCATTCTTGAGGTTGGGAGGAGGGCATTTGTGCTGGACGTATAGAGTATGATCATTGGGGCCCAATCTAGCATTCAAATCACCCCCCAGGATTACAAATGCATTTGGATTTTGCAGTATGTGATTAGCAGTGTATTATTCCAGTTCAGCCCACAGAGTTCTGATTTGGGATTTCTTCTTCATTGGAGACATGTAGACATTTATCATCAGCAGAGTGCAATGGCTAAAATGGATTAGCACTGCCATGGCTTGTGTTTTAAATGTGGGAAGAGACCTTATTGTAGCACGTAGACTGATGGAAACCAGACCTCCCATGCCTCCCCTTGCTCTCCCTTGCTTCTTCCCTGGCTTTTCCGTAACTGAAAATGAATGAAAGCCATTTAGTAGTAGTTCCTTTTTGGTCCATGATTCCTGAATCAGTAAAATGTAGTGTTAAATGAGTCAGTGAAACAGGTCTGATAGATGCAAACTATCCAACAATGTTCCACATCACAAGGGTAACCTTGTGCTGTCACTTGATTGTCAAGTGATTGCACTGCAAACTAAAGACTGGGTGGGTTATTCCCCTGGTGGCAGTTGGTTCACATTAGCCAATGGATGGGATAGCTGTAGCTGTGTCTTCCTCTGTGGATGGTGGTATGGAACATCACATTCCCACTCTTTCTGCTTTGTCTGTTCTGGTAGGAAGGCTGGAAGAACCAGTGTGGCATGGGCAGCAAAATGTAAATCACTAGCAAACATGAATCCCATCTAAGAGAGCATCCTTAGGCTTATCCAGTGAGATAGGAGGTGGTGAGGGTTGTCTTTTCTGTAGGCAAGATTCAATCAGGATAATTTGAGTCTCCTGGAATTTAATTGTAGATGACAGTACAGTGCAAAGCATTTTAGGAGGAGGTGTTAACTGCCTGAGATTTCATAGCTTCTTTGAGTAGAAGTAGAGAGTCATTATGATATCACTTCCACTGTCACTGTCATTATCAGAGAAATCAGAGTGAGGTACTGACAGCTTTCTACAAGTCTATGGGGAAGGGAGTAGTTTCAGTGGGGCTGGGTTACTGTTGGAGTTTTGCTGGGCAGTAGAAGTGTGTGTCCAGATATGTGTGAGTTTTCTTCTCAGTTTAAAAATTCCCTAGTTTGTAGCTTGAACTTCCACCCTTGGTGTACACTTAGACTCTCCATCTTTGCCACAGCTGGCAGGTTTATTGCCTAAGTTCTCACAGCTTTTATCTGCAGGGTTATGTCTGTTTATCACCTTTGCTGTGATGAGATCATGGGCTGTGTTACCCTGATCTCTGGAGGTCCTGGGAGGAACACCTAAGTAACCAAACAGCAACACACTTTGGGGAGAATTAGCTGGAGCACTCACTAAAGCTAGCAAGAGACAGGGTAACTTAGCAGGATCTTGCAACCCAGCGTCTACAGGGTCAGGTCAGTCAAGCAGTCAGATGAGTTAAAATAATAACAATGATGTTTTACTGAATACAGACAAATATTAAAGACACCACAGGCACACAAATAACTAAGGAATCAGAGATTGACTTAGGGATTTTCGGAGGGAAATGGGTGATACGACACCTGTCTCGTAGTCCTGGACCTTGAGAGCAAAGTTGGGGCGCGATGAAAAAACTCGGCTCAAAAGAACGATCCGGGGTTGAGCAGTCTCGGTTACTGGAACCGAGGGGAAGGCTCACCAGGCAAAGCGGCAGCAAGGCGGTCGGGAACTCAGGAGCAATCCTAGGAAGGTCTTGGAATCAGGGGTTTTTATAGAGTGAATTGTGACTGCAGGCCATACCTTATTTGATAAGAACAATGTGATTTGGGAGTGGGACAAAGCCTTAGAAAGGTCAGAGTTTAGCATGATTGACTTAAAGCCGAATTAACAATAGTGTAGCTAGTATGCAAATGCGGAGCGCTTAGTACAGCTTTGTCAGGTTGCCTGCTCGGGGCAGGGAGCCTTCGTTAGTATCACGCATATGCAATGAGGTGTTTGCCGGAGAGGTCCCTGAAGCGGCGAACCGGCTGTATCTGGCCTGCCTGGGCAGAGAATGGAATGTCCAGCAATTATCGACCATGCCCGTTTACGTGCTTGTCTGGAGGCCTCAGAAACACATGGAGCGGGATGGCAGAGGAAAGCCGAATCGTTTGATATCAAAGTGATATCGAGTGCTATCTCCGGGCAGGCCTGGGATGCAGTAACAACTCTTGGAGAACAGGAGAAGTCTCAGCAGACTGGAGGAGAGCAAATGTTGTCTCCATCTTTCAAAGGGGAAAAAAGAGGACCCAGCCTCACATCAATACCAAGAAAGATCCTAGAGCAGATCATTAAACAGTCAGTTTGTAATTATTTAGAAAGCAATGCTTTGATTACTAAAAGTCAACACAGGCTTTTCAAAAACTAGTCATGCCAGACTAATCTTATCTCTTTTTATGATTGAGTTACAGTCTTGCTAGATGAAGGGAATGCTATGGATGTAGCGTATCTTGATTTCAATAAGGCCTCTGACAAAGTTCCCCATGACATTCTTGCAAAGAAGTTAGTAAAATGCGGGCTGGACAGTGCTATTGTCATGTGGATTTGTAATTGGTTGACTGACCAAACTCAAAGGGTGCTCACCAATGGTTTCTCTTCATCCTGGAGAGAAGTGACTAGTAGGATGCCACAGGGTTCTGTCCTGGGACAAGTACTATTCATCATCTTCATCAACGACTTGGATGAATTCAAGTCTCCAGGGCCAGATGAATTACATCCAAGGATATTAAAAGAACTGGCAGAAGTAATTTCAGAACCACTTGCAATAATGTTTGAGAACTCTGTTAAGATAATAACAATGATGTTTTATTGAATACAGACAAATATTAAAGACACCATAGGCACACAGATAACTAAGGAATCAGAGACTGACTTAAGGATTTTCGGAGGGAAATGGGTGATACGACACCTGTCTCGTAGTCCTGGACCTTGAGAGCGAAGTTGGGGTGCGATGAAGAAACTTGGCGCAATAGAGCGATCCGAGCGATCTGGGGTCGAGCAGTCTCAGTTACTGGAACTGAGGGGAAGGCTCGCCAGGCAAAGCAGCAGCAAGGCGGTCTGGAACGCGGGGTGGCAGAGGAAAGCCAAATTGTTTGATATCAAAAGAGATATCGAGTGCTATCTCCGGGCAGGCCTGGACCACAGTAACAATCCCCCCCCCCGAAAGTGAACGGTATTGGGACAAGATCAGACATTTTCCAATTAAACATTTTAAAACAATTTGGCGCCAAATGGAGGTCTACAGACTCCGGGGTCATATCACTCCTATGAGCAAAAGGCTTTTTGCAACATTCCTGTCTAGTAAGAAGCATTCCTTATCTAATTAAATCTAAACCTAACCACATTCGCACAGACAAACATCAATTTCCAAGTCATGGCAATGGAAGCAATATCAATGGCAATCAATAGTAGCAAAAGCGGTAAATGGTGACTAATGAAAGGACCCTCCCGCCAATGGAGAAAGGCAATATAGCGATGCAAAATGGAATAATCAAAGAAATACTGTAAATCCAATGCAGGGTCTGGCAATGGAAGTAATCCAAGGAGCAATCAGTTCAATGTGGATACTGGAATGAGAATTCACAGTCCAGGGGAGGGGAGATGCAAGCAAAAGTCTCTGCACCCACCCCCCCGGGAACAGGAAAAGTCTGGTAGCTGGAGCAAATGAGCAACATGAGTCCAAGTAGAGCTGGAACAGCACAAAAGATCCAAGTTTGTAGATACTCTAGCCAGGGAATGCTACCTGTTTGCATGAAGCAGCTCGCGAAGCGGCAAGCGGAGTAGTCCAAACGGCAAAAGTCTTTGTATTAGCACAGTAGTCCATAAAGTCCATTGGGGAGTGGCTGGATCACCTCGTCTGGGGTCTCCAACTGCGGTAACGGGAGCAGGTTGTCGTCTCGGGCTTGGCTCCTCGGCTGGAACAGTGATGTCTAGGCACTCGCCCCCTCCCCACAGTGCCCAGGGGTGGTGGACAAGTCCATGGGTAGTCTCGGCTCTCTGGAACCATAGACCTATAGCTCATGGAGGAAAAACTGACACAGTTGATAGCCAATGCAATTAAGAAATGCAAATAAATGGCAAGGAGCCTACTGGGAGTTGGGTTCGAATTCAGAAATTCAGGTCACCATGACTGAGAGGATTGCGAGCAGACAGGGATATAAATATCAACTGAGTCTAAGACTGTATTGGCCGTAGGACGACTGAAACGGTAGCAAGGTTGCTTGTTCAGGTCCCGCATTGATCCACTGGTCGATAGAGGCCACTGTTAACCTCCTCGCCCCATGATACTGGGATCTGTGGTTCCCATCTGCACACCGGACCTTAGGCCAGGTTCCAGTTAGCAGACAAGAAACCAAACTCATCCCCGCCTCCCAACACCAGGTCAAAGCCGGAGCTCCAAGCCTGATGATGTACCCGGGGGCTTCGAGCGGGCTCACCAATATAGCACTGATGGCTCAATGCTGGTCCCAAACCAGCAATATCACTACCTCATAAATATAAGCTGGACTCCGAGGGAAGACCTAAAGATTGGCCGCCCTCGTATAGGCTTTTTGAAGCTAACTGGAACAATTAAAACAAAAACACTACACTAACATTAAACCTATTTACATGGCGGGGCTATTTACAATAACTGGGGATTCGGAGGGGTTGCCACTCTGCCTCGATCCCCTTCAGACAATGGCCGTTCAACCATTGTTGAATGCCTCGTAAATTGAGACAAACATCTCAGACAAATTAATGGCTGGTAGTTGTCATTTAAGGAAGTCTGGCAAATTAGAGGGCTCACTTTGGGTCATTGGGCACCGGGATCTTCTGGCTCTGAGATTGCCACAGAGGTGGGATCAACTGGCTGACCCTTCCATTCCTTCAACTTAAGATGGAGGCTGGCATCTAATCCAAGTGCCTCCCGAAGTATCACATGTGTTGGCAGGATGGTGATCGAGGCAGAACCAAGAACTGTCTTGGCCCCTCTCAAAATCACTAGGGTTACAATAACTAGGGTGCCCCCAAACATGGAGGCCAGCTGGCACCAATACAGTTTTGCGGAGGGGAAGGCAGTAGCCAGGTCCACATACATGTGGCATTTGGAACTCTCCATTATTGAAATCTCCCATGCTGGACTGCAGACAAAGGGAGTAAGTGGAGTCAAGTTAGGGGTACCAGGGTGAGTGTCGCTGCTAACCTGGGCTCTGGCTGGGCAGCAGCCTCTTGTTGCTTGAATCTGCAGTCCCACGTGCAATTCCCTTGAAATAAGGCATGGAGAGGGTGGACCCTCTCTGCCAAGGATTCAAGAAAATCCCGGGGGAAACTGCAGGTCTCTAACAGGGGGCTCAGAGCAGGGACAATGGCGAGCTTTGGAAGCTTAGGGCTGGCTTCCCCTTGCTGTGCGTTCTCCCTGGCAATGTCCTGTGTTTTGTCCAATTGTGTGGTGGCTTCCTCCTGAACCTTAGCCTGGTGCAATCCTTTTCGGTATTCTGAAAGCGCCACTATCTCCGAGCTGGTTGGATTCGCACTCGGGGCTGAGTCAGAAGGAGGTGCAATCTGCTTAGCTCTGGTGTGCCTGGGGCACTTGGACTTTCTTAAGGGCTTGGATTGGGTCCCTCCCCCCCGCCATATCCGGGCAAGTGGATAGCGTCTGGGGTGGGCTCACCCTGTCTTTTCAGGTTCAGGAGCAGCACTTTTGGCGCTGCTCCGGAGTTTGCAGGAGGGGTGGCAGGGGTCTTTTCCCTATCAGTCCTAGTACCTGACTTCACCCTAGATCTACCCCATCTGTTGGGCTTTAGTTGAGCCACAATCCTCTGGGGGAGATCCCGGGACCGAGGGCACCCCTATCCTGAGAGGTCTAAGTCAGGGTAACACCCAGCCTGACAGGGACCACTGGTCACTGCATTCACGGGCTGGCTATTTCCCAGCAGTAGATGCCGGTCTAGGGCATCAAGGAGCTCGATGGTGGGTCTCCCATCAAAATGGCTCATGTCTAGTCCGAACCTTCTCAGCATGCCCCAGATTCTAACTCTGTACTAGGAATACATCTGGGCCGTGGGATTGTACCCATCAGACATCCCCCTGGGAGAGCCAGACTCAGAGGGCTGTCTGGGGGCAGTTGGCTGTGGTGGGAGATTTCCTGCCTTGCCAGGCTGGCTGCGGGAGTCTCTCCCCTGCTGTTGCCTACTGTCCTGTCTGGGGGCCGGGCACTAGTTCCAATCCCCACGTGGAACGGAATTCGGCGCTGTCTTCCTGTGTTGGGAGTGGGGGCCCTAGTTCAAATAAGTCACATCGGCTATGGGTTCCCAACTCCCGGCATCTCTCTTTTGGGCCTTGATGGGGGGTCAGAGGGAGCCAGCCTCTCGTAGCAGACCGGCGACCCAACGGAGGTTGTTCCCACAGTCCTCCCAAGACGTCGTGGTAGGGTCCACCAAACCTAGGGCCATCTTCGTTTTGTGGTTCAAGCCTCCGTACAACAGAGTCTTGAACTCCACAACGTCGAAGTTGTACCCACGGGCAGTCAGGAGAACCTTCTCGGCCAGAATGGCTAGTAGCTGCTTCCGTGCCACGTAAGCCTCAGGGTTCTCATGGGGACCCTCTTGCTCCATGACATAGAGCACACTCGCACTCTGTCCAGGCCAAAGGATCTTCACTACCTCTCTCATCCAGTCGTGGGCCTCAAGCCTAACTAGGCCCCAAGCCACCACGGCTGACTGAAGAGTAGGGAGCTCGGATGGGGACATGCAAAGCTTGGCCAGTTGGGTCAGGTCCTGACCGTTGGCTGTCAGGTGAGAATGTATCACCGCGTTCAGCCACATGATCCCAGTGGACCGGGTTAGGGGACCCAACTGGCCCGCGATGGCCTTAGCCTCGGTTTCCCTCCAGGGGACCCTAGTCTCCGTGACTTGATTCTCTTCGGTCTCTTCCTCAGAGGAACTGCCTTCACCTGTGGGTATAGTCCTGCGGGTCATGGACCTTGAAGGAGGGGAGCAGTTCCGGGCACACAGCCGATATCAGGGCCTTGTTTGTTTGAAGCTGGCTCTCCAATGCAGCAATCTGCCTCCTGCTGTTCCTTGACTTGCCCAACCATGAACTTGGCTACTGCTCGGGCATGATCCAGCTCAGCCTCTAAGGCATGGGCTTTCTCCTCCCAAGTTTGGGCCACTAACATGAGGTCGCTAAGCTTTTGTGCGGAGGCCTGCATGACAGACACAAAAGTTACCTTGTCTGCCCACAGCGCCTCAATCTTGGCCTGAAGCTGGGCATTTTCCCTTTCCAATTCTCCTAGCCTCCCCCGGGTCTCAACAAGGGCACTGCTAGTGTCTCTGGCCACAAGCCAAAGTCCCCAAGCAGCCAAAGCATCCTTTGATGACCTGAATGGGTTCCTTGATTTGCACGCCAGGGCGTACGCTTCATGGAGTGAGGTAAAGGGATCGGCCGTCTGGAACACAGAGTACTTCCAGGGGCATTTCCCCTTACTCAACACCCACATTTCTAACTTCCCTCAGACCTCTTCCTCCTGCATGAGGTCCTTAACTGTGACGGGGCTCTCCTTGGCCGTTTTCACTGCACAACTACACTTTTCTAACACAAACACAGGACCAGGAACTGGAGGGACAGGTAGGATCACCTAGACCCCTGAGGGAACTTCGGGGACGAACTTTCTGGAGCTACTCGCAGGAAGAGGGATGGGAACCTATCTCCAGCCTGCCCAAAGTCACTGTTGTACACCCAAGCCCAGTTTTACACCTTGACAGCACTGGGGATGAGAGGACGAGGAAACGGTTTGTGGATGGGAAGGTCACCTAGACCCAGGGAACCCTCAGGAGTACTCCGCCTACCTGAAAGGGGGTGACGAACACTAAAGAACTTACTATGCCGCCTGGCCAAGCAGCGGGGAAAAGGGATGGGAACCTAGACCAAACCATCCCTATCAGTTTTTCGGGTGGGGGGTACCTTCCTACACCTCAGGACAAACCTCTTAAAACCCTAAACCAGGTCAGGGTTCCACCCGCACCTATTACTCTATCAAATTCGGGACACACCCGAGAATTGAGAAGCTGGGACGCACCCGCGCCTTCCCTAACCTTAACAACCACAAATCCAAGAGGCAGAGGAAGGAGTATGAGAGGGGTTTCTCCTTCCTTAAGTGCTTTTCGTGTGCCTTGCTGCTAGAGTGTTGTATGAGTGTAGACTGTTCCTAATGTGCTAAACCTCAACACTTAGGATCCCAGCCCATGATAGACCCAAGATGGTGAAGTGATTCCCAGGGCAAGACAAAGAAAGAGAGGGGAACAGATTTCCACCCGATAGAGTTACTTCACACACACAGAAGTCACGCACACACTTGCCTGCCTACCAGCGTGCTAAACGGCTCGGCTGACCGTTCCCTAGGTCAGTACCACCCGATTGAAGGAGGTTCATGACTCCTTCTCAAATTAGGGGCACCGAGGTTGCCTGCGTTACTCCACCACTCTGTTACCCTGATCTCTGGGTGTCCCGGGAGGGACACCTAAATAACCAAACAACAACACACTTTGGGGAGAATTAGCTGGAGCACTCACTAAAGCTAGCGAGAGGCAGGGTAACTTAGCAGGATCTTGCAACCCAGCATCTATGGGGTCAGGTCAGTCAAGCAGTCAGACGAGTTAAAATAATAACAATGATGTTTTACTGAATACAGACAAATATTAAAGACACCACAGGCACACAGATAACTAAGGAATCAGAGATTGACTTAGGGATTTTCGGAGGGAAATGGGTGATACGACACCTGTCTCGTAGTCCTGGACCTTGAGAGCAAAGTTGGGGTGCAATAGAGCAATCCGAGCGATCCGGGGTTGAGCAGTCTGTTACTGGAACCGCGGGGAAGGCTCGCCAGGCAAAGCGGCAGCAAGGCGGTCGGGAACTCAGGAGCAATCCTAGGAAGGTCTTGGAATCAGGGGTTTTTATAGGGTGAATTGTGACTGCAGGCCATACCTTACTCGATGAGAACAATGCAATTTGGTAGTGGGACAAAGCCTTAGAAAGGTCAGAGTTTAGCATGATTGACTTAAAGCCAAATTAACAATAGTGTAGCCAGTATGCAAATGCGGAGCGCTTAGTACAGCTTTGTCATGTTGCCTGCTCGGGGCAGGGAGCCTTTGTTAGTGTCGCACATATGCAATGAGGTGTTTGCCGGAGAGGTCCCTGAAGCGATGAACTGGCTGTATCTGGCCTGCGTGGATGGAGAATGCAGTGTCCAGCAATTATCGACCGTACCTGTTTACATGCTCGTCTGGAGGCCTCACAAACACGTGGAGCAGGGTGGCAGAGGAAAGCCAAATTGTTTGATATCAGAAGAGATATTGAGTGCTATCTCCGGGCAGGCCTGGACTGCAGTAACAACTGATTCATCTTTAAAGACTCTGACAGTTTTGATATAGTGCATTTGCCATAAGAATTTACTCTTTTATGCATCTGTGAGGAACAAATGCCTGATTCAAGGTCAAAAATATGCACTTGATTGCTCTTGGGCTGGGTAAATAGTGAAAATCTTTTAAGTCAATTTTTCTGCTATGAGAGTTTAAAAGCTGGGAAAGGAATGTCACAATTGACTTGCTGCTGGTCCAAATATGGGCATTATGATGTATTTCTAGGAGGAGTTGTTTTTCCTGCAGCACATGGCAGTGTTTGGCTACAACTGGGTGCCCTGATGATGTTGAATAAGCTTCATCAGTGCAACCAACTTCTGCTGCCATTTTAATCCCCTGTTTGCCATGAGGGATTTGCATATCAAAGGCTTATTGGAATTGGTCCACCTTGATTGCAATATCATGTGGTCTCTGCAATATTAGAATCAAAGTTTCTGCAGACAGAAGAAAGACCTCATGGAAGGGTTGAGCAATATTATTATGGAAGATACTGCCAGCAAGTTCTGGGAGATTTTTTCTATTATCTCTGTTATCTCCCTGTTCCAGAGAGTAGCTTAAATTTAAACTTTGAAAAATTGGGGAGTCTGTTTTACCTAATTCAGACTTCTGTGACATCTTAGGTAGTGAAAAGGGAGCTGAGGTTGGATTGTATTATTTCTGCTGAGGGAAAAAATGAGTCAATCCTCATCTGTTTATCTGCTTTGAAGGATTCCTGGGTTCCAATATTACTATTGTTGAGATTGCTTGGGATTCTTCTTCTCTGTGTGTCATTTTAAGGTATATGGAGGGGATAAGGCCAGATTACAATTGGGAGTTTATTTCAGTAGTAGTCTGTTGCCATCTTGCCTTCCTCTCCCAATGATACTGTATGAACTTGGCATTCCCCACAGCTATTCTTCATATCTTTATACATCTTTGAAAGTCTCTCTGGTGTAAGATACCAGAGTAGACTTATTTTGTAATAATTTTCTTGAAGACCACAGCAAATTATATTTTTAATTTCTTTTGTCCATAGTCTTTCTCATTGGTTTATAGGTAGAGTGTATCCAAAGTTCTTTACCCAGTTGATCGTATATTCCTTGACTTGTTCATTTTTCATATCCATTTTCAGGAGAAATTTATATAGCTTGGTAGTCAGATGATCATCATTAGTACACAGTAGTAATTCAACATCTGATTTACTCATTTCAAAACTCTTGTTCTTTTTATCTTTCAAAAATCTTGAATAAAATTGTGTGAATGTCATTGTATATTACAACCTTCATCTTGTAATTGCTGTATTGATTTCATTTCATAGTTCTGATCCCTTTTAAAGAAAAGAATGTCATAAGTTAGCCAACATTGATCAGATCTCATTTCTGTTCTATAAAAGACTTTTTGTGGAGAGATCCAAAGAAGTGTTCTTAGACATAGTCTATTTATGTTTATTCCAGAGTTTTAATAGGCACATATAATACAATGATTATTAAAGACCACATTGACATTTACTTTGTCATGCCATAAATAGGCATACCACCCACATCTTAAATCATGGCCTTCTGAATTCAAAAGCTTGTTATCTTTTGATATCATTCCTTTTTAAATCCAAGTCAAAAATGAAGCTGCATAAAAATTTTAAATTTAGCAAACCAGGATCTCCTCTTTCTTTTGAGTCTTGTAGGACTTTAAATCTTACTTTAGGTTTTTTGCTCCCCAGACAAATTTCAATAAATCTTTTTGTCATATTTTGGATGCTGTTTCTTTAGTCAGTATTGGAATCACTTGGAGAAGAAATATCATTTTCCGAAGGATGTTCATCTTTATTGCTGAAATTCTTCCCAATAAAGAATTCAATAAAGAAATTCTTCCTAGTTAATTTTTTTGCCACTTTTCCAAGTCATTCTTAATCTCTCTCCAAGTCTTCATATAGTCTTCATACAATTGATTTGTGTTTCCAGTTAAATTAATACCTAAATATTTAACTCTCTTTTCAACTGTAATTCATTTTTATCATGTATAGTCTTTTGTTGTTGTTGTTAAACTATGGTCTTTTCTTTGATTATCTTCAAACCAGCAAGATTTCCACATTCTTTTATTTATTTATTTATTTATTTATTTATTTTTATTATTTATTTGTATCCCGCCTCTCCATATGGATCGAGGCGGCGAACAACTTACAAATAGCATGTATTTCAAAACATTTCTATACATGCCCCCAACAAGCTGGGTACTCATTTTACCGACCTGCAGAAGGATGGAAGGCTGAGTCAACCTTGGAGCCTGGCAGGATTGAACTCAGAACCTTGTGGCTTGCAGTACTGGCATTTAACCACTGCTCCACCATTTTTGTTGTAATTTCAGTATCGAATCCAATGGATTTTGCAGCATAATCACCAAATCATCAGTAAAGGTTTTTAGTTTAAATTCTGAGTTTCTAGTTTTAACTCCAGTTATTTCAATATCTTGTCTAATTGCAGAACTCAAAACTTCCATTGCTAAGAACAAACAAAACAAATAAAAGTGGAGGCAGATGGCATCCTTGTCTTGTTTCTTTCTGAATTGCAAAAGACTTAATCCTATCTCTATTAACTATTTTTCTTGCTAGCTGATTTGAATATATAGATTTAATCCAAGCTAAAACATTAGGACTAAAATTCGCCAAGGAAAAGCAAGTGCCAATTCAAATTATCAAATGCTTTTTCTGCATCCAAAAAGATTAATGCTCCTTGTTTTTCATTATGAGTTTCAAAATATTCAATCACATCCAGTACTGTTCTCATATTATCTTTCATCTATTCTCCAGATAGAAATCTGCTTTGGTCTTCATTTATATATTTATTCACTAATTTCTTAATTCTTTCAGGTAGGACCAAAGCAAAAATCTTATAATCATTGTTCAGCAGTGAGATTGATCTATAGTTCTTCAGCATACTTAAGTCTAGTCCTTTCTTTGGTATCAATGAAATGTTGGCTTCTTTCCAAAAATCTGGAATTAATCCAGATTCTAGAACATCATTCATTACAGTTTGCAATGGAAGCAATAATTCTTCTTTAGTGTTTTATATGTTATAATATTATAATATGTTTTTTAACAGTGTTTTATAATATGGGGGTCCCAATCTATCTGATTGAAGAGTCTTCTCTGTTTGCATTTTTTGAATGACTTGTTCAATCTCCAAAGTAGTAACTTTCCATTAATCTGTTCCTTTACTTCTTCTATCAACCTAAATAGGTTTTGTCTCTTCAAACCGTCTTCAATTTTGGTGTCATTTGTATTTTTGAATATAATTTTGAAAAATAATCATAAAACATCCTCTGTCAATTCTTATCTTTAGTAAATTATCACCTTTTAATTTCAAAACTATTCTTTTCTCTCTTTTCTTAATCTATAGGCAAGCCATTTGCCTGGCTTATTCTCATGTTCAAAATTTTTCTGTTTCAGCTTCTTTTCCATCTCTTCCATCATCAACATTGACAACTGATTTCTTAACAATCTTTTTTTTTTTTAATATCTTCATTTTTCAGAGATTTCTTTAACTTTAACTTTAATCTTTGTTTTTGATCTCATTTAGAATTTTCTATCATTTTTTTAAAAATTCAGGTGGTTTCTGGTAACAATTAAAATAATAAAGAGTTTTTAAAAAGAATTTTCTGTGTTTTCTCCATTTGTTTTCTTCTAAGTTCTCTAGTTACTTGGATAAAATGTCCTCTCATATATGCTTTACTTGTGTCCCAAACAGAATTAATATTTGTACCTTTATTCAATAATCCATCTTCTTCATCCTCTTGTCTAGTCAGTACAGTCAGTTTAATGATGTCAATGTAGCTTCTTGTTGATCAGACTCTTTAGTCTCATCTTTAATCTCTTGATTTATGTGGCTGTGTTTCTCCCTGCACCTTCTCTTGTTGAAATTCATTCTTGTAAACTCTTGTAATATCCTAAAAAAAAAATTTGTCTTTTCAATAGAAATCAAATGAAATCTTTCATTTCTATAATTAAAAATCATACCCTCAAGCCTAACCCAGGTAAAGAGAGTTTTCTTTCCTCTAAGCATGTTCACCAAAGGATTATAAATTTTCTTCTTCCTGAGAATTCTGGCTGGGATCTCTTTCAAAGGAATAAGCTGAGTATCTTGAATTTTCCATGGTGTCTTATGATGTTCAGAACTTGATCTCTCCATCTTCTGGATGAGAACTGAATTATTACATCTCTCAGTACTTTTATTCATCTAGCATAAGCTGAGTTAAGATGACAGGAAGTATTTATATTCAGTTCTATTTTATTTTCATTTTCTTCCAAAAATTTACTTTTTTATTATTTTTATTATCAGTTTTTAAAAATAAAGCTAAAAAAGGATATGTCTTACACTTAATCTCAAAATAAACAATAAAAATATAGACATTTTCCATCGTTGCAGAAATGAATAAAAATTTAAGTTAATAAAAGAGAGCGAATAGCAATAAACAATTTCAAATTATACAGTCTATAAATTATTGATTGTATCCATACAATTATAATTCTCTCCCAATAAATATGGATTATGAGATAGTATTTCTGTTAATTTATCCAATTCTGTGACTTCATAAAGCTTCAACAGCCAGACTTTGATCAACGGAGCCACTGAGTTTTTCCACCTCTATGTCAGGGTTATTCTGGCCATGGTTATCATATACAGCAACTCCCGTTTTTGTGTTTGCTTTAATCATTGTAGTTGTGGAGAATTATCTGTCATATTCAAGAGATAAATCTTTGGACAAAATGGGAATTGAATTCTTGTGGCCTCTGTTTTCTTAATATGGACTTGTTTCCAAAATCTTTTGATTGTAGGGCATCTCCACCATGAATGGAATAGTGTTCCTATGTCTTCACATTTCCAACGTGTGGAGTTTTTATTATTTGCCATCTTTGCTATCTGAAGCAGAGGTAGGTGTGTTACCCTGATTTCTGGGGTCCCTTGGGGGACACCTCAATGTGCTCCAAATAATGGGGAATGGGAATTAGCCAGATCACAAGCTATAGCACTACAAGAGGCAGGGCAACCTAGCAAGATCTTAAACCCAATTTTTATGGGGTCAGGCCAAGTCAAAAACCAAGCAAAGTTAGTTATAATTGTTTTCTTTATTTAAAAGACAGTCACTGTGCACTTACATACTCACTCACACAGACCTAAGAAAATAAAGGGAGGAGATTCGATAGGGGATTTTAAGAAGGATTTTCAGGGAAAATACTACACCTGATCCTGTAGCCCAGGTAGCCAGAAGAAAGTCAGTAAGTCTGGAGCGGAGATTCTCAGCACGTGGAAACTGAGGGGAAAGCTCAACAAACGGAGTGGCAGCAAGGTAGGATGACAACCATGAATGATCTGAGGATGCACTCAAAATCAGGGGTTCTTATAGGGAGAAATGTGCCTGTAGGGTAGTCCGTTCCCAGGGAAAACAATGGGTTTTGGGTTGGAGACAAAGCCTCCGAAAGGTCAGCACTTAAGATGATTGGATTTTGACGGAGTTGTCTATACTGCAGACAGTATGCAAACGGGGAGTGCTTGACAGTTGGGTAGTCAGAAGCGCTAATCTCGTCAAGCTGACGGTTTGGGGCAGAGAATCTTTTGTATGCTTGGTGCATATTTAATTTAGTTTCAAAGTGTACTTGCCTGGAGGTCTCTTGAAGATGTGTGCCAGAAAATTACTGGCGTGACTTAGGATTTTTCTTGTATTTTTCAGCCGTTCGGCCATGTCCGTGTGCATGCTTAACTGAGGGCCTCACAAGCACGTGGAGGGGAACAGTTTGGAATGGCCAATCTTTTTATATCAAATTATAAGCCCTGGGCTCAGACTATAGACCACAGTAACAGGTGCCATCTGTATAATAGCTTGTAGTAATTTTCTCTTAATCTGCAAGGTTTTATGATGTTCAGTGTGCTCTTCCAGGAGTTCTCCCATTGGTCTAATTCAATCAAGGTTCCTAAATCTTGTGCCCATTTAAGCATATTGTCTGTTACCACTTCTTTTTCTTGATCAAATTTTAGTAATTCTAGCTTTGTCATAGATAATATATGCATGCCAGTCGAAAGGGAGGTCAGATTCTTCTGCCTAATTTTTTAAAGTATTCCATTTGGTTAGCAGTTCATGTGGTAATACAGTTTCAAATCAGGAAAAGACATCCCTCCTCTTTCTTTGGCATCTTTTAGAATTTGGAATCTTATTTTAGGTTTCTTCCCTTTCCATATGAATTTTCTCAGATCTTTATCCCATTCCCAACATGGTTTGTAGTTTGTGATAATCGGTAGATTTTGGAACAGGAAATTCAATTTAGGCAGGATATTCATCTTTATGGCTGCTATTCTGCCCAGCAGTGAGAGATTGAGTTTCGTCCATCTTTGTAGTTTTTTTGTTACCTCTCACTAAGTGATTTTATGGTTATTATCAAAGAGAGCAGTGTTATTCTTTGTGATTTGGATACCTAAATATCTGACTTTTTTTTGAGAAAGTAAAGTCTGTGATTGATCCGATCTCCACTTCTTCAGACCTTGGTAAGTTTTTCGTTGTCAGTTGTGTTTCATCTTTATTGATTTTAAAACCTGATACTTCTCCAAATTCTCTCAATGTCACTAGTAATCTGGATATACTTGATGTTGGGTTTTCTAATAGAATGACAATTCCATTGGCAAAGGCTAGCAATTTGTAAATCTTTGATTTAATCTTAACACCTGAAATAAGCTGATCAGTCCGAATTTTTACGTTTAGTATTTCAATTACCATTAGAAATAACAATGGGGAAAAGGGACATCCTTGTCTAGTTCCTTTATTTATTGTCATGGTTTTTGTCCCCCCCCCAATTGATTAATATTTGTGCCTCCTGATATGTGTAAATTGCTTGGATCCATCTTATGAATTGCTTTCCCAAGTCTATCTTCTTGAAAACCTTGAACATGAATAACCAATTTACATTATCGAAGGCTTTCTCTGCATCTAGAAAGATGATTGCTAATTTTTTCTTGTTGTGAATGTGAAAACGTTCAGTGATGTTCACTAATGTATGAATATTAATTTTCATGTATCTTTTGTGGAGAAAACCGTTTTGGTCTTTGTGGATCCAAGATTGTAATACTTTTTAAAATCTTTCTACTAAAATAGAGGTGAATATTTGTAGTCTATGTTTAAGAGTGAAATAGGTCTGTAGTTTTTTAGTTCAGGTACATCTCTGCCTTCTTTTGGGATTAGTGTTATATTTGCTTGGCTCCATGATTGAGGTGACTTCTTAAGTGTTATTTCATTAATTAGTTTTTGTAATGGTGTAGCCAATTGTTTGTGGAAGATTTTATAGAAAATGGAGGAGAAACCATCTGGACATGGAGCTTTCCCTTCTTTCAGTTTCTTAATAGTGTTAAATATCTCTACTTTGGTAATTGGACAATTTAAATCATTCTTTTGTTCAGTCAGTTTTTGTATATTTAGTCTCTCCAAATAATTAATAATATGGTTGTTCACTGGTGTTTCCTTACATACTTTTTCTATAGTATTGGTGAATACTTCCTTGGTTTTATTTTGATGACTGTGAATAGGTTTCTTATCTTTGATCTCAGAGATTAATCATTTCTGTCTTTCTTCAGTCTATAAGACAGCCATTTGCTGGGCTTATTGGCATTTTCTTTTTTTTCTTTTTTTTAGTTTTTTTTAAAACTTATCTTTATTGTTCAAAAGTGCCTCCATATACCAAACACATCAATCAGTACCATCCCTAGTGATACATATACACATATAAATAACAAAAACAGAAAACAAAAAATAGCAAAAAAAGCCATCAAGTAAAAAAGATAGAAACAAACAAACAAAACAAAACAGCGTATATCTAAATCCACCATCACACTTAACAAGATAAATAGATAAGAAATAGATAAATCCTTATATGCACATGTTATACTGTCTGTTTCTTGGCTAGAACACAGGACAATCACTAAAACTACTCTTAATTAATATTTTGGGATATTACCAAAGATGAATTAAAAGGGCATTTTTATATTTTAATGTAATACAAGCTATATTATTCACCATACATTCATTACGTACTTTATAAATGATATGCAACTTTTTAACTTTTCATAATCAGACTGATTAGTTTAACTTATCATGTTACCCTGTGTTTTGGGGGGTCCCGGGAGGGGCGCCCAGATTGCCAAATAAAATACCAATTGGGGAAAATTAGCTGGAGCACTCTTTTGGCTAACGAGCGACAGGGTAACTTTGCAAGGACCTTTAAACCCAATGTCTATGGCTTCAGGTCAGGGAACAGGCACGCAGGGTTTAAAAGTAACCAAAAATAACAATTTTATTGAAACACAACAGAAAATAAATAACACACACACTAGCTAACTGAGAAACGGAATTGGAAAGCTTAAGGGTAGGCAATACGACTCCTGGTCTCATTGACCTTGGAGAAAGAGAGATGGGGTTCCAAAGAAGAAAGTTCAGCATAGCAGGCTGAGGGGAGTTCCTTGAGATGACCAACAGCATGGCGGGATGGCAGTCTAAAGTCATCCGAAGACCATTTGAAAATGAGGGGTTTTTATAGGGGAGAGGGTGCCTCTCAGCTATGGCAAGCCAGGTGAGAACAAAAAGAGTTTTGGCGCTGGACGAAGGATTTGGAATACCCATTGTAGAGCGCAGGCATGATGATAAATCTTCATACTGGGCAGTTCTAATCCTCCTCTCTCTTTTATATCTAAAAGGGTACTCCATTTAATCCTCGATGTTTTACCTTTCCAAATAATTTTTTAAAATTTTTATACCATAATTGGATTATATCTCCTCTTGTTATAATGGGTAGATTTTGAAAAAGATGCATCATTTTGGAAGAATGTTTGCTTTAACTGTAGCTATTCTACCAAACAGTGATAAATTTAATTTGGACCATTTTTGAAGATCCTCCTTAATTCTGTTTCAAGCTGGCTTTTAATTATTTTCATATAAGTCTGTGTGTTTATCAGAAATTATTATTCCTAAATATTTGATTTTCTTCTTTGTCTGAAAATGTGATTCTTTGTGCAGTTCAGTTTCTTCTTCCTTATTCATATTTTTTGTAATTATTACTGATTTATCTCTATTTAACTCCTGCCAATTCACCAAAATATTCTAAAGTTCCACGAAGTCTCCTTACAGATTTCTTTGGCTCTTCTAATATTATGACCAGATCATTTGCAAAACATCTCAGTTTGTATTCTTGATCCTGAATTTGAAGTCCTTTTATTTCAGGATCTCTCCTTATTTTCTTTTTTAGGATCTCCAGTATCATAATAAACAACAGGGATGAAAGAGGACAACCCTGGAGGGTACCTTTATTTATTTGTATTTTGTCAGATTTTTTGCCATTGATTATTATATTTGTGGATTGATTCTTATATATTGCATCAATCCATTTACAAAAATCTATTCCCAAATTCATTTTATTACTTGCTTCATAAAGATCCAATTACATTATCAAATGGTTTTTCAGCATCTAAGAACAACAATGCTAATTTTTTCTTAGTTAGATATCTCATAATTTTCAATAATGTTGAGGATTATTTTAATAGTATCTTTCATGTACCAGCCAGGTAAAAAACCAGCTTGATCACTATGTATGTATTCCTGTAAGATTCTTTTCAATCTGCCTGCTAATATAGATGCAAAAATTTTGTAATCCATATTTAATAAAGATATTGGTTGATAATTTTTAACCTCAAGAGGGTCTCTTTGAGGATAAGCATAATGTTAGTTAGTGTCCATGTTTGTTTCCTCACTAGGGTTGAATTTGAGTTCCTGACACCTTGAAAAACTTATGGAGGAAGAAAAACAGCACATGAAAGGTTCCCAGCATGGCATAAACTACACACTTCTTGAGAACTGTGCAAGAATTTGAAAAACTGAGTAGTTTTGCAGTAAAAACTTACACTCATAGTTTTAGGGGTGTTTTTTTTAAACTATGCATAGAATGCGTGCAGCTTTCTGAAGGAATAAAACCCATCTGCTTACCTTATTTTTCACTAGGAACTTGGAAAAATTGCAAAAAATACAAAACTAAATTGCACACTGTACTCGTATACAAACAATGTATGTGGGAAGAGACTGACATCATGGCTGCAGCCTTTGCTGGTTTGAAAGTCTGTAGGTTTTTCTGTGGAAAACAATATTGAACAAAAAATGTTGCACAACAAAAATCTACATAGAAATAGCAATGTTGCATAACAAAACCATGTGCTTATCTTTTGTGAAACATTGTTGGATTTTTTGAACATTATTGAATATTTTTGTTGTGTAATAATTGCTTTTTTCTATGGAAAAAACAGCAATTTTCCATAAAATACCTACTGCCTGGAATTGGTCATTTTTGTGCAAACCTCACAGTCTGAATTTCCTTTCCATACAAAAAGGAAAAAAATATTTTTAGTGAAGGGTTCACAGGATGCACAGTTCTCAGAAGAGGTTGTGTGGTTTCCGAAAAACTACATAGGTTTCTTGGCAAGCTCTGCTGTTCCCCATGATTGTGGGGAAACAATTCCTGATTGTCTCATGGTTATGGGACATAGAACTGTTTTGTCATTCTCAATATCAATCAGAATTTGAAACATTGAGATTTACCATACTTACTGTCAAGTGCAAACCCCAGGATTCCATAGGATGTTGAAAGTGGAATCAAAGCGCTATAACAGTCTCGTGCGGAAATGGCCACAGTTTTTGTTTCTGGAAAACAGATTCAACAGAGTAAGGGAAACCAGACTGCTAGCATAATAACAAAATGATCCCAACACTTAACTAGTATAATATTGCTAAAGCTATAATGTCTGAATTGTTTAAAAAAAGGCTCAGTGGAAAATTATGAAAATCAATTTCTGAAATATTGCACTGGAATGGATGTAATGTGTGATCAGTGGAAAGAAGAAGAGGAAGGACACAAGGGAAAGAAAGAGGGAGGGAAACTCAGCAAATTTCAAGAACTACATGCAAATCCATAAATATGCATGTGCAATCAAAATAAAGAAATGAAAAGTCTCAGTACTTTGAGATAGTCTCAGTGAAACATCCCTCTTTGCCTTATCTTGTGATACCACACTCTGTTCATTGCATTTTGCTTCTCCATGCCGATGTCTCTCTTGTTCCTTCTATCTTGCCACTGCATCACTCATCCTGCCTTCCCTTCCTCCCTTGCCACATTCTCCCTTCCTTCCCACTCAGTCTCTCAACTAACTCCGTTACTCCCTCAATCATATTATTCGCTCTCCTTTCTCTTACACCCTCCTTTTAAAAATCCTGTGACTTTGCAATATGCCTCTTTCTTCTTGCACTTCACTGCTCTCGCAGCTCATTCTTCTTCTCTCTTACTCCCTCCTTTTCCTCATTTTGTGCCATTGCAATGTGCCTCTTTTGCTACTGCACCTTGCACCGCTGCCGTTACTGCTTCCCCCAGATATGATATGATATAACTGGCAAAATATAATTTCAATTGACATTAATATGGGAATTGGCTGCTAAGGTAGCCAAGCTGGTTAAGAGGTAAACAACTGGTCAGGCATGTACACAGAGGATTAGGCTTGCAACCTGTCCCTCCCCCCACCCGGTATGGTGAAGTCATAGGCAGGAGATCACTGGAAACTCCAAAACACAAAGGATCACTGCTAGCTCAGTGCTGTCTCATGAAGCAGAAAGATTCCCACTAAATCAATGATTGTCTCAAGCACCTTGTCTTCTCACTTGTACCTTCTCCATTATCCCTGATCCTGTCCTCAAACTACAGAGCTATCACACAGCCTTTGTCACCTACATGCTAAAACCATCAACGTATTTTCCTCACACGTTAAGACCATCAACTCATTCCAACCACCTTTTGCTCTACAACTCTACAACCTCCATTGTTTGCTCAGGCAGAATGCCATTTACACCCATTGCCCTTTTGGGCATCTTTATGCAGTACCTAAAATGCTGGACACCACAATGTCACTTTGAATCTCAATTTGGTCTCCCTTAGAGGAAAGTGTAAGCCACTTCACTACTCTTCTGGACTGGCGATTATAAGCAGCTTCTTAAGTCTCTGTCCAAATTTCCTTCCTTTCCTTTGGTTAACTCTTGTGTTGGTAACTCTTGCATGACTGGTTGAATCGTGTGTGTGTGCGTGTGTGATTGAATTCCCCTGTTTATTGAAACATTGAAACACAATTCTAGTTTACTTTTGACTCTCTGGCTGGTTTTCTTGCAAGGGCCCCACAGACGTTGGTGAAAAGATCCTGTTGGTTACCCCACCTCTTGCTGCCTTCTCAATTAGAACTAATTAATTCCTTATTTTTTCATTGAATTGCAGGTACTGCTGGAGGACCTCAAGGGGTACCATGAGTCTGAGGTAACAGATTTGGTTAACACTGCAATGTGTCCCTTTCTTGTTTCTTGTACTCCACCACTCACATTGCATACTCTCCCTTCCTTTCTTAGTCCTGAACTGATATGAAAAGAGATAAGAGTTTTGAGGCTTAATTCTAATAAAATATAACTGTGTTAATATATAATGTAAGAAAATGAATTTATGCTTAGCTGTCGGCCTGTGATTACATTGTGTATAAATTCAGATTGATTTACTAATGTATATTTAGCTGTTAAACCCTAAGCTCAAATGTGATTATTTCTACAATATTCCAGAGTGGTATGAGGTAGGCAATTATGAAGAATAACAAATAATGCATATGAAAATAAATTCTGTCAGCTGTAACTCAATTAGGGGTTTCCACTGTAGCAAACCTTTTATAGATTCAAGTCAGAAAGAGAGGCAATTAAATTGTAACTGAGTCAGAGTGAGAACAAATGTAGTTATTACTGATCTCCCCAAATATGTGTTAAAATCATTCTGATACACTGAAGTCCAGCTTATTAGATTTATGCCTCATTCAGATGTGTGTATCTGGTGTGGTATATCAGCATGCAAATTGAATTGGTCTGTTTTTCTGGCAAGTCTCCTATCACCTATTTGGAAGGCTATGGTAGGAAACAGGGAGAATTCATATATGATATTAAAATATTGGGACCCATTTGTATCATTTCCAGGATCATTTTCATCTCAGATTTACTAACTAGCATCTTAATGTGTGTCTTAACTTAGTGTGTCTGAATTATGAATCATAAAATCATGATACATAAAGCGTGATGTAGCATGATGTTATCTAGCTTCTGCCAAAGAGATAAAAGCCCCTAGCCCCCAGGTCATATTGAGATTGGTCTAAACTCTCCACATTGTATGGGATGTTCCTCTCCAGGATGGCAGTGACTTAGAATACACATTAATACAGAAGTCAATTCCCATCCCACATTCAGTCCCTGGCATCTCCAATAAAAAAAGAAGTTCAGGTGGCTGAGATTAGAAATAAACAATGCTTGAGGTCCATAAATCAATTTCCAGGTGCACTAGATAGTGATGACCTAGTTGAAGCAATGGTCTGACACATTATGCAGCACAATATGCAGCAGTTCCACATGCTCAGCCACTGAGGACCATTTGGGCTCTTGTTCATTTTGGATTGGTATCATTGCCTTACTGCATTTTAATGAGAAGGTGGTCCTTCCTGAACTGGTTTTGAAAAATAAACTTTTTAGGAATATATAATTGACACCTCTAAAATCTGGAAGAAATTGTTCAGGAAAGAATCAATATTGAACATGCCTTCTCATATTAAGGGGAAAGTGATTGGTCTGTCATGCCTAACAGTTGTTGAATGCTGGTCCATACAGTAGTATTGTGGCTCAGCCAGACACCCAATAAGACCTCAGTTAACCACTCATATAACCAGATACTTCTTCATACCATATATTCTGTGCATATAGAAAACTAGTATGTCAGGGAGAAGACCAAGCTAAAACCTATCTCCCTAACATTCTAGCTTACCATATGCAGGATTTTTAAAAAAGAGTTATGTGTGTGTTGAGTAATGTTAGTCTTTACTTCAGTACTGGAGTTCTACAGTAAAAAGTTAAATTTAGGGCATTTTCACACTACATTGTTATAGTGATATTATTCCACTTTCAACATCCTGTGGAATTCTGGGGTTTGTAGTTTAGTGACACCAAAGAGCTCTCTGGCTGAAAATTCTAAAGGCCCCTCCCTAAACTGCAAATGCCAGGATTCTATAGAATGTTGAAAAGCACTATAACAGTGTAGTATGGGAAGGCCCTAGTCTCAAATCACCTCTCTTTTAAAAGTTTGCACTGGCAACAACTGAATTGCTGAATGTATATTTCTTTCCTTTTTTCCCCCCAAAGGCAATTATTTCTGGAGGACACTGGAGAATCCCAAATGCTGTCCAGGTGTCAGAACCAGCATGGCTTCAAAGGCTCTGGATGACATAGATGTTGCACTGGAGCTTCACCCTGTGTGCTTTCTTAGATCATAGTCATGACTTGAAGCTTATATTGCACAGTTCTTCCCCAAGCAACAGCAGCTGCTCTCTCCTTGACCCTGTCAATGGCTTGCTCAGCTGCTTATTGCTGTTAGCTGCCATCAAGTTGACTTTGATTTATGGTGATCCTTTGAATGGTAGACCCCCAAGTTATCCAGTTATCAACAACTCTGCTCATGTCTTGCAGACTTATGGCAGTGGCTTTCTTGAGTCTATCCATCTGTAATGCAGTCTTCGTCTTTTCCTGTTGCTTTTTACCTTACCAAGTATCATTGTCATTTCTAGTGAGTCATGACATTTCCAGGTATGATAGTCTCCATTTAATTCATCTTGGCTTCTAAGAAGAGTTCAGGTTTGATTTGCTGTAGCACCTTGTAACCGGTTCCAGCCATATCTTCTGCTCTTTAGGAGAGAGGACCCCCTCATTCCATCAGCTGCCATCACACGCTAATTCACCCCACAACTCAGTAACTTAGTGGAAACTTACTGCAGTGTTTCACTTGAATTTTTCTCCACTCTCCAGAGACTTACCCTCCTTCTCCTGTGGGAGATGAAAATCCTATATACACCATGTGCACAAACTGTGCAAAGATGTGTAAATAGAGAGTGGAAAAGAAGAGATCTTTTAAGGAAAGTTTTTATTCTAAGTAAGGAATCTTATATTAGCACAAGGTATCTAGTGCTTTAAGGCACCTTCCTTCTGGTATTACTTAGGAGCAGTTACAAAATTATAGAACAGTGTAGAATATATTCAGCCAAAGTTAGAAAGAAAACATAAACTCTAATATGAGTAGCTGAACATTCCAGTCCATTCATGATACAGATGGGTCTTTGGATGTTCATGGAAAACTGGGAATTTGGCACCATGTATAACTTCTCAACCGGTAAGCATCTTGAAGCATTCACACTTCTCCCAAACTGATCATGCTCAATGGGCAACTGTCTTTTGTGATCTCTGTTGCTCCTTCATGAAGCTGACCCCAATAAATGTAAACATTAAATGTAATCAATCCTATTATTAACTCTTTTTTGGAGGGGAGACCATACCCCTGACTTGTGTTGCCCAGATCCCATTATCACAGACCCATTTATTTGTCTTTTTTTAAATATATATAATCTTTGTTGAATTTATCCACTCATAATCTATTTTCCTCACAACATACAACTATCCATATTCATATGCCCACCATTACAAAGTAACCAGCACTGCATATGTAAAATCAGTAGGATAGCATATGATAAGCATGAGGGAACCAAATGCCGCTATGATTCCCCTCCTCAATGTTGCATCTTAGAAGTTTAATCAAGATAATATTGAATCCTCTTGTTTAATTATTGTCTTAATACACTATAAGCTTTAACTTATCATACAATAAAATAAAACTATGCATAGATATTAAAATAGTATATTCTGTCTAAAGTCTACAGTTTTTAAAGGAAAAAAGACCAAAAAAGGGGACAGAAACAACAAATTGTCAATATTCCGTTTCACTTTTGTGGGTTATCTAGTCTGTTACCATAACAACATTTATAACCAGAAGCTTCTATCTCATAACAAGCAGCTCTAACTTTAGTAACTCCATGGTATTCTCCCAGCATGTCAGAATTCTATCCGTTACTGGGGCTTATTGGGGCATTTATAGTTCACACCTTCAACTGAGACATATAACAATTACAGCCAGTAATGCTAATAACAATACTAACTAGCCTGTGCCTCTATATATGAAGGAATCTACACATGACATTAAGATGTTTCAAACAGTAGTGTGGTGTTATACAATTTGATGAAGTATCGTAATCATCCTAAAAGTGTTATACCAAGAGTTAATTGTCATCAGGTTTACATAAGTTTTGTGAAACCAGCATCCATTCCTTTTTTATTTTTCCCTCATTTCTTCCCTTAACTATATGTGAAAGAACGTCCATTGTCTTCATTTCAAGAACTTCATAACACCAATCTTCACATGAGGGAGTGTCAGGTGGTCCCTCCATATTCAGTAGGGGAAAGTATTTAGTATGGGATATTTAATAAAAGCATGTAGCTGCTTGCTTGTAACAAAGAATGTCTACCAGAGACCGCTATGTAAACACCACCTGGAATTCAGCACTGATAGCGAGTACCAGTCTCAGTTAGTTCCTTCAAGGTCATTAGCTGACTGTTTACCATGGAAACGGATTGTTAAGCTATAACGTTTTGTCTCTGCAAATTTCCTTCAGTTCGATCACTGAAGTCTTGTACCCGCATCACGCTCCTAATAAATCATGCACTAGCATTGTTACTTTTGTGTGTGTGATCTCAGTTCCTGACAGGGAGTCTCACAGGTTTTCCATTTTCTTGTGAAAACTAGTCTGGCTGCCCTTATCAAATATAGTAAGATCCTCCAATCTTTAGAAAGGTTGGATGGCAGGTCTTGTGTCATATTTAACAAATAGAATTTAGGGATCATGGTGAATTTGCAACTGAATATTTATGAGATCTTATTATGTATGCTAATCCAGAACTTTTTCGTGCTTTGGCAATCCACCATAAAAGGTACCCAGCTCATTCTTACACTTCCAACACATTCCAGGAGTAGTTTTGTAAATTTTAAATAGTTTGGCTGGGTTAAATGCCATCTATGTAGCATTTTCATGTAATTTTCTTTTAAATTTTGTGTGGTGATGAATTTATATGAGTGTTTCCAGCTCTGCTCCCAATGTTGCAATAGAGTTATTTCGCCTGTGTTCCTAGCCCATTTAAGCATGGTGTTTTTTTATCATTTCTTCTTCTTTATCATGGAGAAGCAAGGTCTTGTAGAACTTCGACATTTGTTTAGCCTCATCATTGAAGATTATTTTCTTGAATTCATTCTGATCATTTTTTTTTTTTTTTTGGCTAAAGTCTCTGATTTAATGTCCATTTTAAAATACTCCAACAGCTGCCGGTAAGGGAACCAATTACATATTGTGTCATCCTTTGCTAATTCTTCTCGATATTTTAATCTGAGGGGCTTTGCAAAGAGAACTGGATTATATCTTTATATGTAAGCCATCTTTCTTCACAAGTTTTCCAGTGTCCAAAGAAGGCTTCCGGCGGTGAGATCCAAAGCGGCAACTTAGTATATATGATCTTTTAAATTTAAGCCAAACATTTAGTACTGCTTTTCGTAGGAAGTGGTTGGTGAATTCCTTATCAATTGTGGCTTTACCATACCACATGTAAGCATGCCACCCCATTCTCATATCCACACCCTCCAAGGCAAGTAATCTTCCGTTTCAGAGAGTTATCCACTCAGTCACCCAGATTAAGGCACTAGCATAGTAGTATGTCCTTAAGTCAGGCATACCACAGCCACCTCTCACTTTGAGATCAGTTAGTACACTCCATTTTATTCTTGGTTTATGACCGGCCCATATAAATCTAGACAGATCCTTTTTCCATACTGCAAATGGCTTATCATTTGTAATTATGGAGATATTTTGAAAAAGAAAATTCATCCTAGGCAGCACATTCATTTGAATAGCTGCAAGCCTACCCAAAAAAGAGAGGTTTAATTTATTCCAGTTTTCCAAATCTTTTTTTGATATTATTCCATGTCTTTGTATAATTATGATTAAATAGTTGATTATTCTGCTTGGATATCCAAATGCCTAGGTATCTAATTTTCTTTTCGATTTTAAAACTGGAAATCTTAACTAGCTCATTTTCTTCCTTTTTGCTAAGGTTCTTAGTCAGTATTGATGTTTTATCTTTGTTAACCTTGATTCCTGAATACTCCCCAAAAGTATTTAGAACATAAGTCAGCTTTGCCAGACTCGGGACTGGTTCTTCTAGAAAAAGACCAGGTCGTGTGCATATGCCTTTAATTTGAAAATATTTCCCTTCAGATGGAGACCCTTTATGTCCACATCGTTCCTCACTGTCCTATTCAAAAAGTTCAAGGACTGTTATAAAAAGAAAGGGAGACAGCGGACAACCTTGACGAGCCCCTTTTCTCAACTCAATTGTGTCTGATTTTTCTCCATTGATCAGAATTTGAACCTGTTGTTTTTTATAAATGGATCCCAGCTAAGACAATAAGTTCTTACCAGCGTCCATTCTTCGGAATGTTTGTATCAAAAAAGACCAACTAACCGAAAGCTTTTTCAGCATCTATAAAGACCAATGCCATCTGTTTTTCACTGTGGCACTCATAGTATTCAATTATGTTTAGAACTGTTCTAATGTTGCTACTGAGATATATTTTGGGCAAAAAGCCATTTTGATCATCATGGATTTGAAAAGGGAGTACTTTTTTCAGTCGGTCTGCCAAAATATTAGCCAGGAGTTTATGGTAAACGTTCAGCAAGGAAATTGGTCGATAGTTTTTAACATCCATCAGGTCCTTGTTCTCTTTCAGGATCAGAGTTATATGAGCATTTCTCTATGTCTCTGGAATACCATTGGCCAGGATTTTCTGACAGGTTTTTTGAAAGGAAGGGCTATATCTTCACCAAAAATTTTGTAGAAGTTAGGGGGAAAGCTGTCTGGGCCTGTTTTCAGATTCTTGATGGCTTCTATTATATCTACATAAGCAATAGAGTGATTTAATATTATTTTCTAATCATCTGAGAATTTTGGTATGTCTTGGCTATCTAGATAGGCTTGGAGGTTATTAAGTTCTTCTTCTGAGGTGGGTTTCTTACAATACAACTGCTTATAATAATCAAGAAAATCTTTTTTGATGACTTCTTGTTTGGTGAAAGTCAACATGCCACCTTTGATTTCAATTATTAGCTTTCTTTTTCTTTATGTAATCTTAACACTAACCACTTTCCCAGTTTGTTTGCTAATTCAAAAATGGTGCTGTTTGGTCAGTCTTATCCTTTTCCAATTTCTATCAGATTCTCTTCATTTAACTGGCTCTGTAATGTTTTAAATTCCACAATAAATTTTTTGTCAGCAGGCTTATGTCTTAATTCTTTTTCAACCTTGACAATATCCTCTAGGATTTTACAAGGTGTTTCTTCTTTTTTCTTCCTTGTCTCTGAACCCCGCTTTATGAAGTGGCCTCTTAGTACAGCTTTAAAGGCATCCCATACTGTTCTCATAGAGACCTCTGTTTTGGGATACTTATCCTATCAATTTGCAAGAGAAGAGTTTTAGAAGCAAAAAAAGTAACCAGTTCTGGACATCGAGTGGTGGTGGTCTGAATAGAAAGTATACCCTGGAGCATTGCCTTCTTTGAACCTTTAGGCATCAACAAGTGTTAGATTTTCCATCGAGAAAAAGCTATTAGGTAATTTTCCTTGCTTATGTTTGTTTTTATTCTTTTTATGGGAGGATCTGTCAAATGTCAAATGTAGGGTTCATAACTCCATTCATATCCCCCATTATTATAATATTTTCCTGATGTTTATTTCCCACATAATTTAGCACTTCATTGTGGATTTTTTTTTTAAAGAAGTCACCCCTACTACCTATTGGGGCATAGATTGCTACCACTAACAAGGTTGTGTCCTGTATTCATACTTCTATGCCAATATAATGACCTGTTCTGTCTTTGAACGCTTCTTCTGTGTTGTATTTGGAATTCTCATAAACTATCACTCCCTTCTTCTTCTTTTTTCACTAGTTGAAGCATAACAATATCCCTGTTTTGGGTTCCTCATGGATTTTAAATCTTGTGATCTCATGCGAACCTCTTGTAAACTTATTATATCCGAATGGGCTTTTTCCAAGGTATGGAAAATCTGTCTCTGTTTGTACTCCGAATTGATACCTTTCACATCCCAGGACTATATTTTGATATTCATGATTTCTTTCATTAATTTGTTAGCCATGAGGATTAACAAAAGTTGTTCCTTTTGAGACGATCTCTTCCTCTGTAGCAATAGGTCTGTTGGATCTTCCTCAGAGACTTCTTCCACTCCTTCTTGCTTATTTCCCTCAGAGTCCAATTCGGGTGCCTCAGTTCCTTCAGATAGTTCATCATCTTCATCCATGCTTCTTTCTTTCTTGGTCTCCACAGTTTTTTCCTCATCGCCATCCTGCATGTAAGATTCTGAAAACTTGCCTACCTTTTCTGTGCTGTCTGCTTTTTGAGCTTTGCTCTTAATTTCCTTCACGGCAGCTTGAGGTGTCAACCGATTATGAGTTTCATTTCTATTCTCATCCGTACTCTTGTTGGATCTAGCCTTTTCAAATTCTTTTTAAAGGCTAGTCATGATCTCTTTGAGTTTTGGGAGTGAATCAATTTTATACCTTCTTCATTTGTAGGATAAGGATAATCTTCCACCTTTTCCCACCTGCAATTTATATGATTCTTCAAAAGAAGTTGTGCCAGAGGTTTATAATCCTGTCTTTTTTTAAGGATATTAGATGGAATATCCTTAAAGATTTTTATCTCTTTTTCATTGATCACAAGTTGTTTGTTATAATTGGTTTGCAGAATCCTTTCCTTCATTACCACTCTGTTTAAACTAATAACTATGTCCCTGGGTAAACCTCATTCACATGAGATCCAGGAGTTGAGTCTGAAGATTTTGTCAGTACTTAGCTTGAACCTCTCAGTTGAGGTCCCCATGTAGTCTTCCAAAATAGGAATTAGCAGCTCATAAAGATTCTCTTCTGACATCTCAGGAAGACCTCTAAGTTTGACACATTTATCCCTATATTGAAGCTCTTGTAAATCAATCTGAGTCTGTTCTTCACTTTGTTTTTGAGCATTCATAGTTTTTTCAAGTTTTTTGTTCTGTTTCCTCAGCTCCTTTACATCTTCTTTCAGTCTTGACATATATTTTGAGAATCAATCCAGTTTGCAACCAAAAGATTCTAATTCTCTCTTCATGTCCAAGCCAATCTCCACTCGATTAGTTTTCAACTCCTGCCTTATTTCTTTCTTGAAATTCTTGAACTCTTCCAATAATTGTTGAATTTGTTGGGTCATGTCTAATGGTTTGGTGTCTGACTCCAATGCTGTTTTCACAGGTAAATCCACAGAAGATCTTCATACTGTTGGTTTTAATTTAATTTTCACCCTAGTATCCATATCACATTCAGTAGAGTTTGCTTACACTGTAGCTACTGTAAATGTCTCACCCTCTCTCTGCACATTACCCCCACAGTCTGTGATTTTCAATCTCAATCTCAATATCTCACATTATGTAATCTTCAGTCTCAATCTCAAAATGAGGCTTCCTTTTTGCAACTCAGATTACCTTGCTTCCCAAATAACAAAATCAATCTTATATCTAATCTAATCAGTCTTATATTGAGCTAATCTATATTAATACGTAATGAATTATAGGTGTAAATTAATTATACTTGTGCTTTATATGTAAAGTTATAAATAGGTTAATTGACTGCTTAAATAATTAATATAGTTACATATAATTACACATGACCATGATTTCATGAATGTAATAAACTAATCTCCCAATTAATTAAAAGGAAGTTAATTAAAGTTTAGGCATATAATCAGATTAATGTAATCAGTTGGTTAATCAAATTAATTCATATCCTCAATTTTCCAACTATAATGGATTAAAGGTTATCCTCAGAATTCCACTTGATTTCTCACTCACTTAGCCCCTATTTCTAACACACAGTTAATTCATTTCTTCACTTGGTGCTCTTCAGTAGCTTATACATTTAACATATACATATTAAATAACATATAACATAACATATACATGATGAGTATCATACACGAAGAGAACAAATATAATCAAATATAATCAAGTAAGAGGAATGATCAAATAATTCATTCTTCATAATAATTCATTCTGTTCATTCCATCACTTCATTCATGCTTTCCAATATCTTTCACTGTCTTCAATGTCTTTTAAGGGGAAAAGATATAATCAAGTATAATCCAATAAATCAAATCTTTACATAAAGTCTGTTCCAAAATGAATTGTGTAGGTAGAAGCACTCACTGTAACTTCATCTAGCATGAAGTATACGCAAGTATACACAGGCAAACTATCCCTCAGACGCAAGAACCTTAGGTAGGAGTCAAAGAGTATCAAGTGAGTTCAAAAGATTTCCTTTTCAGAGTATTTCAGTATGTTTCAAAATGTTTATAAACTATCAGTAAGCTATTAGAAATTGTAGGGTCAACAGTGTAAACAGCCGTTCCCGCAGTTCAACAGCTCAGCTCTCACCGTTTTATTTTAAAAAGACTTTCCCTTATCCCACCTTATGGAGTTGCAATTCTTAAGCAGTTCTCAAGCATTGGAGAGGGTGATGTAAGGTACACTGGTTAGTCTGGATCCGTAGCAGCCTCGAAGCAGACACTGCCATTACTCTCGCTCTAGCATTCCGTTGGAGCACAGGTTGCATCCACTTCAGCCCAGTATTATTATTGATGTTGTGTCGAGATGTAACATGTTGGCCTGGTAAGCTCCTTGGTCCACTCTCTTAATGCTCACAAGTACTTGTTGCCACAAAAAAAAAGGGGGGGGAGGAGAAAAAAGAAACTTAAGTCCCTCACCCTGAGTTTTAAAAGGAAGAAGCCTTCCAAAAACCCTCAGTATCTTCATGGAAGCATTTTAAATTAAAAAAAGTTGGTGGTGGCGCTTGTGCCAAAAAGGCTTTCTCTGTGTGGGTGTGGTGGCTCTATGGTCTATCCCGCTCCTGACGTATGCCCCCAAAAATGCTGGAGCTATGCCAGGGACTAGCATCTGACCCCCAGTGAGTCCCTACTGTACCCCCTTTACCAGGGGGGTATCTGCCAAGCTGGGAGATATAAAAAAAGAAGAAAAACCTCAGCTCGTCCACATGGGTGATAGCTTGGCTGGGAGCTCACAACGGAGCTCTTCCACCAAGCTGTCTATGCGGCGCCATGCAACCCAAAAGTCTATTTGTCTTTTTAATAGTCCACAGAACTCTCCTCAAGCACCACATTTCAAATGAATTGATTTTCTTCTGATTAGCTTTCTTCATTGTCCATCTTTCACACAGAAATCAAAAATTAAAAATCCACTGGGGCCATTTCCACACTAGACTGTTATAGTGCTATTATTCTACTTTCAACATCCTATGGAGTCCTGAAAGGCCCCTCCCTAAACTGCAGAACCCAGGATTCCATAGGATGTTGAAAGTGGAATAATAGCACTATGACAGTCTAGTGCAGAAATGACCACAGTTTCAAACAATTCCGTTGAGGAGCTAAAATGGGAAGTGTCTAAAGAAACCAGGATGGATGTCTAAAGAACCTTCAAATGAACTAAGATTTAGAACAGTCATGCACATGAAATGTAAAAATGGGGAAATCACCAAAGAGGAATTCAAACAAATAGCCAGAACATGTAGGGGAAAAGTCAGAAAAGCTAAACTGCAGAAGAAGCTCTGATGTGCGAAGGAGGCTAAAAACAATAAAAAGGGCTTTTTTTGGTTATGTCTTTAGCAAAAGAAAAAACAAGGAGATGGTAGGACCACTGTAAGGAGAAGATGAAGACACGGTAACAAGGGTCAGAGGAAATGCAGAACTACTCAACATCTCTGCCTTGATCTTCTCCCAAAAGAAAAATAGTGTTCAACCTGGAGAAAATGAAACTGATGATGTAAAAGGGGAAATGCAGCACCGCATAGGTAAAGAGACAGTACAGGAATGCTTGCCTACTCTAAATGGATTCAAGTCACCAGGGCCAGATGAACTGGGCCAAAGCTAACAAAATGAATTTTAACAGAGAGAATTGTAGGGTACTACGCTTCGGAAGAAAGAATGAAATGCACAGATATAGGATGGGTGGTACTTAGCTTGAAAGCAATGTGTGTGAAAGGAATCTAGGAGTCTTAGTTGATTGAGTCTTGAGACCTGAGTCTTAGTGAACTTGAGTCAGCAGTGTGATGCAGCAGCCATTTGTTATAATACAGAAACTCTAAAGCATTTATTAGGCTGTCCATGTCATTCCACTTTTTAGGGCATTCTTTTAATGTGATTTACATTAAATATAAATTTACCACTCACTTCTTTTTTCTAATGCAGTGTTAAGGCCTAAACTGTGCCAGACAGTAGCAGATATATGTTCGTAAATGTAAGTTACCCAAGTCATATTTAACTGGTTGAGACAGAAGCAATTTAAAGTGACAAGAGGATGGACAATGCTATGCTGGATTTTGCTAGTGATGTCACTTCTCACTGACAGTTCTTTTTCCAAAATATGTTTTCCTCTTGCTCAGCCATTTATTTAAAAATGTTGTTGTTATGTCCCTTTAAATTGATTTTGTCTTATGACAGTGCTATTACAAAATTTTTGTTCAGAAGGGGTTTGCCGTTGCCTTCCTCTGAGGCTGAGAGGCTGTAACTCATTCAAAGTCACTCAGGGTGTTTCTACTGTTTTAGTGGAGGATCTGTACTCTGGTCTCTTGGCTCAACTCTCAAACCACATAAATAGCAATAATTAATAGGTTTAGCTTGTTAGATGTTTGGAAGGTATAGCTCTTTTTCTGTCAGATCACGAAGTCAGAAATGCACCAGGAGAGAAAGGATTTTCATAGGAGGAAATGCAGTACATTGTTCTATGCAGGTTGGCTTGTTCTAATGAAGCAAGAAAGTTGTGAACCCTTGCCTGGAATGGAGGAATGAAGTGTGTGTGTGTGTGTGTGTGTGTGTGTGTGGTAGGGAAGTATGATTTGTTTGCTCATCAACAGGGCCTCAAACAACCAGTTCAGAATTTAAGATGGCTTTACTCCTGAGGGTCAGTATCTCTCCCCACACATGGCAGTTGATTGAACTTTTTGTTTTGTTTTGTTTTGTTTTTTGTGGAAGGGATAATTGGATTTGAAAAACACCATGGGACACACTTTTGGGGCCCTGATATTACATGCTTTTCTTGACCAGTTGTATCTACAATCCAGAAAGCTATAAATTTTCAAAGACTACATGACAGGGAAAAGGTATTATGAAGCCAAAAAGCAATTTTTGTCCTCCCCTCCTACAGGAGTGATTTTAACCAGGATATACTTGTTACCCCAAAACTTGGGTGACTCAGGGGTCCATCTGCAATGCCAGTATCTCCACATGTCAGTGGGGAATCAATTAGCTCAAAATTAGGAGGCCTGCGGGCGGGGGGACTAACTTAACAAGATCTTTCCACCTATGTTTACAGGATTATGCAGGAAAGAACCAGCCAGAGAATCCAAAAATGTAAACAAAAAATATGTTTTATTGGGAGATCCACACATGCACGCAAAAGATTCAAACACTCATGCACTCACACAAGTTCTAACCAAAGGTAAAGGGAAGAAAGTTGTGGATAGAGGAATTTTAGGATTCAGATGATAATTACCGGTCTGGAAAGAAGCAAAGAAAAGCAGCGATGTAGCTTAGGTAGGCTCCTAAGGACAATTCTCATTTAGGAATCAAATGGACAGCATAGCATTCAGTAAGTCGAAAAACTGAGAAACTGCTTGAAATCAAGAATTTTTATATTCAAATCTACACTATGAGTATGGGTGTGAATTGCTCTCCCAGCCAAGCGGACAATGGGAGTTGCAATACAAACAGTGAAGTCCAAATGGACGTAATTGTCTTAGTGTTTAGGTGACAAAGGCTGTTCTAAAAGCTCTGCATTTTGGAGAGGTTGGGAAGGCAAAGCAGGGAAGCATCCAGGTGTGAGAACAAGGGTTAGAACAATCACAGTTTGGTGGGAACTTTTCCTTTCTGCTCCAGGATGTCCAGTTTTTAGCATAAGCCTGTTGTCTCTAGAATTGCCTTACAATCTGCCTGACAATGGCTTCAGTTTCACCTAGGAGGGCATGTGGGTGACTTGCCTTACCATCTCACTTTTATAGTTAGTAATTTTCCTCTTTCTAGCTTGACCTTCCAGTCACTTCAAATTTCCATTTTCTATCAATGCCAATTTATGTAGTTGCCTATTACAATATTACCAATTAAACCATATCAATCTTTGGGAGTGCATGAGTCCATAACATACTTGCTGAGGGAAACACTCTGAAGCATATGCAGGCTGAAGCCATTGGGACAAGTGGATGCTGTTTAGACATAATGGCAAACAACTGCAAAAGAAGAGACCAAACATAGCAGCTTGGCTGTGATATAAGCTCGGGAGGCATGGGGAGGAGAGTGTGGGGCTGGAGAGTAGTCCTCCAAAAGGCAGGACATTGAGCAGAGGGGAAGGAGAAATAGAAGAGGAATGACAGGAGAAAGATGTGCTGCCATCTTATCAGTGAGACAAACTGTGTGAGCAAATACAGCTATTGTTTAAAGAGAAGGCAGTGGAAGCATCTGGACAGTGGCACCATCTAGCGATCTCTGATGTTAAAGCAACCAGACATGCATATTTGATGGACTACCTGTGTGTATTTAAGTAGCACACTTCCCTGGGTGCCAGGGAGACAAAAGGCTGGGTAGTAGCTGTAAGAACCTTGACTAGAAGGAAGTGGATAGCCAGCAGAAAATGATCCAACTCACTACAAAGAGTAATTTGAACTTTTGTGTGACCGTGCAAACTGAGGCATTGTGTTCCACTCCCAATGGAGGAGAGGTGAACTGCAATATTGATGCACAAGGTGTTAAGAAAGAAGGAATGTTATTCATAACTTCTTTCCCAAAACAGAATCCCTCAAGTGAAAGGATTAGAAGGTAGTCTTCTCAGCAATACCCTCTCTCTTCCAATTTTCCATCCTGGGTGCTTTCACAGAAAAGAAGTTACTTTGGGCACTACATTGCCTTTCTGGAATCTCAAGGGATGCAATGGTGGAAGAGAAGAAAGATTTCTTTGCTGTCACCCCTTGTTCAGCAAAGGATTTCCAATGAGTCTAGCTTGTATTTGGTTCATGGCTTCTGCCATCATCACTCTATCCCACTTATTTCATCTCTTCCAGCTCCCTAGTAAACCAGCATGTTTGCTTGGCTCCACTCCATGAGAGGGGACACTTAGAAGAAAGCAACTCCACTGCCCTGACCACTTCTGTATTCCAGAGATCAGCCAATGCTTTGACGAGACGATGATGATGACAATGATGTGTTTCTCCCAAAATTAGGACTCAAGGTGGCTTTTGATTTCAAAAACATTAGAATTAAAAACACACAAAAGGGGGGACAATAAAGTAAGATTAAACTACCAAAATTATTTAAAACTATACCTGAAAAAAGTCAAAATACTGTTAAAAAGGTAAAAACTCTTTAAAACAATTAAATGTAAAACAGTACAGTGTCCTCAGCCACTCTTTGAAAACTTCCTATTTTAAAAACCTGCTGGAATAAAAAGATTTTACCTGGTGACAGGACAGTGGGGAGGGGGTCATTCTGGCCTCCCTGAGAAGGGAATTCCAGAGTCTAGGCATAGCCACTGAGAAGGCCCTCTCTTGTGTTCCTACCAACAGTGCCTATCACGCTGTTACTGCAGTTGCTAGCCCGGATTTGTGTGATATTAGATATCACTTTGATATCAATAATTTGGCTTTATTCTACCATCCCTCTCCACGTGTCTGCGATGTCCCCCGGACAAGCTCGCAGACAGGCACAGCCACTAATCACTGTAATATTCCAACACAATACAGGCTGGTCAGAAATAACCGTCCCGCCGCTTCAGGAGACCTCAAAGGCATGTACGCTATTATGTATGCACACTACTTACAAAGAACTCCGTGCCCCGAGCAGGAGGCTTGATTAGGAGAATCCTCATCTGTCAAGCACTCCGCGTTTGCATACTGTCTACTCCTTTGTCAATTCGGACTTAACTCAATCATGCTAAATTCTGACCTTTCGGAGGCTTTGTCTCCAGCCCGAAACTCATTGTTTTCCACAAGTACGGACTAGCCTGTGGCTACATTTCTCCCTATATAAACCCCTGACTTTGTGAGCTTCTTTGGATCACTCCCGACTTTCATCCAGCCTTGCTGCCACTTTGCTTGGCAAGCCTTCCCCTCAGTCCCACATACTGAGACTTCATAGCTCCGAACTCAATCTGCAGACTACCCGGGCTTCAGGACAGGCGTAGTATCACCCAAACCAACAATTCCTCTTAAAAATCCCTCTATCTCACTCCAACCTTTATTTCTTTGGTTCTCTGAGTGAGTGTGTTGCATACACTGTTTGATTGTATTTTAATAAAGATCACAATTATTATTTCAATCCTGTTTGCTCCTTTACTCGGCCTGACCCCGTAGACATTGGGTAAAAGATTCCGTTCCATTGCCCTGCCTCTCGCATTGCTAGCTTGTGCTTTTGGCTAATTTCCCCCAACTTATATAATTGAGAGCACATTTAAGTGTCCCTCCCGGGACCCCCAGAAAACAGAGTAACAATGCCTATCATAGTGGTGGGACTGGGAGAAGGGCACTTCCTGATGATCTTGGGAACCACAAGGGCAGTCTACCAGATAGCCTTGACTGGAGTCATGTAGGGCTTTATAGGTCATAACCAGCACTTTGAAACTGTGCCCAGAAGCAAATTGGCAGCCAGCAAACCTGTTTTAACATGGTCCCTGTAACTTGACCTGCTTAACAGTCTGGCTGCAATTCTTTGTACTAGCTGAAATTTCTGAATTCTCTTCAAAGGCAGTCTCATGTACAGCCTGCTACAGTAATCATAATGGGATGTAACTAAGGCACATAGCACTGTGGCCAGATCCAGCTTCTGAAGGAATGAGTGCTGTTCATACACAAGCTTTAAATGTGCAAAAACTCTCCTGCACATCACAGAAACCTGGGTCTCCAGGTTGAAAGCTGAGTCCAAAGTCATTTCTGCTCTATAGTAAGATTATTCCACTTTTAACATGCTATGGAATCCTGGGGTTTGCAGGGTTCAAAGGCCCCTCCCTCAACTGCAAATCCCAGGATTCCATAGAATGTTGAAAGTGGAATAATCACACTATAACAGTCTAGTGAGGAAATGTCCCAAGAGTACCCAAAAACTGTGAACCTGTGTTTTCAGTGGGACTGTCAGCTCATCTAACACAGGTTGAATCCCTATTCCCTGATCTGCTTTTTGATTGACCTGGAGCACCACTGTCTTCTATGGATTAAGTTTCAATTCACCTTAGAATCATAGAATCATAGAGTTGGAAGAGACCCCAGGAGCCATCGAGTCCAACTGCCTGCTATGCACGAACACCCATCAAAGTATTCCCAACAGATGGCCATCCAGCTTCTGCTTAAAAACCTCCAAAGAAGGATTGTCCACCACACTCCAATGCAGCATATTCCACTGCCGGACAGCTCTGACCATCAGGAAGTTCTTCTTGAGGTTCAAGTGGAATCTCTTTCCCTGCAGCTTGAATCCATTGCTCCTTGTCCTAGTCTCTGGAGTGGCAGAGAACAAGCCCACTCCCTCCTCAACGTGATATCCCTTCAAATATTTAAACATGGCTATCATGTCCCATCTTAACCTTCTCTTCTGCAGACTAAACATTCTGAGCTCCCTAAGGCGTTTTTCATAGGCTTGGCTTCCAGACCCTTCACCATTTTGGTTGGTCTCCTCTGGACACGTTCCAGCTTGTCGACATCCTTCTTGAATTGAGGTGCCCAGAACTGGACACAGTATTCCAAATGAGGCCTAACCAATGCAGAATAGAGTGGTACCATTATCTCCCTCAATCTAGACACCATACTCCTATTGATGCAATCAAGAATTGCATTGGCTTTCTTGGCTGACGCATCACACTGCTGACTCATGTTCAGCTTGTGATCTACCAAGACTCCTAGATCCCTTTCACACAAACTGCTATCCAGCCATGTGTTCCCCATCCTATATTTGTGCCTTCCATTTTTTCTGCCTAAGTGTTGCAATTCATTTTGCCAGCTTTGGCCCAGCTCTCTAATCTGTCAAGGTTCTTTTGAAATTTGATCCTATCCTCTGGTGTATTAGCAACCCCTCCTAATTTGGTGTCATCTGCAAATTTGACCAGCATGCCCTCCACTCCTTCATCCAAGTAATTGATGAAGATGTTGAACAGCACTGGGCCCAGGACAGAACCCTGTGACACCCCACTAGTCACTTCTCTCCAGGATGAAAAGCAGCCATTAGTGATCACCCTTTGGGTTCAGTCGGTCAACCAATTACAAATCCAACTAACAGTAGCCCTGTCCAGACCACATTGTACTAGCTTCTTTGCAAGAATGTCACAGGGAACTCTGTCAAAGGCCTTACTGAGGTCAAGATATGCTATGTCTACTGCATTCCCTTCGTCTATCAAGCTTGTAACCCTATCATAAAAAAAGAAGATTAGTCTGGCATGACTTATTTCTGAGAAATCCATGCTGGCTTTTAGTGATTATGGCATTGCTTTCTAAGTAATTACAAACTGACTGTTTAATGATCTGCTCTAGGATCTTTCCTGGAATTGATGTCAGTCTGACCAGGCAATAATTATTAGGGTCCTCTTTTTTCCCCTTCTTGAAGATGGGGATGACATTTGCCCTCCTCCAGTCTGCTGGGACTTCTCCTGTTCTCCAAGCGTTCTCAAAGATTATTGCAAGTTCAGAAATAACTTCTGCCAGTTCTTTTAATATTCTTGGATGTAATTCATCTGGCTCTGGAGACTTGAGTTCATCTAGTTTAGCCAGATATTCCTGTACTACTTCTCTGCTTATTCTGTGCTGCATTCCCCCCCCCGCCTTCCTCACCTACTCCCCACGCCCCAAGTTGGGTACTTCTATCCTTCTGGAAGAAAACTGAGGCAAAGAAGGTATTGAGTAGTTCTGCCTTCTCTCTTCCCCCCTTTATTAACTGGTCACCTTCTCCACACAGTGATCCTATCATTTCTTTCTTTTTCCTTTTGCTGCAGACATATCCAAAAAAGCCCTTTTTATTGTTTTTGATGTCTCTGGCAAGACTGAGTTCATTCTGTGCTTTAGCTTTTCTGACTTTCTCCCTACATCTCCTGGCTATTTGCTTGAATTCCGATTTGGTGGTTTCACCATTTTTCCATTTCCTGTACATGTTTCTTTTAACACTTAAACCATTTCTGCACCACAGTGTTAAAGTGCTGCTATTCCACTATCAACCTCCTATGGAATTCTGGGGTTTGTAGTTTAGGGAAAGGCACTTTGAATTCTCAGCCGAAGAGCTCTTTGCTCGCAGTAAACTACAAACCCCAGAATTCCACAGGGCATTGAAAGTGGAATAGCAGCAGTTTAACACTGTAGTGCGGAAATGGCCCTTGCTCAGTTGAGAGTTCTTCATTCAACCATTCCGGTTTCTTTAGACTCCTGCCATTTTTCCTCCTTATTGGCACAGTTTTCAATTGTGCCTTCAGTATCTCACTTTTAAGAAACTCCCATCCATCATGAACTCCTTTCTCTTTTAGTATTCTTGTCCACAGGATTTCAACAAGTAACTCCCCAAGTTTAGAGAAATCAGCTTTCTTAAAGTTTAGGATGCGTGTCTGGCTACACTTGACTTCTTCCCACTGAATGACAAACTCCAAAAGAGCATGGTCACTCCCTCCTAAGGATCCCACCACTTCCACCTCATCAACTAGGTCATCTCTGTTGATCAGGATCAGATCTAAAATAGCCAGTCCCCTTGTCGCCTCTTCCACCGTCTCGACCATGAAATTGCAAGGCAAGTGAGGAACCTGTTGGACTTTGCAGTCTTTGCAGAATTTGACTAATGAGAAAAATATCAGGATAATTGAAATCTCCCATTACTACAGTATCTCTCCTTTTCGAATATGTGGTCATCTGCTCCAGGAAGGCCTCATCCATGTCCTCAGGCTGACCCGGAGGCCTGTAGCAAACCCCCACAATTATATCCCTATTGTTTGTTGCTCCCTTAATTCTTACCCAGATACTCTCGACTTGGCTTCCTGGATTTAAGTTGTGGATCTCTTCACAAATGAAAACATCCTTGATATATAAGGCTACTCCTCCTCTTTTCTTGTTTGTTCTATTTCTGCGAAATAGGCTATACCCCCTTATTCCTACATTCCAATCATGCGATTCATCCCATCAGGCTTCAGTGATGCCTATTAAATCATATTTATTTTCTTGTACTTATTCCCCATGCTCTGTGCATTAGTGTAGAGACACTTGAGATGATGTGCCCTTTGTGGAATTCCTGTACTAAAGTTACTTTCCCTCTCCCTGTTGGTCTCTAGTTCTACATGGCCTGCCCTCTCTATATCATTTGGGCTATTTTTCACAGTACTCACTGAATCTTTTCCCAGAATAATACTGTCCCCCTCCCCAGTCAAACTCAGTTTAAAGACCTCCTCATCCGTTTTGCAAGACTGTTAGCAAAAACGTTTTTTGTTAACGAGACCCGTTTTGCAAGACTGTTAGCAAAAACCTTCATCTGGTCCCTTACTGATGACAAACAGAATCACCTGCTGAGGCAACAGGAAACTTCACGAGAGCCATTAGGAATCTGTCTGGAGCCGTAAGCCTCCTGGGATGGTCTGGCTTAATCTCATCCCACCCCTGCAAAGGCTCTGAGTTCCAGTGAGTCTAAACCCAACCAGATGGTGATCTGTCTATGACAATGGAATGATAGAAAGTTTCTCCACACCTAGATCACCATTGTCCCATCCAGCACAGAAAACTAGGTCCAGAGTTTGTCCTGCAGTATGGGTGGCACCAGATACTACTTGATATGCCATGAAAGACATGAAATCCTGAGCTGCTGTCAGAAACAAAAAGCTGATGGGTCTCCAACACCATAGCTGAGACCAACTAAGCCAGCTCAGGAAGGCAGACTATTGAGCAGCAGGATTGCACCAGCAGAATTCCAATTTTGGCTGGCCATTCGCCTTTAAGCACACACATTCAAACACAGTAGAAAGTGAGATATGGTGCATGGCGAGGGAGATAAAGTCCTGATTAGACCACTGCAACTCTGCTTCCCCACTGCCCAGGCCTTGTCTGCTGCTCCATGATAAAACCATGTGGACAAAGCTGGGAGAAGTTAACCATTCTTTCAGCTTCCTCCAGTCATGGATCTATAATACAAACTAGGTCATCCAAGATCAGGCCCTGGATCAACTGTGTTTTTCATTTACCAACCTGGCATTAAGCAGCAGGATTTCAGTGTGGGGTGGGGGCTGTTGCCAATGTTATCCAGACTACTTGAAGTGTTGGACAGTTTAGGGGACAACCAGAACTCTATGGCTCTCCCTACTCCAGTGATGATATAAACTTGTAGGAATCCTGGAACTGGTGTGTTTATAATTGACAAAGCAAAACAAGACACCTCTCAAGATGCTCTCTATATTCTAAAAAAGACATTTAATAGTTTGGTCCATAAATGTTCTCCAAGGCCTTCTTCAGGAGGGAATGTTTAAAAACAAAAATGAAAAGAAAACACATAAATGCATGACAACCATTTACATACAAGCATTAATATATTTGTACATTGCCTATAGGTTGTACATTTCCACTTTAAATCAAGCTACAGGAATGTCTGAGCAAAGAAATCCAAAATTATTTACTGGCAGTTGTTCTAACCAGAAACTATTTCATCTGCCAACAGCTTTTCCTGGCAAATAGAAGGAGCTGCAATGTGCCTAGAAGTAGCTAATGGAAGGGTCAAAAGTGAAGTCATCTGTCCTGACAGTTTGTGCGTTGAACAACTTATTGTCTGGATCAGGCAAATTGAGGATGCCTTTGTTATTTGAAGGGGAAGTGAAACACACCTTATAAACTTATATCAGTGGTCAAATTCTAAGGATGATAATATATAGGTTCATATACTAATACTTAATCTTCAGAAATACAATACCTCAGTCTATTGTTCTTTGAAGCTTATCTGAAATGCTTGGCATATTGCAAAAAAAAAAAGAAAGAAAGAAAGAAAAGAAAAGAAAAGAAAAGAACCAGGATACAGACATCACTGGGTGTTGGCAACCAGACCTGTTGAGCTTCTTAATATTTTTAGATTTAGTGTTTTAATTCCCTGTTTCAATCTAGTAATACATTAAAAGACATCAAAAGACAGAGACCTATTTATCAGAAAAGATAAGCAAAGGTTTACAAACGAATCCCTATGTGGGATAACTTGTTAGCTTTCTGCCCTTCCTTCTCCCATTAAGAGAAACAATCACAAGAGCAGGGTTCTTCCTGAGGTTCAGATGGAATCTCCTTTTCTGCATCTTGAATCCATTACTCCTTGTCCTAGTCTCTGGAGCAGCAGAAAAAAAGCTTGTTCTCTCCTCAACATGACATCCCTTCAAATATTTAAACATGGCTATCATGTCCCCTCTTAACCTTCTCTTCTGCAGACTAAACATACCGAGCTCCCTAAGGTGTTCTTCATAGGGCATGGCTTCCAGACCCTTCACCATTTTGGTCACCCTCCTGTGGACACATTCCAGTTTGTCGACATCCTTCTTGAATTGAGGTGCCCAGAACTGGACACAGTATTCCAATAGTTGGAGACTTGACCATCTTTCCAAATCTTGGAGTGTTTCTTTCCATACCTTCTCATAATTGTTTTTAAAGAGGTTGTCAATATCCAGCTTGTCAACATCAAAATCTTCGTGGCAGCAGTGATCAGAACCCTGTGAACAGCTGGTTCAGGACTAGAACAGCTGCAGTGGTGGCTCTGGGCTGTAAGAAGGGTTGCAAGCTTCTAAGGAGTTGAGGGGTGAGACGATCTCATCCAAGTTATGGACAGTACATTTCCTGGCATTGATGAAATTCAAAGAATCTGTAAAATGAACTTTGAAATGATACCTGAATTTTATTTGTTAAATATATTAGGACAACAAAGGGAGATTAGATGTCATCAGAAGATATTGTTATATTTGATAACAGCTGCAAGGTTGACATATGCACAACATTGGAAAGAAAAGAAATATATTGATTTAGGAGAGTGGAAATTAAAAGTTCTGGATATGATAGAGACAGAAAAGTTAGCATTTTCATTGAAAAATAAACCTATCCAGAACTTTGAAAGGGAATGGAAAGGAGTTTTGGAATGGATAAAAATTTAAAAGTATATGAAAGCAAAGAAAGAGATAATGTAATTGTTTTCTCTTCTGTAAAATGTAATTGTTATTCTTTCTTTTTCTTTTGGTAAATGGAAACAAAGAAGACTCAGCTGAAGTAAAATAATATAGAAGTGTGTGAGTGTGTGTGTGTGTGTGTTATATCCGATAATGGGGTATATCCACTCTGTTTTTTATGCAACGAAACTTTTAATAAAAATATTTTTTTTAAAAACCATCATGTATATGTTATGGTGACTTTACAAGGAACTGATGGGAAATTGCAAATATACCGGGCCCTGATTGATTCAGGCTGCACCACTAGCTTATTCAACCCCATAGTGGTCAAAGAACTTGCAGTAGATTTTGAACCCTTTAAGAAAGACATCAAATTATCTCAAATGGATGGCTCACCCATGGCCGGGGGCCCTGTAAGGGAAAGGACCAGACCCATACTTGTTCAAGTGGGGAACATATGGGGGCGATTTATGTTCCTACTACCAAACAAATTGGGTTCCAAGTAGTTCTTGGATATGATTGGCTAAAGAAACACAATGCCCAAATTGACTGGACCCATGGCTCATGCATGCTAATGATGCCGAACAAATGCCTGAACTGCCAGCACCCAACACAGCACTTAAATTGAGTCCCGAGGAACTGCAGAAGATCCCGCAAGAGTACTGGGACCTGCAGAATGTCATGCCCAAAATATAGCAGAGATTGCTCCCACAGCTTTGGAAGTGTGCCCAGCAGCAGAGAATATCTTAGCAGCAATGCACTGTAGCCAGGAAAAACATCCACGCCAATTGTTTTTCTTCCATCAAGGAGGCAATTTATTCTTGAGTTACACTGTGTACATATTTACAAGAATCTCCAAAAGGCGTTCCAGCATCCCTCTGCTTGCTCTTTCTGACAGAGCCTCTGGCAGACACGTCAGGCACCATGTGCATTTGTTGGCTAGCACTCAGCTACATTTATACTCACACTAGCTGATGCAATCCTGCCAACCTTTACATTCTCCCCATACCTGATGCAACCTTCTCCCCTGGTTGCTCATCAGCATGACTCAGCATGACTCAGCTAAAGTCACATGGCTCTCCACAGGTGCACTTAACAACCCACATCACAAAGTATTTTCTTCAGGTTTGGTCCAACCTTTTCTTAACACAGAAAGCATTCAAGGACCATGAAGCAGACAATCTACTCCCACACAGAGACTTTGATTGCAAACTACAATTGATAGATGGTGCCAAAATTCCCAAACCCAAGATATGCCCTATGAACAAGCAAAAGCTAGAAGCTCTAAAAAAGTTTCTAAATAAAAACTTACAATGCGGATTTATTAAGCCCTCATCCACCCCCGCGGCTGGTCCGATATTTTTCCGTAAGAAAAAACATGGAGGAGACCCAAGGCTCATTGTGAACTATAATTTAATCAATCAGGCAATATTGCCTAATGCATACCCAATTCCTTTGACTGTGGATATCATGAACCAATTGGTCAAGGGCAAAATATTTACCAAATTGGACTTCAAAGAGGCTTTTCATAGGATAAGAATGGACCCTGAAAGTGAATGGCCAACTACGTTCTCAACCCCCCTGGGTCGATGGACTCTTCTTCCTTTTGGATTACAAGCTTGCCCCACAACCTTCCAGATGCTCCTCAACTCTCTACAATGGTGTTGTTGTTTATCTAGATGACATTTTAATCTATTCAGAAAACCTTGCAGATCACACCAAGCTTGTGTGCACTGTTTTACAGAGATTTATAGACAATGAACTTGTTGTGAAACTTTCAAAATGCGAATTTCACTCTCAGACCTTTGACTATTTGGGGTATCAAGTATGCAACAACACCTTAAACATGAACCCTTCCAAAACTGATACAATTTTGAACTGGCCTGCTCCTAAAACCAGAAAACAGCTACGACAATTCCTTGGTTTTGCAAATTTTTACCGAAACTTCATAGAAGGGATTGCCACAATTGCACTCCCACTCACCGACCTTCTGAAAAAGAGCCCTGATAACAACGGTAGGCATTCCAAGCGAATTATCTGGTCTAACAAATGCCTAGACCTTTGACACTCTGAAACAAAAATTCACCTCAGAACCTCTACTCCTATTCCCAGATACTAAAAAGGAATTTATAATTCAAACAGATGCCTCCAATTTTGCCATGGGAGCAGTACTCCTCCAACATGACAAAGATGGCCACCTTAAACCATGTGCTTTCATCTCCAAAAAATTCTCTGCATCCCAACATAACTGGCTGATTTGGGAAAAAGAAGCCATGGCCATCCACTTTGCCCTTTCCACCTGGCGATATTTCCTTGAAGGCGCCAAACTTCCCTTTCAAGTATGGACTGATCATCGCAACTGTGAAACACTGAAAACCACCAGAAAGCTAACTCCCAATTAGGCATGTTGGGCAGAACTTTTCCAATGCTTTAAATTCAAAATTATTTTCAAACCGGGAAAAACAAATACTTTAGCTGATCCACTCTCCAGACTCCCTTACTATGAGTCACCAACCTTCTCTGCACCACTCAAAGAGAAAACTCTTTTCACCCCTGACACCCTTGGTGTCGGGGTGCACCCACATTTTATTGCTTTTGTATGGCAGCTGCCTGTGGGAATGGTGATAGTAGAATGTTAGGTTATTCCTAGGTGTTGAACATTCCTTCCGGCTGGAATTTCAAAGGAACTGTTGGACAGATAGTCGTCATGGTGATTGGGGTCGTTTGTCCTTTACAACTATCTCAGGGGAAACTGTCCTTTTAAGTGTAGAGTGTGGGAACCAGATCCCACTCTCGAGCTTTGACGTCTGTAAGACAGCATCCCTTGCTATGTTACAATAAATCTTCTATCAAGTTTATTGAATACGTGTGAGCGTGAATCTGTTCCTGACAGAAAGCTCGAGAGTCTCTTTCCTAAAATGTATCAAGCGACAGACCAGTCAATTACTGCAGAAGAGCATGCATCTGCAGAATCTGATGAAGCCGCAGAGACCGAAGTGCTCATGGATACCAAGGGAAACTTACGCCTGACCGAGGCTCCGGAAACCCCCACCAGCGGCCAAACCTGGGTCTGGGGAGAGAAACCACGTATGTCGTTGAGACAACGCAGAAGGGCTGCTAGATGGGACACATCAGCAAAAGACCTTTCCCTTCTGGAGGAGATAAAACAAATGGAAACGGAACTGGAGAGAAAAGATGAGGAAATACTTGAACTCAAGACCATGCTACGCGAGATGCGCCTCCGTCCCTCGCAGGCAGGGAGAACACCAGGACGAGAACCACGAGCTGCCGTCCCAACAGCAGGCACCCCTGGTCCACCCTGGCAACCAGCCAGGCAAGCGCCAGCGCCACCGTTACTCAGAAATGTTGGAGACCTGAAAGCGTCATTCAACGGAAAGGGGGAAAAGCTCTCTTTTTTTATGACCATGGCAAATAATTTCATGATTGATAATGGCCATCTTTTCCGGGATGATGCGGCCCGAATTCGATACCTCAGCCAAAGGATGAAAGGACTGGCAGCAGACTGGGTCGCGAACCTATATGACACCCGCGCCCCAGAAACTGAAAATCTGCAACTCTTCATGAACCACCTGCGTGAACGTTTTGAAGACCATCATCTACTGGAAAAACACAAATATCAACTAAAACGAATGAAACAAGGCAGGAACGATGTGGGAACATATTCTCGTGAATTCAGAAACCTGGCCACCAAAGTCCTGTGGAATGACGAAATCCTTATTGAGTTATACAAAGATGGCCTAAATCCCGATATATTACATGGGTGCTTACTTCAGGCCAACCCACAGACCCTGCTAGGTTGGGTCAGGCTAGCTACTGAAGTGGAAGGAATAACCCAGACGGTGCAGCTGAACCGGCAACGACAAGACATGGCAAAACGACAACCTCGCCGTCCCATCATCCTCAACGCTGAGGAACGGAACAATCGCCTCCGTCTAGGAATGTGCTTCAACTGTGGCAAAACGGGTCACCTTGCTAATACTTGCCCTGAAAACCAAGACCCGGCTGGGATTAAGGGAGCACGAGCAGACACCAAGAATAAGGAATCCACAAGTCAGCCAGCGGCTGTCAAACGACCACTTAGACGCGCTTCTAAGGCCCCGGGAGCTGCGACAGGAAACTTCGCTCCCCACGCTGAATCCACCACTTCGTCCTCATCTGAGACAGACGAGGATTCTGAACACGACGGCGATGACTGGCAGGCAGCGGGAACAGCCGTAAGTACTCCAAAAATTCCCCATTTCTACACCACAGTTACGCTTATTGGCAGAGATGGGACTATGCATGTACATAGTGCATTAATTGACTCTGGTTGCTCCAGAAGCTTGTTACACCCCAAACTGGCTAAGGATTTACAAATCCTTTATGAGCCCTTGGAACGCCCCATCAAATTAACTCAAATGGATGGGACCTCAATGACTGGAGGAGTAATTGGCAAAATCACTAAGCCCATCTCATTTCAAATGGGAAAAAACAATTACAGCATGCGCTTTCTGGTTCCCAAGGCGGTGCAGTTCAAATTGGTCTTGGGAATCGATTGGCTTCGTGAATATAACCCCCAAATAAACTGGACTGCTGGCACTCTATCCTCTTCAGAATCAAACTTTCCCATTTCCCATGAAGATATGCAACATATTCCTTCACACTACCGGGACTTGCATAAGGCTTTCCACGAGAGGGAAGCTGACAAATTGCCCCCCCACACAGATTTCGACTGTAAACTGGAATTGGTTGACGGGGCCAAACTACCTAAACCAAAAATTTACCCCATGAGCCAACAAGAACTCCTCGCTCTCAAGAAGTTCCTCAATAAAAACTTGGCTCGTGGATTCATCAAGCCTTCTACAGCCCCCACGGCGAGTTCCGTTTTCTTCCGAAAGAGGAAAGATCCCAGCGCGGATCCGAGGCTGATAGTTAACTACTCTGCTATTAACCAAGTTATATCTTCCAATTGTTATCCCCTCCCTCTGATACGGACTGTTTTGGACCACCTTGTTCAAGGAAAATATTTCACCAAACTTGATCTAAAGGAGGCTTTCCACAGGGTTAGGATGGACCCGGGCTCTGAGTGGCTTACCACCTTCGCAACACCACTCGGTAACTTTAAATGAACGGTTCTTCCCTTTGGTTTACAATCTGGACCGTCTGTGTTTCAAATGTTTCTGAACACCATTTTTCATGACTTATTGTATCAGAGGGTTCTGATTTATTTGGATGACATTCTAATTTATGCAGATTCCATGGAATCTCATGTGTCATTGGTCCGTGAAGTGCTTAAACGGCTGATAGACAATAATCTCGTGGTTAATCTCTCTAAATGTCAATTTGACACCCAAACTTTTGATTACTTGGGCTATAGGATTCAAGATTGTTCACTGAAAATGGACCCCTCAAAAATTGACTCCATTTTGAAATGGCCCATTCCTAAAACTTTGAAACAACTGCAGCAATTTCTTGGCTTTGCGAACTTCTACCGTAACTTTATCGAGGATTTTGCTGCAATAGCGCTTCCACTCACTAACCTTTTACGGAAACCTAAAGGCTCATCTGCAAGCAAAACACGTAGACTTTGTTGGTCCCGAGTGTCAATCGGCGTTTGACCATTTGAAATCCAAATTTACCTCTGAGCCATTGCTTCTTTTCCGTCTCGCGTGCTCTCTCCCTCGCCAAGGCTTCCCACAAACGCTTCGCTGACCGTAAACGGCAGCCTAATCCCCCTTATAAACCTGGTGGTCTTCCTTTCTTCTAAGAATATTTCCTCACCCTCCCCATCTAAGAAACTTTCCCCTCGCTTTCTCGGTCCTTTTCCTGTGAAACGGGCTATTAATGATGTCTCTTTCGAACTGGATCTCCCTTCTTCTCTTAAAGCTATTCATCCTGTTTTTCATTCCAGTTTGCTGAAGAGGGCCCCTTCGCTGACTTCTTCACCGGCTGATGTTCCTCAACGCCCCGATTGATTCTTCTGCTGCATTTATTTTGCTATTTAGTCTTCCTGTATTTCTACCGTTCTGTGGTATTTTCTATGTATCATATATATATGTCTGTATGTATTTTTATTTTTATTTTTTTCTCTTTTTTCTCCTGAAGGGGGGCAGGATGTCGGGCAGCTGCCTGTGGGAATGGTGATAGTAGAATGTTAGGTTATTCCTAGGTGTTGAACATTCTTTCCGGCTGGAATTTCAAAGGAACTGTTGGACAGATAGTCGTCATGGTGATTGTGGTTGTTTGTCCTTTTACAACTATCTCAGGGGAAACTGTCCTTTTAAGTGTAGAGTGTGGGAACCAGATCCCACTCTCGAGCTTTGATGTCTGTAAGACAGCATCCCTTGCTATGTTACAATAAATCTTCTATCAAGTTTATTGAATACGTGTGAGCGTGAATCTGTTCCTGACACTTGGACTTCAAGTCACAACATGCATGCAAGAATGCGCCTGCTACTTGGCTTCCTCTTTGCTGGACGTTACCTTTCAATAAACCCTAAAATCTGCTTATGCGACAGACACCTGGCTACAAAACCACAAGGACTCGATTGCCTGGGCTAATGGCTTAGCTTTCATTGGAACCAAAATCTACATCCCTCAATCTTGTAGATCTGAAATTTTGAAAAGACAGCATGACTCCAAGCCTGCTGGACATTTTGGTTTCCCTAAAATACTCCATGCCATCAGAAAACTCAGCCTATGTCCTGAGTACTATGAGCTATCTGACTCAGAGCCAGGATTTAAATACTCTTTCACCTTCCTGAGGGGGAAGGTGTTAATAACTTTCTGGCAGAGTAGACAATGGGGTCTGGAATGAACTAATGGCCTTAGCATTAGGTGACAAAGGACTGATGGAAATTCTAACAGGTGAGTGGACAAAAGGAGAGTTTCGGTGGATGGACAAAAAAAGATGGTCAAAGACAACCAGTCATTCCATGGTAGTTCATGGGTGAAGTTGTTTGGATTCTGGTGTTTTTGGAGAGGAAGCTTAGAGAGTTTGGCCATGGGACCCCTCCAGCCAAGACCCAGAATCTGTGCTGCACAGAAATGCTGGTGCCTTATACAAAGTCAAGTTGCTGCCCCTAATGGGTATGCAACCCTGGGTGGTGAAGACCAGGGTTTGAGGACATGAGAGAGATGCATAAGACTCACTGGTTCTGTGGGTGCTGGATCTACACAAGTCCTCTATGATCGGCAGTTTATATGAAAGAGTCAGGAAGTCTAAGAAAAGTAGGAGCATTCCAATTGGAGTGGGCTAGTTCTCCAGAACTGGGAATAACTGCCTAGGTTCACCTTCTTTGGAAGAGGAGCATCTATAGCCATTCTTTCCACCAACAATACAACCACTTATTTACCCCAAAGACCCTGGGTCAGAATGGCTGGCCTGGGGTCAGATCCCCTTCCTAGGGCTCAGACTGCCATTCTTGACTCTGGTAATACTGACTCAACCCAACTAGGGGCTCCCTTCAGAGAGTCTTGGGGGCCTTCAGGTCTCTGAAAAACTAGTTAAAGAAAATATTGAGACTTGGCTGACTTGCCAATTCTTCAAGGGCTCTCAATTTGTATAGATGGTGGTGAATCCAATATGCCAGTGCAGCCAAGCAGATCACTGATCTAATTTGGAAAGCCAGAATGACTACAATCCTGTGACTTTGGTGGGCCATCCAAGGAGCGTCTCCCACCAAGAATGTTGTCTGGTGGATGCAGTCTCTCTAGAGAGATTTGCTAGGACCTCACTGTTATGGGGCATCACCAGGGTGGCACTATCTCCAGCTGGTTTAAGTTTTAGAAGTTGCTCTTTGAGACTGGGATGTGTGAGTAGCTGATGGAGGATTTCTAATTTCAGGCCAAAGAACATGGGGGTAATTTTGCTGTACAGGAATGGAGATGCATCCATCTCTTCCTGAGTCCAAATGGGGACTGAATAGTCAATAGCAAAACCAAGGATGGTTGAGATGCTGAAGAACAACCTATTGATTGTGGGAACCATGGGCTGGATATGGTATTCACTGATGGTGATGGTGTGGCAGGCTGTCCTTATATGCAAATACATCCCTTTTCAGTATACACAATTGCTGAGTTGGTTTTATGGGTTACTTCATAAGTGCATTGAGTCTCTGCACCTTTAAGAGTCAAGCAAGGATGATGGGCTTGCAGGGCTTGGCCCTCACAGATGAAACCTAAATTTTTGCAGTTTTGGCACTCTTTGACATTTACTGCCTGCCATCTGGGGCCAGACACAATTGCTCAAGGGTTGCATTCACAAGTTTCCACCAGGCTTGCAGTTAAACCTTTCTTTTGTCAATTTGAGCTTCATATTTTCTCTGATTTCTTTTGGAATATGTCTATCATGGGCATACTGAATTAGGTCCCTAATTGTCATTAAATCAATTGTACAAATTTGGGTTTGTGCAAGAGTTATTGAGACTTTTCTCTCTGCAAAATGCAACTCGTGAACTAGTACTAATGTGTTTCTTTCCATTGCCAATTCCCAATCCACAAGCAAAGTAGTTATGGAATACTGAACATTAGGCATGCTCAGGGCTGACTGCCTTATGGGATTGACCATGTTTGCTATGTCGGAAATGAAATAATACACTTTATTTGCTAACACATCCATGTTGGCTGCATCTAACAAAGACATGCCTGCTCCTACATGGGACCAATGAAATCAATTTGGATTCATGCCCATTTGTCTACAATCCACTGGTGCTGGATCAGGGACTTGGGGCTTGACTGATCAATGTTGGTCATAGCACAGGAGAGGCAGTTGTCTACCCACTGCTCTACATCCTGGCACATGATTGGCCACCAATCTGTCTCCTGAACTCTCTTGATGGTTGCCCGTTTACCTTTATGTCCTAGCTCATGGGCATTACCTAGTGAGGGCATTCATTTTGTCAACGGCTTTCCTTCTCCTTTGCTTTTTATCTTGTGGGTCTCCTTCTCTGTTGCATGCACTAAAATATTGTCCACCAAACAGGACAAAACTGAGAAGCCAGTTTGTCTGACATTTTGAGTACATGGGCATGGCAAATGGTGGAGTTCAAAGGGGAAGCCTGGGGGGTACATTTGATGATGTACTGCGGCTGTAAAGTGAAACAAATTTTGACCTTCACACTTCATGAAGTTTGATGGATAGAAGTCCACGACTCTATAATATTTGGCACTTTTTGCAATGGATGACAAGATTTCATTATATTTGGCTACCATGGGGGCAAAGGGGGGAGTACGGTGTTGAGGGCACAGAAATCGACCATCATCTGCCATGTCTTCCCATCCACCGAAGGACAAGCCAGAGGAGTGTATTGCAGATGGACTGCATGGGGATGATTACATCCTACTTCAGAAACCCCTCTGTGGTTTTTTGATACCTTCCTCAACAAAAAGGGGGGTACATTACTGCCATTGTGGAGAGGGACCTTTTCCTTTAAGGCATTTTTTATTCTTACTTGTCCTTGAGCTTAGATGTGGGAAAATTCGCGTGAATTTAGAAACCTGGCCACCAAAGTGCAGTGGAATGATGAGATTCTTATCAGTTATACAAAGATGGACTAGATCCTGATATCTTACACGGGTGCCTAATGCAGGCCAACCCCCAAACCCTGCTAGGTTGGATCAGACTAGCTACTGAAGTGGAGGGTATAACCCCCCCTGTCCAGTTGAACCGACAACGACAAGACTTAACAAAACGACAACCTCGCCGTCCCCCCCCTTCCTCAATGTTGAGGAACGAAAAACGCCTCCCTTTGGGCATGTGTTTCACCTGTGGGAAACCGGGTCACCTTGCCAACAACTGCACCAGTAACCAAGCCACGGTGGGGACTAAAGGAGCACGAGCAGACCCCAGGAATAAAGAATCACACGTCAGACAACGGCCATCAAACAACCGCTCAGACGCACTATAAGGACCCTGCAGCAGCGACAGGAGACCCGCTCCCAGGGGAAACCTCTTCTTGTATTCCTCCCCGATGGGATTCTGAACCCAGGTGGGGTTTGAAAGCAGCGGGAACAGCTGTAATATCCTAAAATTCCCCATTTCTATACCACGGTTACGATTACTGGCGGAGATGGGACCTTGCATGTACATAGGGCACTAATTGACTCTGGCTGCTCCAGAAGTTTGTTACACCCCAAATTGGCCAAGACCCTTAGAAACTCTATATGAGCCTTTGGAACGCCCCATCAAGTTAACTCAAATGGATGGACCTCAATGATGGAGGAGCAATAAGCGAAATCACCATGCCCATCTCATTTCAAATGGACCAAAATAATTATAGCATGCGGTTCCTGAGTTCCCAAGGCGGTGCAGTTCGAATTGGTCTTGGGAATCGACTGGCTCGAATATATCTCAAAAGACCTGCACGTGGCACTTTATCCTCTTCCGAGGCAAGCTTCTCTATTGGCCATGAAGAATTGCAACAAATTCCTTCGCACTACCGTGATTTACAGAAGGCCTTTCATGAGAGGGAGGCTGACAAATTGCCCCCCACACTGAATTTGACTGTAAATTGGAATTGATTGACGGAACCCTCGCTGCCTAAACCAAAAATCTACCCCATGAGCCAGCAAGAACTCCTTGCCCTCAAAAAGTTCCTTAATAAACATTGGCTCGTGGCTTTATCAAGCCTTCTACAGCCCCTACGGCGAGTCCTGTCTTCTTCCGAAAGAGAAAAGATCCCGGAGCGGATCCGAGGCTGAGAGCTAGATCAATTCTGCTATTAACCAGGTTACTTCTTCCAATTGTTATCCCATTCCCCTGATACGGACGTTTTTAGACCATCTTGTTCAAGGAAAATATTTCACTAAGCTTGATCTTAAAGAAGCATTTCATAGGATTCGGATGGACCCAGACTTTAATGGCTCACCACCTTTGCAACCCCACTGGGGGAATTTTAACTGGACGGTTTCCTGCTTTGGATTACAATCTGGACCATCTGTGTTTCAGATGTTTTTGAACACCATTTTCCACGACTTATTGTATCAGGGGGTTCTGATTTATTTGGATGACATTTTAATTTATGCAGACTCCATGGAATCTCATGTATCATTGGTTCGGGAAGTGCTTCTCATTGGCTGATAGATAATAACCTCGTAGTTAATCTGTCTAAGTGCCAATTTGACACCCAAACCTTTGATTACTTGGGTTATAGGATTCAAGATTGTTCACTTAAAATGGACCCTTCGAAAATTAACTCTATTTTGCAATGGCCCGTCCCCTAAAACTTTGAAGGGACCTAGCAATTTCTTGGCTTTGCAAACTTTTACCGGAACTTTATCGAGGATTTTGCAGCCATAGCGCTTCCGCTTACTAACCTGTTACGAAACCTAAAGGCGAATCTACATGTAAGTCGCACAAACTTCGTTGGTCCCCTGAATGTCAGTCGGCGTTTGAACATTTGAAATCTAAATTCACTACAGAGCCATTGCTACTTTTCCCCGACAGTGCTAAGCAATTCATTGTGCAAACAATGTTTTGCCTTTGCCTTTGGCCCCCTTTTAAAATTACTCTAGGGGGGGACTCAAGCCTTGTGCTTTCATTTCAAAGAAATTTTCTCATCAACAAGTAATTTGGCCCTATTTGGGAGAAAGAAGCCAAGGCTATTCATTTTGCGCTACCACTTGGCGACATTTATTTAAGGGGCCCGACTCCCCTTTGAAGTCGGACTGATCATAGAAATTTGCAAGCCTTGCAGTCGGTTAAGAAACTCTCCCCTAAGCAGGCGAGATGGGCTGAATTTTTCCAGAGGTTCCGGTTTAAAATTGTTTTCAAACCTGGCCGTTCCAACCAATTGGGGGGCCCCCTTTTTCCCCGCCTTCCCTGTTTTGAGGGACCTTCTCCCACGCCCCCCCTCCAAAGCCTTATTTCCTGCCTCCTCCCTGGTTTCCCAAAAAAGTAACTACTCGCACATTAGCAAAAACAAGGCTTTCTGCCTCCCCCCCTCTGTGACTCCGCTCTCCGCGATGCTATCGTTCATGCAGCGCATGCCGACTCATGGCTCCCGGCAAATAAGGACAAAATTGAGTGGGTTAAACCCCCTTTTTATGGCACCAAGGTCTACGTCCCCCCGCTGCCCGTGAGCATGTACTTCATCGTCATCACGATTCCAAACCTGCTGGACATTTTGGGTTTTTGAAGACATTGATGCGATTCGCCGCCTTTTTTGGTGGCCTGGACTAAACTCCTCCGTGCAAACTTACATTAAACAGTGTGCTACTTGCAACGTTTCTAAATCGCCCACATCTAAGCTCAGGGGGGTCCACAACCTCTGCCTGCTCCTTGTAGCCCCTGGTCGGTTATCGCATGGGGTTTTATCGTCTCCTCCCCTCTTCACATGGCTTTCATGTTATTTGGGTTGTTACTGATCACTTTTCCAAGCAATGTCATTTTGTTCCTCTAAAAAAGTAAACCCCAAAGCTTTAACGACTTGCTGACCTATTCGTTTATCATGTATGGAAACTTCACGGACTACCTTCGGTGATCATTTCGGATAGGATCCAATTTTCACTTCCAAGTTTTGGACCTGCCTCTTGAAAACCCTGGGAATCACTCAGAAACTCAGCAGTGCTTATCACCCCCAAACAGATGGCCAATCTGAGCGTGCTAACAAATCTCTTGAACAATTTCTTAGGTGCTTTGTTTCTGAAAACCAGAACGATTGGGTTTCTGTTCTCCCGTTTGCTGAGTTTGCTGTAAACCATGCTGTTCATGCTTCTACGGGGAAACCCCCGTTTAAAAAGTTTAACGGCTTTTTTTCCTTCCCCTTTTCCCCCCCCCCTCACCCTCCCTTCCTCTGCTCCTCCTTCGGTTTCTGTTGGGTCTCAAAAATTTTCGGGCATTTGGCAATCCGTTTCGGATGCTATAGCGTTGCAAAAGCTTCTCACAAACGCTTTGCCGACCGCAAACGGCAGCCAACCCCTCTTACAAACCCGGGGATCTGGTCTTTCTTTCCTCTAAGCACATTTCGTCACTTCTCCTAAAAAACTTTCCCCTCGATTTCTCGGTCCTTTTCCTGTGAAAAGAGCTATTAACGATGTTTCTTTTGAACTGGATCTCCCTTCTTCCCTCAAGGCAATTCATCCTGTCTTTCATTCCAGTTTGCTGAAGAGAGCCCCTTCACTATTTTTTGCCACTATGTTCCTACGTCCCCGATCACTTTGTTATTACTGCATGGGTTTTTTTTGTATTTCTGTTGTTCTGTAATATTTTACTTGTTTTGCGTATCTATATGTATATGAATTTTTTTTTTTTTTTTTAAAAAAAAAATGGGGCAGGATGTCAGGAGTCCTCCATGTTTGTTGTTTTAGGATAGCAGTAGCCTGGGGAAATAGTGATAGTAGGCTGTTAACTTTCCCAGGTGCCAACCATTCCTTCCGGCTGGAATTTCAAAGGAACCATTTGGGATGATGACGTTCGTCCTTTTACAACTATCTCAGGAGAAACTTGCTGTTTAAGTGTAAGGCGGGGGGAAAGCATTCCATTCTCGAGCTTTAACGTCTGATAGACAGTATCATTCACTATGTTTCAATAAATCTTCTACTAAAGTTTATTGCTACGTTTGAGGGTGAATCTGTTCCTGACATTAGACCTCTGGGAGTTCCAATGTCCAGGGCTTGTTGGCAGTTGGTCACAAAGGACATGGTGCCTTAAGGGCTGTGCATCTATAAATAGCTGAAATTAAAGTGGTGTCCTTTCTGATTTGCCACAACAAGCCATTTGTCATATCCATGGTCAAACAATGGCTGAGGAGGAAGAGTACTTCCCAGATTCCATCCTCCTCCTTGTTGTTTTCACATGCCCTAATCTTGGTGTGGAGTTTCCATACAGTGATTGGAACATTCTCCTTGATCTTTGCCTGGTGTGAGCCTCCTCTGCACTACGATAATGCAATGATCTTGAAGGTGGGCTTCCTACTCATGGCTAAATCTGGGTGTAGGGCATTTGGGGCAGCTCCAGTGTCCACCAGGATCATGGTGGGGTTTTCTGCCCATACTGTCCTGATGCCTGCCTTGACCATCAACCTTCCCCCATACGTTAGGCTCCAAGCGAGCTATGACTCCCTGGGAAAGTGCTGTGGGCATCCCTAACATGACATGTCTTTGTTCATGGACTGGCTCAGTAGGACTATGTCCACCAGCTGTGTGCTTCCAGCAGAGTTGCCCTGCAGCTTCAGGAGTGTGTTGATCAACTCAGTGGTCAGATGCATGCAGAAATGAGATATCTTGATACCTGTTCATTTTGATATCTCCCAAACATGCCTCTGCTCTACACCATACACCAATCTCTGAGGATTGTAGCCTTTGTCTAGGGTTTGAGGTCTGACTCAGGTTTCCTGGACCTTGCCATTGTGCAAGAGCAGAGGAAATATCACCTCAGCCATGGCTGATGCTGGGAATGGATTTACAGTGTTGGTCTCTCCAGTGCTGATTACTGACACCGCTTCCAGGGCATTCATCCTTCCCCTCCAGCTATCGCAAGGTGCTGTGTTCTCTGGGCCAACTGTCCTGTTGTACTGCCTGTGAGGGCCATGATTACTATAGGTAACAGTTGGACAGGTTCCCATGACCTAGGGCCTGTGCCTTTACGGGGGACCTTTGTGTTCCTAATGGCTCCAGTTTCCTTTAGAAGATATGCCACTCTTCAGATTTGTTTGGCCAAATAGTTCCAGGTGACCACATCCAAGTCCATGGAAATCAGAGCCATTTTGGTTTGGGAGTTCAAGCCTCCATAAAAGAGTGACTTGAACTTGTCCCTGTAATAATCATGAGTGCCAAAGTTCCAAGACAATGGACTTTGCAGGATAGAATAGTCAGCAGCTTCTTCCAAGTCATGTAAGCCTCCACGTTCTTTCCTGGAGCCTGGCGCTCCACTACATAAAACTCATTAGCTGTCTGCCCTGGCCACAAAAGCTGTATGGTCTCCTTCATCCAGGAATACATATCTAATATAGCCACTGCTGACTTGCAGATCCACCAGGGAAATGCAGAGTTATGCTGTGTCATTGGCTGTGAGATGCACTTGGGCCATGGCAGTGAGCCACATGATCACCATGTCTTTGTTGAGGGGGCCTAACTGTTCTGAAATGGCCTTTGCCTCCATGGCAGTCCAAGCAACCATCTCCTCAATGTTTTGAGTGTCATGGTTAGCTGGGGTGAGTTGCCCTTGTGGGTTATCACAGTTTTGGTTTTGACTGGGTGGATTGGGGCCAGCTCTTCCCATCTGGGGTTGTAGCACACATGGGGGATTGTGTCCACTGATAGTCACTCCTCTGGAATATACACAGGGAGCAGGGGAAGCATCTCAGAATAGACCATTGTTACAATGGCTTCCTTCATGATCAGTGTCTGGTTCAGGTTGGTGATTTTCCTATTGCAAGCCATGTGGCTCATATTCTCATGCTAAATGTTTGCCTGACTGGCTAGATACTGAGTGGCATCCTGCACCTTCACATGCTCATCCTTAAGGGTGGTCAGCCTGTCCTGGAGTGCCAGAATCTGCAATGTAGAATTTTCTAATTCAGTTTGGGCCTCCTATGCAGCTGATGAAAATGCCAATTTGTCAGCTAGCAGGATGCTGTTTTGTGTCTGTTGCATGTCCAATTCCTTGTCTACCTCTTGGTCTTTTGGGTGACTTCCTGGATGGTGCTCAAGGCTTTGCTTAGGGCCATCCAGAAACCCCAAGCTGTCATTGTTTTTTTGGAGGGACCAAAACTGACATCTCCTTGCACTGTGCACAAGCAGCATTGTGCAGGGTGCTAAACAGATCTGAGGTTTTGAAGGATCCTTTCTTCCAGGGGTTATTCCCTTTGCTGCCAATCCATTTTTTTAATTTGTCAAGTTTGCTCTGCTCCCTAAACATTTTGGATGAATTCAAAATTTCATTTCCAATTAAACAAACAGACAAATGCAAGGGTGTCTCCTTATTGTGCCCAGTACACAATTGCCTATGTGGCTGTCAAAGTGCAATGGTGTTTTGCTCTAAACATCCCCATGACCACCAGCCAGGACAAACCTGAGGAAAAATGGGCCAAGCATTCGGGGATGGCAATACCACTGAGGTCTTTTGGGGAAGATTCCTACTGTCTGTGCCATGCAGAGCTGCCAAGGAGGAGAACAAATTCAAAGGAACTGGTCACTGTTTGTCCAATGAGGGGAATGAGGGATCTGGGTCCTGACAAAGTCCTGCTTATTTAAGGCTGCTTTTTTAGACTGTGGGGTGCCTCCTTCAAGTCCAGGAGAAGAGCTTAACCCCAAGAACTGGTTGCCACCACTGATGCACTAACTACTCAAGCAATTGGTTGCCACCACCACCAATGTGCTAACTGTTCGTCCCCAGGGAGCTACTCTGCAGAGATACCACAATAAAAGGGGCTGGGATTTCCTACCCACTCTACCAACTTCCCTTGTCAGGACATTACAAAATCTCCTAGCAGATTCCCTCTCCCATTTTCAGTTCTGCACATTCTAGGAGCTGACTGCAGGAATTACCCCACACCCTCAGGAGGTCCCTTTGCACTTTTGGAACCTTGGTATTTCAAGGCATTCCCTACATATGTCCAAGCTGTTCTATCAACAGGGTGACTTACAAATTTATCCAAAACAGACGAGCTGGGCAAGGGTCAGGTTATAATTTTGGAAAAGGCACCATCTAGACAGATTTTCTCAGTCCAGACCATGTTAGACTGCTTATCAGTACACCCACCTGTACTTGGAACAATATTTTACATACATCTGACCTATATCTCACCCAGTTTCAGTTTGGAACTGTTACCCCAAAAAGTGGGAAACTCAGAGGTCCACCTGCAGTGCCAGTGCCTCCATGGAATGGTGGGGAATTATAGCTCAAAAAGGGAGGCCGGTGAGAGAGGGGTAATCTTATAGGATCTTTCCACCTTTGTATAAAGGTATTAATGCAAGTACACCAGTTGGAGATTGAAATAATGTTTTATTGGGGAAAATCACAAGCACGCACAAGATTCAAGCAGTCTTACAAGCACACAAGGCTAGCTGAAGGAAATGAGAGAAAATTGGATAGCAAGAAGTTGGGGTGAAGTGAGTGATATTTTCCTATCTTGTAGAGAAGAGATGAAGTGATGTGGCAAAGACTAGGGGTCCAAGGGTAGAGTAAGAATGGGAATAGCAGAGTGACAGTGTATGTCCAGTGTAATATGGACTGTCTGCCTGGGAGCCAGGGTTTAAATATTCTTTTTCTGCCCTGAAGGGAAAGATGTTAATAGCAATCTGACAGAACAAACAAGGGGGTCTGAAGCTGGCTAATGGTCTTAGCATTAGGTAACAAAGCACTAGTGGATATTGTGATAGCTTCTTAATGTCTGGGCAGGCGAGGGAACAAAATGGAGGTTATAGGGCATTGGTCACTGTTGCTCTGTCTGGGAGTTTGGGTGGCTATTGTTTTCTAGATTTGGACCTTTGAAAGGATCATCTTAAAGTCATTTGTTCAAGTTTTCTGACTAATCCTTAGTGAATTTATGACCTGGCCATGCCTTGAGGTCCCTTCTGGCCTACTTTTGCATGTGTACAGCCAGTCTTCTTTACCAGCATGCCTTTTTAGACATAAATGTATGGTTTATATTTTGTGCAAACTAAATAATATCATAAATTGGGAGTGTACGACATGGTAACAAAACTATCCTAAAAAGCCCCTTCAACAACTGGGCTCCTGCCTCATCAGTCATCTATCTATTCATTCTACATAGGTGCTGTAGATTGTCTCTCCTCTGATGGGTTGTTTTGGTCACCTCAGAAATTGGGAAATACAGTAAGTACTACCAGATGTTACCAGACCCCTATTGTTTACTTCCCTGGTCAGGCATGTATTGGTCTGGAAACCACTGATTCCACTGTTTACCCCCACACACACATTGTTCTGTAAAGGGGGTAATTGTATTTATCTGCTTGTATTTGATGTATTAAAATTGTGGACATCTCACTTAACCCATAACATGGTGTCTGGCCTCTTTCTCAGTGCAACCACCAATTTCCATTTGGTTCAACTGAAGTCAGTGAGATTTTCTTGCAAGAAAATTGCACATAGATTTCAGCAAATGACTATAGATCCCTGTAATCTCTGTACGGGATAAAACTGCACATGCCACAAGCTTGCTGTCTCTGCAAGCCTGGCTTCCCCTTCTCACACAGTGCCCTCAGACAAAACTGCTAAGAAAGTAAGTATGCAGATAAGCTGCTGTACTCCCAGAGCACCTCCTCTTATTTGTATTTGTTTTCAGACATTTGCACTGAGTTGAAGAGATAAATCCATTTCAGGTTGTTCCTACTATTCATGAACCATAAGAGATATTCCACCTCTTTATCTTGCCCTGTACCTATACTACTGCAACTTTAAGCTGTTCATACAAAGTGATGCTTGTGATAATTTTGAAGAAAAAAACCCCAAAACCCCAAAACCAAAGAAACATATCCTCTAACTCTTTCTTTCCCTCATAGACAGTTCCAGATGTTTATGTAACATAGGGGCTACTGTTACCACAGTTTCTAGCCCGGACTTGTGGGATATTAGATATCATTTTGATATCAATAATTTGGCCTTCTATACCCCTTTTTCTTCCACATGCTTGCGAGGCCCCCAGACAAGCTCAACGGGGCAAATGTAAATAGTTTATTGATAACGTTAGGTGTTTTAAATTTTTGACGTCCCACTTGGTTTCAAAAGCCTATCCGAAGGCGACCAATCTTCAGGCCTGTCTTGGAGTCCAGCTTTCTGAGGTAGGGAAGTTGCTCACTTGGAACCTACATCGAGCCATCAGTACTGTACTTGCAGCCAACCCCAAGCCCTCAGTATACATCATCAGGCTTAGAGCTTCGGCTCTGGGTCTGAGTGAAGGAGGGACCTCGGTGAGCAATCTGCCAAGAAGAACCTCATCCTGTTCCCACCATTCTCTCTCACACAAGTAATCTCCAGCTGAAAGGAGAATTGCTACAGAGTCCTGCTTCTGCTTGTTGTACCAGAGGTTGCTCACAGGAAGGGGTGGAAACAGCAGTTAACTGCTTCCTAGTCAACAGGGGTGAACAGATCCCTATTAATTGCAGTGCCTGCTTCTTGGTAAGTGGGATGCCAAGGGATTGGGCCAGTATTTACTGTGTAGTATTGTAAGTATGGAGCTTATATATATGTATATTCCGTATAGGATTCTAGCCCATAACGTTATCTCTATGTGCTGTTAAGTCTTGGAATTCTCCTCTGTGTCTTCAGTTTCTCTTCATCCTCCTTCATATCTCTTTTACTTCACACGATCTATAGCAACCAACACTTACTACACTTATAATAGATTTTTCTCAAGTTTTCAGTACTTTCAGAATTTCAGAGTTCTTTGATAATCCCCAAGGAATTAGTCAATAGGTAAAACAGGCAGCATATGAAACTTTAAAATAGACCCAGGCTATCAGATAAACAACAAGTTGGTAATTGACTATCAGAGAAGCAAAGTCAAACTGGCAATTAGTATGTGAGATAAGACTGAATGTTCATGGATTCTCAGGGTCTCAATGTATCTCAACAACACAATGGCACTCTCTTTCTTTCTTTTTTTAAATATTTTTATTCATGTTTCAAAAAGAGGTAAAAAAAACACACACATACAAAAAATGAACTAGTTAACATAAAGTTAGATATCTCCAATGATTTACATCCCCTTCCATTGTAACCTAGTTCAGAGTAAATAACTATTCTTGTATTGTTATAACCATGTCCCCTATTCATTATAAATTCTATTTCTGATACTCGCAGAATAACTACTATCAGATCGTTTATCTAATATAATAACGATACACCTTCAAATACTAGCTAACTATCTGCTGCTTGCATCTTGCAGATCTTTACCGGAGGAATGGTCCATTCGAAAGGCAAAAGTCCTTTTAAATCAGAGTCTTTGGCAAAAACAGTCTTTATCTCTGTTGGAGGGCATTGGACCACCCCTCCCAATGGTCCCACAGTTGCAGCAGAGGGATCCCTGACTTTGAGAGCTTCCTCGGATCGCTCTCAACTTCCATCCCGCCTTGCTGCCGCTTTGCTTGGCGAGCCTTCCCCTCAGTCCCACGTACTGAGAAACTTCATCTCTACGAACTTCTGACACAGACTTCCCAGGCTTCAGACCAGGTGTAGTATTACCCATACCAACAACCTCCTCTAAAAATCCCTCTATCCCTCTCCAATCTTTATTTCTATAGTTATCTGTGTGAGTGTGCTGCATATACTGTTTGATTGTATTTTAATAAAAACAACAATTATTATTTCACTTCTGTTTGCTCCTTGACTCGGCCTGACCCTATAGACATTGGGTAAAAGATCTTGCTCCATTGCCCTGCCTCTTGTATTGCTAGCTTGTGCTCTTTGACTAACTTCCCCAACTTGTATAATTTGGAGCACACTTAGGTGTCCCTCACGGGATCCCCAGAAATCAAGGTAACACCCCCTTTTCCCCCCAGGCTACTAGGAGTTCTCCTGTTCTCCAAGAATTCTCAGATATTGTTGCCAGTGGTTCTGAAATTCTTCTGGCAGTTCTTTTAATATCCTTGGATGTAGTTCATCTGATTGTGAAGATTTGAATTCACTTAGAATAGCCAGGTATTCCTGTACTACTTCTCTACTTATACTGTCCTGAGTTTCCACTACTTTCTCATCTGTTACCCACCTGCCAGGTTGAGTACTTCCCCCCTCCCCCTTTTGGCAGAAAACTGAGGCAAAGAAGGTGTTGAGTAATTCTGCTTTTTCCCTGCCTGCTGTTAGTACTTGTCATCTTCTCCATGCAGCGACTCTATCATTTTATTGTTTTTCCTTTTCCTGCGGAATCTTAAAAAAGCTTTTTTATTTTTTAAATCACTCTGACAAGCCCAGTTCATTCTGTGCTTTCCTTTTCTCACCTTCTCTCGACATATGCTGGCTATTTAGTTGAATTCCTCTTTGGTAGTTTTCCCATTTTTCCATTTCTTGTACATGTTTCTTTTAACATTTAGCTCAGTTGAGAGTTCCTTAGTTACCTATTCTGGTTTCTTTAGACACCTCCCATCTTTCCTCCTTAATGGAACAGTTTTAAATTGTGCCTATCTCTTCTTTTAAGAAATTCCCTTCTATCATGAATTCTTTTCTCTTTCAGTATTCTTGGCCATGGAATTTCAGCCAGTAATTCTTTAAATTTACAGAAATCACCTTTAAGTCTAGAATGTGTGTCTGACAACACTTGGCTTCCCCTTCCCACTGAATAAAAAATTCCAATAGAGTATGGTCTTAAGGATCCTGTTACTTCCACCCCATTAACAAGGTTATCCCTGTTAGTTAAGGTCAGATCTAAAGTAGTTTTTACAGTATAAATAGCACTCTCTTTCAGCAGACATATGAAGATAGACAATCAGTACTTGGAAATATTTGTGCTATTTGCAGTATGGTGTTTGTGACAATTTCCGAAGAGGCTATCCTTGTTTTGAGATAGTCCAAGATTCCTCTGAATTCTTTGATTCCTGGACTTTGTTCCTCATTCAGTGTTTCCACTTTCTTCACCTAATTTTCTTCAAAGAACAGGATGGAACAATAGTCTTATAGCATCTTTTCCAAGGACATATTCTGTTCATAAGTGCTATTAAAGTTGAAATTATCAGTTCCCTCCTGGCCACACTACACTATGGCTCAGGGTGAGGTGCTTTGGTGCCCTACCTCATGTGAGAACCATATCGCTACTGTGCAACTGACGGTCACACATTGAGTAGGGGAGAGGTGGAGGCAGTGAACCCCCTTATAAGGCTGTGCTGCCCCCTCAGCTTTTTGGATTCACTGCAAGAAGAGCAGACTGACATGAGTGAGGAGCCTTTGTTCCTCTCTCCACATACTGGGGGTGGTTGTGGCCTACTGCTTCTAGGACTCATTGGGACTGGACTGGCTGCTTGCCCCCCCCATGTGCTAGGGAGGTCAATATAAGCCCTACCGAATGGATCCCTTGAGTGACATGATCTTGTGTTGCAGCACTCCACCCAGTCTTCAGGCCCCTACGTGGCCTTGCCGCAGCGGCATCTGACCACCTGAGCGGCAGGTGGTCTCCTGTCACTGCAGCTGCGGCTGACTCCTGTGTGGTCCCTGGTATGGCAGCTGTGGTGGTGGCTGTCCATTGGGCCCACAGAAACAGCAGATGCCCATGAAGCTTGTTACCCTGTTTACTGGGGGTCCCATGAGGGACACCAAAGTGGGCTCTCAAAATATCAAAAGGTGGGGAAATTAGCACACAGCACAGCTGGCGATGCGAGAGGCAGGGCAATGCAGCGAGATCTTGAACCCAATGTCTACGGGGTCAGGCCGAGTCAAGGAGCAGACAGAGGTTGAACTAACAATGGTGATCTTTATTAAAATACAATCAAACGGCGAATGCAGCAGACTCACACAGATAACTATAGAAAATATAGGTTGGAGTGAGACAGAGGGATTTTTAAAAGGGATTGTTGATTTGGGTGATACTACACCTGTTCTGAAGCCTGAGTAGTTTACTGCGGAAGTTCGGAGGTATGTAGTCTCAGTACATGGGACTGAGGGGAAGGCTTGCCAAGCACAGCAGCAGCAAGGCTGGATGGAAATCGGGAGCGGTACAAGCGATCCTAGGAAGGTCTAGGAATCAGGGTTTTTTTATAGGGAAAATGTAGCCACAGGCTATTCTGTACTTGGGGGAAAACAATGAGTTTCAGACTGGAGACAAAGCCTCCGAAAGGTCAGAATTTAGCATGATTGAGTTAGTTCCAAATTGACAAAGGAGTAGACAGTATGCAAACACAGAGTGCTTGACAGATTAGGATTCTCATAATCAAGCCTCCTGCTTGGGGCAGGGAGTTCTTTGTAAGTAGCGTGCATACATAATAGCGTGCTTGCCGGAAAGTCTCCTAAAGCGATGATCCGACTGTTTCTGGCCTGCCCGGGTGGGTCCAGCGATTAGTGACCGTGCCTAGTTTCCTTCTTGTCTGGTGGCCTCACAAACACGTGGAGAGGGATGGTAGAGGAGAGCCAAATTATTGATATCAAAGTGATATCTAATGTCACCCCAAGTGCTGCTTAGGGACTGCAGTAACAAGCTTGTTGGCAGCCCTGGTAGGTGGGGACGGGTGGCAGGATGGCCAGCACAACATGATCCAGGCCAGCTGCCTCGTGTGTTCTCTTGCACTTTGAAGTTTGGTGCTGGAGGGGGACAGGGTAGAGCTGTTTCTTTCTTGCTGAAATTGTTTTTTTTTTTTGGAGGGAATGTGACTGTGTGCATACACATGTGCATGAGTACTCTCAGGGACTGGGCTGGCTTGACTGGTTGTGGGGTGATCTTGTAGTTTTTTTCTTTTTAAAGAATAACAACAAAGAGAAAGTAATTGTTTGTACTTAGAGTAATTGGACAATTGGTATTCTGGTGGTGCTGCTCCTCCCTATATAAATAAAAAAAAAGAAAAAAGAAAAGAGGGGAGAAGGAGAGTGAGAGGTTCCTTCACTAGGAATGTTTTGGTGGCAGGCAGATCCTGGTTTAGGAGATTGCCGTGACCCCCAAAAGAGGGTCATCAGTGTCAAAAAGCAAACAGCCTGCCAAGAAAGCCCCACCGGATATGACTCCCTCTCCCCCTCTATTGGTAGCCTCTTCATCACAGGGTGATGACACCGCAAGCTACAGAGATAGAAAGTGATCGCTGGTGAATTGATTTTTTTTTTTTTTTTGCATTGAAAGATTTCCTCAATGAGAACCAAAAAATTGAAATTCTTCCTCAATTCTTATCAGATCATAACCCAGTTGTATTTGTACTGAGAGAACACAAAGCTGAATATACCTGGAGATTAAATGATAATATTTTGAAAGACAATAATGTAGTTCAATAAATTAAGCACCAAATAAATTTATATTTCCAAGAAAATATAAAGAGACTCTTATAAGCAATTGTTTGGGATGCAGCTAAGGCAGTTATCTGAGGTTTGATTATATCACAAGAGGCCCAAATCAAAAAGAAATGAGGCAAGAAAGAAGTTCAAATAGTCAACTTATTAAAAGCACCAAATAAGGGTAAAATTCTGAAAGAAATTAAAAGTCATCAGAAACAACATGCAATTTTGCTGGAATCAGAAATAGAGAAAAAAATTGATTTATATGAGACAACATCACTTTGAATCAGCTAACAAACCAGGTAGATGGCTGGCAGGTAAATTAGGAAAAGAGAAGGAGAAAAGAATAGTGTCTGAAAAAAGAATTTGAGACAAAATACTACAACAAGAAGAAGAAGATATAAAACAGGCCTTTCATCAATATTTTACAAATTTATATGCAGATGATAAACAACACAATACTTCCTCAAAACAATCAATGATTATTTAAAGACACTCAGCATATCACAATTAACTGAAGAACAAATGGATCATCTTAAGAAACTGATCAAATTAAGTGAAATCTCAGAAATAATTAAGAAACTGAAACCAAGCAAAGCCCCTGGTCAGGACAGGTTCTCAGCTGCCTTTTACAAAGTTTTTGAAAATGAGCTTATACATGTTTTATATGAAATCACAAATCAACTGCTCATTGGAGAGATACCTCAATCATGGAAGTCAGCTAATATGACACTGATTCCCAAAGAAGGGAAAGACCCAAAGCAATTGCAAAACTACAGATCAACCTCCTTACTTAACAGTGATTATAAGATTTTTATGAAGATTCTTGCAGAGAGGCTGAAAAAAGTACTAATAGATTGGATCCAGGAAGATCAGGTGGGTTTTTTACCTGGCCATCAACTTAAAAATAATATTATAATGATTTTGAATGTAATTCATTATTGTGGATCTTACAAAAAGAAGAAGTTAGGTTTAATCTTCCTTGATGTGGAGAAAGCATTTAATAATGTCCCATGGCAGTTTCTGCTCAAAATTCTTCAAAAAATGAACTGTGGAAATAATTTTCTAAGTTGGATTAAAATATTATATACTGAACAACATGCCCAGATAATTATTAATTCAGAAAAGACCAAATTGTGTGAGATAAGGAAAGGTACCCAACAGGACTGTCCTCTTTAACCATTACTCTTTCTAATTATCATAGAAATTTTGATGACCCAGATAAGACAAAATGATGGCATAAGAGGTGTTTTAAAAAAAGAACTGAAAGTACGAACTTATGCTGATGATCTGATCATAATACTAGAAGATCCAGTGTATTCTTTGAATTGTCTAATTCAGACTTTAGAAGATTTTGGATGTGTAGCATCCAAAATCAGCCCTGTTAACTAAGAATATGACACCAAATGAGAAGAAAGAATTACAAATGAAAACAAATTTTTAAATAGAAAAGAAGATTAAGTTTTTAGGAATTTGGTTGACAAATAATAATCAAGATTTGTTTAATAATAACTATGAGAAGAAATGGAAAGATATTTTAAAAAGAGATGGAACAGTGGGAAAAACTAAAATTCTCGCTACTAGGAAGAATCCTGGCTATTAAAATGATGCTATTACCTCAAATCAATTTCCTCTTTCAAAATGTTCCACTAATTATAAAGACTGATGTCCTCAAATGATGGAAGAAAGATGTTATCAACTTCATCTGGGCCAGGAAGAAACCCTGAATAAAATGGACTTCCATGATTGATGTTAGAGAAAGAGGTGGTCTCGGACTCCCCAATCTTAGACTGTATTTACATGCAAATATCTTATCTTGGATCAAAGATTGGCTCAGACTTGATAATCGCAAAATTTTTCTCTTTGAAAGAGCAGGTATTGAAAATGGCCTGCATTCTTACTTGTGGTATCTGGAAAATCAACCACAGAAAGAGAACATCCCTTAAGAAAAACCTTATATCTTACATGGAAGAGGTATAAATTTTGATTATGTCTAAAAGTACCTTTATGGATATCCCCCATAGAAGCCTTTCATTTGGGTGAGTCTAGATCTCAGAGATAGTGGACAAATAAAGATCTGATAAAATCTGAAGACTGTAAATCAATGTTTAAGAAAAGAAAGGAACTATTGGAAGAGGGGATTAATTGTTCATTGTTTTTATATGCACAGTTGCGTTCTAGATTTAATCAAGACAGTAAAGAGGGGAGGATAGGAGGATAAACAATGAGAAGACAGACCTTGATCTGATCTTGGAGGCAGGAGATAAACACTTAATGGCAAAATTCTATAAATAGTTACTAAAATGGGATTTGGAGCAGGAGACCATTAAAACCACTATGATTAAGTGGGCTCAGAATATCAGATATCCTATTCAATAACAACATTGGGAACAAACATGGAAACATTTGAATTTCATGATATGTTAAATGTTTGAAGAAAATTATTACAAAATGTTTAATAAACGGTACCTAACACCAGTGAAACTTGCAAAGATTTGTAAGGGGAATAATCAGAAACGCTGGAAATGTAAGACTGAAAGAGGGACAATTTTTCATTGTTGGTGGAATTGTAAACAAGCCAAAACATTTTGGAAAAACATTCATTTAGAAATTACAAAAATGTTAAACAAAAATTTTCCTTTGTTACCTGCGTGTTATTTATTTAGCATGGTTGAATTGATTAAAGGATATGTTGGAAAACAGAACAATTTTTTTTGCTGTGCTTGATAACCAAAGCTAGATTGTTATACTACAGGGAGTGGGGGGAAAAAAAGAAAGTGCCAGAAATAGATGATTGGTTATATGAGATATATGACCTGATGCAAATTGACAAGCTCTCTATATTGTTAAAGGACAAATCTTTGAACAGATACCAGCAGAAATGGGAAGGTGTCCGTAGCTATTTGGAAAGGAGATGGGGGGGGCTCGTCAGTTGTCATCATGAAAGATTAATGTGTAGGCATCCGGTTTTCAAGAGATGTCAGAGTTTATTTTAAATAATGTTTTGTAACAAAGAAGGTCCATATAGGATATAGAGGGTGTTTTGGGAATCTGGAATGTTCTAAAAGTTGGAAATTGATAATTATATTGTGTTGCATTCTATCTTGATTCTTAAAAACTTGATATATGTTCAGTATTATAATAAAAAAAAAATGAAAGTGATGGCTTGCCTGCTGTGCAGAGCAAGAGAAAAGGGGAGCAGGTGATGGTGATGCCCATCAACACTGTTAATAAGATTCTGGCCTGGCTTGAAGTCATCAAGAGGGGTAGACTGGGTGAAGATTGAAGTGAGATGTCTTCCATTGGATACTATCAGGCATCATCTTTGCAACATACTTCACTGGAGCTCATACCTTTGGGTGAAATTGAGGGGGAGGCTGCAGCCTCTAGTGAGTAAACTGATGCTGAAGGTGGCACTCATCCTTTGGTTGGCCATGGGGCCCTTTGAGCCCCCTCCACACATGGCTTAGGCCCCTCCTGCTTTTGACCCCTTGAGTTTTTCTTTATATTCTCCATATGCTCCTTGGTCAAGTTTTTCATTTTCCCAATACCCTTCATGGGTAGTATAGGGTCCCCTTGATGGGGGATTAGGGGAGCAGGCAGTGGCATTGGGTAATCACTCGGCGCCTGCTACCACCTAAAAGATCCTAAAGGGGGAATACATTTATGATTTTTTTTCTTGTATATTGGGAGTTTGAGAAAAAAGACAAGGATGAGTTAGGTGATGGGAAAAAGGAGAAACTAAAGAGTCAGAGAATAGACAGGAACTGGGCCAATTGGCTGGCAGGTTTTCTTATTTACATCAGAGTGGTGGCCAAGTCGCAGCCAGCAAAGATGTATTTGCTGATTGCGTATTTGAATACCATTTATAGGACATACATAGACTTTTCTGGGTATGCTTAGCTTTGTTATGATGAAGCCTTCAGGATGTTGGCAGCCAAGCAGCCCAATATGTCCAGAGGAGGGCAACCAAAAGGGTGAAGGACCTGGAAGCCATGCCCTATGAGAAGTGGCTTAGGGATCTGGGTATGTTTAGTCTGCAGAAGACAAAGTTAAGAGGAGACATGATGGCCATGTTTAAATATTTGAAGGGATGTACTGTCAAGGAGGGAGCGGGCTTGTTTTCCACTGTTCCAGAGACTAGGACAAGGAGCAATGGATTCAAGCTGCAGGAAAGATTTCACTTGAACCTCGGGAAGAACTTCCTGACGGTCAGAGCTGTCTGGCAATAGAATATGCTGCCTCGGAGTGTGGTAGAGTCTCCTTCTTTGGAGGTTTTTAAGCAGAGGCTGGATGGCCATCTGTTGAGAATGCTTTGATGGGTGTCCCTGCATAGCAAGGGGTTGGACTTGATGGCCTCTGGGGTCTCTTCCAACTCTACAATTCTATGATTCTATATGCATTGGGACATTGTTCATCTTCAGCTCTGGATGCAAATAATGACCCCCTCTCATCCTACTTTTTGGGAGAGAACTGATAGTGGCCACCTGATTTAGAATATTTAGTCCAGTAGTGCTCCTCATACTTTAGGCACACAGGAGCATCAACACAACTGTCTATGTTGGTAGTTGTCAGCATCAAGGCATGGCAGGCAGCCAAGAGCCGGCTAATAGGTCTTTTCACAGATAAGGCAGACAGGCAATAAATCAAAGGGCTTTACTTCAGCAGTAAGTAGGTAAGGCAGCAGTAAATTAAAGAGACTTTTGCAGCAAAGATATCCCTGGCTGTTACTGCACAGCCAGGCAAAACAGCAAACAGAGTTCACGTACCACGGAGCTTGTTCCTCAGCTGGTCGGGCAGCATTCCATTAAGCAAGGCAAGGGCCCCAGTAGCCCAACAGGCACACCCAAAATGGACAGTTGTCAGCCAACAAAGACCCAAGGCTGAGTGAGTGCTTTTATTAAGCAGGCCCTCACCCAGGTGCTACCTCAGCTGGAGCTTGATTGCTTGGAGTTTCCTATTTAAACACTCTGACCTTCTGAGAGCACTCTTTTGCTCCCAATGCTGCTGTTAAGTAGGCACCTGCTCTTGAATCTCTGGGTCTAAGGCAGCCCCTGGCTCCATTGCTGGGGCTACTGGGGCCAAGGGCTCTGTGTCCAGGGCAGCCTCTGGGGGAGGCTGTGCAGCAGGCTTCATGGCAGCCTCTGGGGTGGGCTCTGCTGGTGCAGCAGGCTCCATGGCTTTGAAGTCCTCTGGTTCAGACTCAGAGCTTGAGTCCTGGAGTGCCAGGGTCCTGACAGTAGTTCAGATCACAGAGGATATTTACATGCCACCCTTGCAAATGCAGATATGTTTGTTCCATATGTGGGGGCTTGCACTCCTTTTGCAGCTGCTGCAAGGAAAAAGGGGGGGAGGTGCCAAGGACCAGGTGAGGACCAGGGAGTACCACTCCCCCAGTTCCAAGGGGGTCCCAGCCCAATTAGAGTGGATAGGCTGTTGACCTGGCTCTGCCTTTATTTGGACCAGGCCACAGAGAGATATTTGAGGGAGGGTTTCATAGTGGGATTTAGTATTCCAAGTTTAGGCCTAAAAGGTCTTTTATGGCTAATAATCTCAAGTCTGTTAGGGGCATGGAACAAGTTTTTAAGGAAAAGATAGGGAAAGAGGTAGCAGAGGGCAAGGTCTTAGCCCCTTCGACCATCCTCTCACCCTAGCTTTGCAAGTTTCACTGTTGGGAGTCATTCTTAAAAAAGGGCCTGGTGAATTTAGGCTCATACACCACTTGTCTCACCCAAAGGGTGAATCCATCAATGACACTATCCCATCAGTATTGTGTTTGGTCTGATACACTTTCTTTGACACTGCAGTTTGAGTCATTCAGAGGCATAGCAGGGGCGCTGAGCTGGATAAGTGTGTTTAGCTTCTTCTTAGAGTGGACTATCAAGTGTAAGTCAGGTGTAAAGGGTGTCATTCACAATTTAGATGACTTTCTGTTCATTGGGTGCTGTGGGTCTGGGCAGTACGCCTTTCTCCTTGCAAAGTTTGCATCTTTAATGGGCAAGTTGGGAGTGCCCCCTGCCACATGAGAAAATCGAAAACCCCACCCAGCAGCTCACATTCTGGGCATTGAGCTATACATGGTCAATCAAGCCTGTTGGCTCCCATCACCCAAGATTCAAGATCTCAAAACCAGGGTTGCTTCCTTCATGGGTAAGCGCAAGGCTATGCTTAAGGAATTCCAAAAATTAGTGGGACATCTAAATTTTGCATTCTGTGTGGTCACTCCTGGCAGGGCCTTCCTCTGGCACATGTGTGACACCATGAGCAGCATCACCAACCCTCATCACAGAATTAGGATCACACAAGAGATCAGGAAAGACCTGGGGTGTGGCAGGAGTTCTTGTCTGACTTCAATGGGATTTCCTTTTGGCGGGACGAGATCAAGTTAAAGGATGCCCTTTAAATTTCCTCTGATGTAGCTGGCTTTATTGGATTTGGTGTATATTTCAGGGGCAAGTGGTGCATGCAAAGGTGGTCCAAGAGTTGGGCGGATACTGGTCTGACATCTGACCTCACCTTTTTGGAGTTCTTTCCTATATTAGTGGCAATCTATATCTGGGCTCAGGAACTGGCCAACTCCTTGGTTCACTTTTGGTGTGATAACATGACTACAGTCAGGGTGATTAACTCTCTTTCTTCTAGGTCACGACAGGTCATGCGCCTTGTCCGGGCTTTCACACTTCAACGTCTCTGATTTAATATAACTTTCATAGCTTTTCATGTGGCAGGTGTAGACAATTCTTGGCTAATGCTCTTTCTCATATACAGATGGAATGATTCAGAAAGCTGGCACCAGATGCTGAAGCCCTACCAGAGCTGATGCCTTTTGACCTGTGGAAGCTTGGAGGGGTGAGATAGCCCGGGCTATCAGTATGTCTGTGGCCTCCAGTACTTGGAGAAATTACATCAAGGTTGCATGGGATTTTACAAGTTAGGGCTTCCCAGTAGCTGGAGGAGGCTTGTCCACTTCCTATTAAGCATATTTTGCAGTTCTGTGTCTTGCTTAAACAGACAAGCCTCTCCTCTCAAACCATATGGGCGAACATGTCATCCCTGGCCTTTTGGTTCAAACTGTAAGGCTTTCCTGACTGCACAAGTGATTTCAGGATTTGTAAAGCCTGAGGAGGGTGGGCTAGGCAGAGGGGTTCAACCCTGGACACACATCAGCTGCTCACACCAGCCATTTTAAGGGGTCTGGGTGACACCTGGGGATCCATTTGCTCTTCCCCTTACGAGGTGTCCCTCTTCCATGCAGTGGTTCTCACTGCCTTTTTTTGGCGCTATGAGGGTAAGTAAACTGGTGGTGCAGAGCTCAGAGGGGACAAGTTGGGAAGGACATTGTAGCTCAGGGAACTGGCTCTTGGCAAATGTCATATGCAGTTAACCATCAGGGGATCCAAAACAGACCAGGGCAGGAGGGGCAAAATTTCTTATGTTGCGAGCATGCTCGGATGCAGCGCTTTACCCCATAAGGGCCTTGGGGGTATACCCAAGCAGGCAGGGGGCATGTCTGGGTCCTCTGTTCTGCCATTCTGATGCATCTCCATTGACCAAATACCAGTTCTGTACAGTCACATCTAAGGCTCTAGCTCTTCTGGGGCTGCAAGCAAAGAAGTTTGATATGCACTCCTTCCATATAGGTGCAGCGTCCATCGCAGCTGCAATGGGCATGAATGCTGAGATCATCCAGAGGATTGATAGATGGAAGTCTGTGGTCTACCATCATTATGTTAGGCTGTTAACAGCATTGCTAATGTTTATTATTTCCCTTCAAATCCTAGTTTACTGCCAGGAAAAAGATGAGTGCTGTTTTGCGGACATAGCTTCATCTACTGGGTGGAGTGGCAGGCTCACAGCAGTCATTTTCTCCCACATTTGGGCCTGAGTGACCGTGCCCCACTTGAGTAGCTGGGCAAGAGAGGCCTTTGTTGGCATTGCCTGTCGCCTATGTTGCTTCAGAAGCTGTCGGGAGTCCTCCATGTTTTATTGTTTTAGGATAGCAGTAGACTGAGGAAATAGTGATAGTAGGCTGTTAGCTATTCCCAGGCGCCAACCATTCCTTCTGGCTGGAATTTCAAAGGAACCATTTGGCATGATGACGTTCGTTCTTTTACAACTATCTTAGGAGAAACTGTCTGTTAAAGTGTAAGGTGGGGGAAAACTTTCCATTTGAGCTTTAACGTCTGAAGACAGCATCCCTTACTATGTTACAATAAATCTTCTATTAAGTTTGTTGATCCGTGTAAGAGTGAATCTGTTCCTGACAGAAAGCTCGAGAATCCTTTCAAAAAATGCACCAATTGATGGACCAGTCGATTACTGAAGAAGAGCAAGGATCTGCAGAATCTGATGGAGCTACAGAAACTGAAGTGCCCCTGGATACCAAGACAAAATTGCGCCTGACCGAGGCTATGGAAACCCCCACAAGCGGCCAAACCTGGGTCTGGGGAGAAAAGCCACATACGTCGTTGAGACAACGCAGAAGGGCTGCTAGATGGGATACATCAGCAAAAGACCTATCCCTTTTGGAGGAGATAAAGCAAATGGAAACCGAACTGGAAAGAAAAGATGAGGAGATACTCGAACTCAAGACCATGCTACGCGAGATGCGCATCCGTCCCTCGCAGACAGGGAGATCACCAGGAGGAGAACCACGAGCGGCTGTCTCGGCGGCAGGCACCCCTGGTCCCCCCCAGCAACCAACAGGGCACACGCCAGCGCCACTGTTACTCAGAAATGTGGGAGACCTGAAAGCGACCTTCAACGGGAAGGGGGAGAAACTCTCCTTTTTTTTTGACTATGGCAAACAATTTCATGATTGATCACGGCCATCTATTTCGGGATGATGCGGCCCGAATTCGATACCTAAGCCAGAGGATGAAAGGACTGGCAGCAGACTGGGTAGCGAACCTATATGACTCCCGCGCCCCCGAAACTGAAAATCTGCAGCTCTTCATGAACCATCTGCGGGAACGCTTTGAAGACCCCCATTTATTGGAAAACACCAAATATCAACTGAAACGAATGAAACAAGGCAGGAACGATGTGGGGACGTATTCCGTGAATTTAGAAACCTGGCCACCAAAGTCCCGTGGAGTGATGAAATTCTAATTGAGTTATACAAAGATGGACTAAATCCTGATATTCTACACGGGTGCTTAATGCAGGCCAATCCACAGACCCTGCTAGGTTGGGTCAGACTAGCTACTGAAATGGAAGGCATAACCCAGACTGTTCAGCTGAACCGACAAAGACAAGACGTGCCAAAACGACAACCTCGCGGTCCCACCGTCCTCAATGCTGAGGAACGGAACAAACGTCTCCGTTTGGGCATGTGCTTTAACTGTGGAAAACCGGGCCACCTCGCCAACACCTGCCGCGGAAACCAAGCTCCGACTGGGACTAAGGGAGCACGAGCAGACCCAAAGGATATAGAATTCACACATCAGACAGCGGCCGCCAAACAACCACTTAGACGCACTTCTAAGGACCCTGCAGCGGCGACAGGAGACTCCGATCCCGATGATGAAACCACCTCTTCGTCCTCATCTGACATAGATGGAGATTCTAAACCTGACTGCGATGACTGGCAAGCGGCGGAACATCTGTAAGTACTCCTAAAATTCCCCATTTCTACGCCACGGTTGCGATTAGTGGCAGCGATGGGACTTTGCATGTACATAGGGCATTAATTGACTCTGGCTGCTCCAGAAGTTTGTTACACCCCAAATTGGCCAAACAATTGAAAACTCTTTATGAGCCCTTGGAATGCCCCATCAAATTAACGCAAATGGATGGGACCTCAATGACTGGGGGAGTAATTAGTAAAATCACTAAGCCCATCTCATTTCAAATGGACAAAAACAATTACAGCATGCGATTTCTAGTTCCCAAGGCGATGCAGTTCAAATTGGTCTTGGGAATCGATTGGCTTCGTGAATATAACCCCCCGATAACTGGACTGCTGGCACTATGTCCTCTTCAGATGAAAACTTTTCTATTCCCCATGAAGAATTGCAACAAATTCCTTCACACTACCGAGACTTCCAAAAGGCTTTCCACGAAAGGGAGGCTGACAAATTGCCTCCCCACACGGACTTTGACTGTAAACTGGAATTAGTTGACGGGGCCACCCTGCCTAAACCGAAAATTTATCCCATGAGCCAAAAAGAACTCCTTGCTCTCAAGAAGTTCCTAAATAAAAACTTGGCTCGCGGCTTTATCAAGCCCTCTAAACCCCACGGCGAGTCCTGTCTTCTTCCGAAGAGAAAAGATCCCAGCGCGGATCCGAGACTGATAGTTAACTACTCTGCTATTAACCAGGTTATTTCCTCCAATTGTTATCCCATACCTCTGATACGGACTGTTTTGGACCATCTTGTTCAAGGAAAATATTTCACCAAACTTGATCTTAAAGAGGCTTTTCATAGGATTAGAATGGACCCGGACTCTGAGTGGCTCACCACCTTTGCAACTCCTCTAGGTAACTTTAAATGGACGGTTCTTCCCTTTGGCTTACAATCGGGGCCATCTGTGTTCCAAATGTTTTTGAACACCATTTTCCATGACTTGTTGTATCAGGGGGTTCTGATTTATCTGGATGACATTTTAATTTACGCAGATTCCATGGAATCTCATGTGTCATTGGTTCGTGAAGTGTTACGAAGGCTTATAGATAACAACCTCGTGGTTAATCTATCTAAATGCCAATTTGACACCCAAACTTTTGATTACTTGGGATATAGGATTCAAGATTGTTCACTTAAAATGGACCCTTCGAAGATTAACTCCATTTTGCAATGGCCCGTCCCTAAAACTGTGAAGCAACTGCAGCAATTTCTTGGTTTTGCGAACTTCTACCGGAACTTTATTGAGGATTTTGCTGCCATAACGCTTCCACTCACCAACCTTCTACGGAAACCTAAAGGATCCACTGCGGGCAAGGCGCATAGACTTTGTTGGTCGCCTGAGTGTCAATCGGCGTTTGACCATTTGAAATCTAAATTTACGTCTGAGCCCTTACTCCTTTTTCCCGACAGTACGAAGCAATTCATTGTGCAAACGGATGCTTCGGACTTTGCCATGGCAGCCGTTCTTTTACAACATGACACCACAGGAGCACTCAGGCCTTGTGCTTTCATTTCAAAGAAATTTTCCCCTCAACAAGCTAATTGGCCTATTTGGGAGAAAGAAGCCAAGGCTATCCATTTTGCGCTGTCCTCTTGGCGTCATTTGCTTGAAGGGGCTCGACTCCCCTTTGAAGTTTGGACTGATCATAGGAATTTGCAAGCCTTACAGTCTGCTAAGAAACTCTCCCCTAAGCAGGCGAGATGGGCTGAATTTTTCCAGAGATTCCGATTTAAAATTGTTTTCAAACCTGGCCGAACTAACCAACTGGCGGACCCTCTCTCTCGACTTCCCTGTTTTGCGGAATCCCCTGCTACGTCCTCCCACTCCAATACCTTGTTTCCTGCCTCCTCTCTGGCTTCTCAAGTGACTACTCGTGCATTAGCAAAGACAAGGCTTTCTGCCTCCTCTCTTTGTGACTCCGCTCTCCGCGATGCTATCATTCATGCAGCGCATGCAGACTCCTGGCTACCGGCAAACAAGGATAAAATAGAATGGGTTGACAATCTCCCCTTTTATGGCACCAAGGTCTACGTTCCCCCTGCTGCCCGCGAGCAGGTACTTCATCGTTATCATGATTCCAAACCCGCTGGACATTTTGGGTTTTTGAAGACATTGCATGCGATTCGCCGCCTTTTTTGGTGGCCTGGATTAAACCCCTCCGTGCAAACTTACATTAAGCAGTGTGCCACTTGCAACGTTTCTAAGTCGCCCACATCTAAACCTCAAGGGCTCCTGCAACCTCTGCCTGCGCCTGCTAGCCCCTGGTCGGTCATCGCATGGGATTTTATCGTGTCTCTTCCCTCTTCACACGGCTTTCATGTTATTTGGGTTGTTACTGATCACTTTTCCAAGCAATGTCATTTTGTGCCTCTAAAGAAACTACCCCGTGCTACCAGCTGGCTGACCTGTTCGTTAATCATGTATGGAAACTTCACGGACTACCTTCGGTGATCATTTCGGACAGGGATCCAATTTTCACTTCCAAGTTTTGGACTTGTCTACTGAAAACCCTGGGAGTCACTCAGAAACTCAGCAGTGCTTATCACCCTCAAACAGATGGCCAATCTAGCGTGTTAACAAATCTCTTGAACAATTTCTTAGGTGTTTTGTTTCTGAGAACCAGAATGATTGGGCTCCGCTCCTTCCGTTCGCTGAGTTTGCCATCAATTCTGCGGTTCATACCTCTACTGGGAAACCCCCCTTTGAAATAGTTTACGGCTTCCTTCCTTCTCCTTTCCCCCCCCTCTCCCTCTCTTCCTCCGCTCCTCCTTCTGTTTCTGCTTGGGTCTCTAAATTTTCTGGCATTTGGCAATCCGTCTCAGATGCTATAGCATCCGCTAAAACTTCCCACAAACGTTTCGCTGACCGTAAACGGCAGCCTGATCCCCTTTACCAGCCCAGGGATTTGGTTTTCCTTTCTTCTAAGAACATTTCCTCTCCTTCTCCGTCTAAAAAACTTTCCCCTCGTTTTCTCGGACCTTTTCCTGTGAAAAGGGCTATTAATGATGTCTCTTTTGAACTAGATCTCCCTTCTTCCCTCAAGGCTATTCATCCTGTTTTTCATTCCAGTTTGCTGAAGAGGGCACCTTCGCTGACTTCTTCGCCGGCTGATGTTCCTCAACGCCCCGACTGACTTGCTACTGCATTCATATTACTATTTAGTTTTCTTGTCTTTCTACTGTTCCGTGATATTTTCTATATTTTGTGTATCTTTATGTATATATTTTTTTAAAAAAGTGGGGCAGGATGTCGGGAGTCCTCCATGTTTTATTGTTTTAGGATAGCAGTAGACTGAGGAAATAGTGATAGTAGGCTGTTAGCTATTCCCAGGCGCCAACCATTCCTTCTGGCTGGAATTTCAAAGGAACCATTTGGCATGATGACGTTCGTTCTTTTACAACTATCTTAGGAGAAACTGTCTGTTAAAGTGTAAGGTGGGGGAAAACGTTCCATTCTCGAGCTTTAACGTCTGAAGACAGCATCCCTTACTATGTTACAATAAATCTTCTATTAAGTTTGTTGATCCGTGTAAGAGTGAATCTGTTCCTGACAGAAGCGCTGTGCGTCTCCACCTGATATGATGGTCATTCACCTGTGGGGTAATGACATTGGACTCTTGAAAGGAAAGGCATTGATCATTCAGAAAATTCATGATATGTGGCTCATTCACGATAAATGGGTAGGGTTCTTATTGCCTGGTCCACAAGGATTCCAAGGAAAGTGTGGGTTGCGAAGGGGGACTCTCGACCTGTAAGGCCCCGCTTTGGGGGTCCCCAATGTCAGTATGGTTTGAATGGGCATCATACCTAATTGGCATCATATGTAATTGGCAACACATTTTATTGGCTCTGATATCAAATTCAAGCCTGAAAGGTGACAGAGAGGTCAAACTGAGCGAGGGAAAGAATTTGACTGTAAATGTGAGAAGCATAGGTCAACTCCAAAATTCCTCCAGGTAAGACTGGGTCATTTGTCAGGCAAATACACATCATTCCTGTGGATAATAGGCTTAAATAGAAGCTGGACTTTTCCAAGGAATCCAACTGTGAGGAGCCCACCAGGACACTGATTGACAAATATCCATCCCTTGTACACCTAGATTCTTTCGTCTATCCTCACAGCACCCACAATAGACAGCTATTACAACATTCATCATATCTTTGTCCATCAAAGCACTTAAGCCCATCAACAGGCAAAAGTCCCATTGTCCACAACAGGTTCCCTTTGTCTTGCATCTGGAAGCTTCACAGCCACAAGCCATTTTCAGGATACAAATACCCCTGGTTTGAGGATGCCCAGTGCAGTCTCTTGAAGATCTATCTGTCACTCTGTCCGTCTGGCTCTTGAATGAGAACTGCCCTTAGGTCCTACCAAAGCCAAAATATATTTCTGCTCTTCACTACTTTTCTGGACTGGTAATTATAAATCCCCCTCAAATCCTTCAGCCTCTCCATAATTTTTCTTCCCTTTCTCTTTCAGCTAGCTCTTGTGTGAATTTGTGATTGTTTATATCTTGTGTGCATGCATGAGTGAATTCCCTTCAATAAAATCATTTTATTAGACAAATTTGCTTGGTTTTTGGTTGGCCTAACCCCGTAAAAATTGCGTTTAAAGATTTCGCTAGGTTACCCTGCTGCTCGTAGTGCTACAGCTTGTGCTCTGGCTAATTCCCATTCCTCATTATTTGGAGCACATTGAGGTGTCCCCCAAGGGACCCCAGAAATCAGGGTAACAGACCCCTTGAGATTACTTGGTGCTGAGCAAACTGTGAAATTCATAATGCCTTGAGATGAGGCTTGGGTTATTACATTCCCTATTGTGACATAATCTCTCAAAGGCCTGACCTATATTGGGCAGATGGAGTTCATTTGTCACCTGAAGGTAATGAGATTTTTACCCATGACATACAGCTGGGATCTAATAAAATCCTGTCCGCTTGGTGGGGGGATAAGGGCTAAGCAGATGCTTGCCCTTATCTGTGGCAGGTGTGTGTGTGGGAGGGTCTTACAGCTTTGGTGAGTATCTATGGCACCCTTTGGATAAGCCTCTGGAGCCCTCTCCTCTTGGTCGTCAGATGTGGGGGAAGACAATGATGGACTTGTCCTTGGGGTGGGTTCACAGTTTAGCCATCTCTTTAGGGGTCATGAGACAAGGAGGGGACTGGGCATTGGGGTCCGCCTTCCAGAAAATGGGTTGGCCAAAGTTGGAATCCAGCCTCATGGGTTCACTTTGGGAACTAGTATCTTTCCCAAGGGAGGCTAGGTCAGGAGGTGACCTAGAATCATAGAGTTGGAAGAGACCACAGGGGCCATCCAGTCCAACCCTCTGCCATGCAGGAACACCCTCAAAGCATTCTCAATAGATGGCCATCCAGCCCCTGCTTAAAAACCTCCAAAGAAGGAGAGTCCACCACACTCCAAGGCAGCATATTCCACTGCCGGACAGTTCTGACCATCAGGAAGTTCTTCCTGAGGTTCAAGTGGAATCTCCTTTCCTGCAGCTTGAATCCATTGCTCCTTGTCCTGGTCTCTGGAGTCGCAGAGAACAAGCCTGCTCTCTCCTCAACATGGCATCCCTTCAAATATTTAAACATGGCTATCATGTGCCCTCTTAACCTTCTCTTCTGCAGACTAAACATTCCCAGCTCCCTAAGCTGTTCTTCATAGGGCATGGCTTCCAGACCTTTCACCATTTTGGTCACCCTCCTCTGTACACATTCCAGCTTGTCGATATCCTTCTTGAATTGACATATCCAGAACTGGACACAGTATTCCGAATGAGGCCTAACCAATGCAGAATAGAGTGGTACCATTACCTCCCTCAATCTAGACACCATACTCCTAGTGATACAACAAAGAATCGTGTTGGCTTTCTTGGCTGACACATCACACTGCTGACTCATGTTCAGCTTATGATCTACCAAGACTCCTAGATCCCTTTCACATGTACTGCTATCCAGCCATGTGTCCCCCATCCTGTATTTGTGCATTCCATTTTTTCTGCCTAAGTGCAGTACCTTACATTTCTCTCTATTGAAATTCATATCTGTCAAGGTCTTTTTGAAATTTGATCCTGTCCCCTGGTGTATTAACAATCCCTTCCCAATTTGGTATCATCTGCAGGTTTGATCAGCATGCCCTCCACTCCTTCATCCAAGTCATTGATGAAGATGTTGAATAGCACTGGACCCAGGACAGAACCCTGTGGCACCCCACTAGTCACTTGTCTCCAGGATGAAAAGCAGCCATTGGTGATCACCCTTTGGTTTCTGTCGGTCAACCAATTACAAATCCACCTAACAGTAGCCCTGTCCAGCCTGCATTTTACTAGCTTCTTTGCAAGAATGTCATGGGGAACTTTGTCAAAGGCCTTACTGAGGTCAAGATATGCTACATTCACAGCATTCCCTTCATTTACCAAGCTTGTAATCCTATCATAAAAAGAGATAAGATTAGTCTGACATGACTTATTTCTGAGAAATCCATGTTGACTTTTAGTGATTATGGCATTGCTTTCTAAGTAATTACAAACTGACTGTTTAATGATCTGCTCTAGGATCTTTCCTGGAATTGATGTCAGTCTGACCGGGCGATAATTATTAGGGTCCTCCTTTTTCCCCTTCTTGAAGATGGGGATGACGTTTGCCCTCCTCCTGTCTGCTGGGACTTCTCCTGTTCTCCAAGAGTTCTGAAAGATTATTGGAAGTGGTTCAGAAATGACTGCTGCCAGTTCTTTTAATATCCTTGGATGTAAATCATCTGGCACTGGGGACTTGAATTCATCTGGGGACTTGAATTCACCTCTTGCCTCAGCAACTCCCATAATTGCCTTCTTATCATGTCATGGTTTCTTGGATTAAAATGCCACTGTCCAAGGGATACTTCATTAGAAATGAAGCTTCTCTACTGGATAGAAGATTACCACATAAACAATTGTCTGAAATCTTAGTGTTGTGTGGCCTAGTGAGACAGGATGAGAGTAAATGGTTTGGGATACTTTCCTCAATACCATTCTTTCAGATCTTTCTCAGAAACTAGAAGTTGGGCTTTCAGACATTTACTTTAAGTCTAAAATGTTATAGCTTTAATTTATGAATAGCTGAATCTGGTCTGTCACCAGGCAGTTGGATACAATTTGTGATAGACTAGACCTACCAAGTTCAAGCAACATTAGTTGAAATAATTAGGGGTTTTTTTTAGAAAAATATGGTTAAAACTGGAAAGCTTAATTTCTGTGAGGAAGCAGATGTATGGAAAGTGTGTGAAGTGAGATGCCTTTGGCACTGGAGGGCAGTATGTGTGTGCTATATCAGTCATTTCACAGTTTTTTAATATATCATTTTTCAGTCAGTGAAAAGATATCTTTCAACAGTATTGGTGAAAGTCATTTTAAAACCTTCTCTGAAGGTTTCAATCATATCTGAAATGGATGTGGTATTAAATGGCATTTTGCCATCATTCTTATGCTGCTGCTATTAGGCTGCCCCAGCTTTTTTTTTTTTTTTTAAAGATTTGTCAGTTAACAATTGGAGACGCACAAACATAAGTGGTATGGGCAGGGCAGAGACAGAGTGTCTTTCCCCTGTTCCATTTACCAGAACTTTCTGTCAGTCACCTTCACAATCTGCACTAGTCACAAGGCTGATTTGTCTGAAATCCCTTTCCTCTGACTGTCTCATGGTTAATCATGCAGACCAGCAATGGTTTAGGACAACTGGAATTCTCATTGTTTCAGCAGTTCTAGACAGATATTAACCTGATAGCCTTCTCTAAGGCTAAGCTCTTCGCCAGTTCTAGAGACCCCAGCATTATGTATATGCAATGCTATGAGTACAAAAAAAAGAAACCCAATCCAATGAGTTCTGTTGGACTCTTTTCTCTGAAGCAACTTCAAAACTTTAGATAAGGGTCTTTGCCGTTTCTGCTACTTAATGATCCTTTTAGCTAAAGATACCAGGGATTAAATCTAAGATCATCTGCAAGTAAAGTATTTGCTCTTCTTCCTTCTCATACCTCATGTGTGATTCCAAATAGCTGGCTGACCTGTTTCTCATGTTAAAAAATTAATTAGAAATGCATCCTTTACCTGTTGCATTTTTTTCCTATTTTTACTTTGGATTCTGCTCCTTTCCTTGGGTTGATTAATTTAAGCCTTCCTGTTGGGAGCCAAAATGAATAATCAATATTTATGTAAGTTTCATTAATTCCACAGGTCTACTTTGATTGGGGCTAGCAATTGGATTTAGGACAAGGCTAATGTAATGTTGTTGACGCCTCCTCCAACTATCCTGATCTGACATGAACAGTTTAAATTAATCTTCTGTTGTCCCACTGCTTTTAAAATGTCCCTGTTCCTCTTCCCTCCTACTTTCTCCTTTTGTCCTCAGTTAGTAAGCTGAAGTACCAATTGCTGCAAATTCAGTTGAAACTGCAAAAGTAGCTTGTATCCAATTCACTCAGCTGGGGACTGAGATGAAGAAGGAACGGAATCTTGTGCTTCCCAGTAGACTCAGGCAATAACAGCCTCTCCTAGCTCACATGTTCTTCTTCATTAACAATTTTTACTATCTTGACCACACTCTGATGTTGCTTGGCTACACATGTGCCAATTTCATCTATGAAATGTTGGAGGATATGTGTTAAGCTGCAACACCCCCAGTTATAGCTAGCCAGTAGTGAGAAACAGTTGAACTCCTGGGATGTAGAGGTCAACAACATCTAGAAGTCTGTATAATTATCACTCCTTAGGCCTTACTTTCTATTCCTTTTGATTTCTCCAAGGTGGTACAACATTTTCCCCTTTCCTACCAATTTTCCTTTCCTTCCATCTGATATTTTTGTTTTAGATTGTAAGCATGGTGCGGGAACAGGTTTATTTTATTCAGTGTATTTTGGGCACTGTCATCATTCACTTCAAAAGAAAGGCTTGCCCTTTCAAGTGGAACTATTGAGAAACAAGTGGAAAGTATCAACATGCTTGGGAAATATCAAAGTGTGTGATACAAAACTCCAAAATTTACAGAACAAAACAGACAAACTGTCCATGGAAATAGAAGACAGACTCTGCATCTCTGAGATCTGAAGCATTGTTGAAGAGTATGCTTTCACCTTTATAAGATAGAAGTGCTAACATGAGCTTGTTGGGGTACGTCTGTCTGTATTTCAAGAGCGAATGTGTCTATAATAGAGTTATAATCCATAAATTGTTATGGTAATCTTATTTTTTAAGGTGCTGCATGACACTTGTGTGTGTTTGTGCATGGTAGATTCCACAAGTAATAGTACTGTGGATTAGGGTTTTACTCTTTGTAGTTCCTGGTATGAACTGACCTGATTAGTATGTCCTGGGGACAATGTGCAGATTAGAACATAGGTACTACCAGGAAAAGCTTTTATTATCCTTCATTTATAGAATGTTATAGAGGATTGAGACATCATTGTTTTCCATTTGTAATCCTTCATTGTTTTCCCACCACTTCTTATTTCTTACCAGAGAAGCTCTGTTATGGAAGTGTTACCTTTTCTGGGAAGGGAATGCTCCCCTTCTCACCTGGCCAGCTCCTTGCAGAAGGGAGCATGAGCAACACACTCCTTCCTCCCTCAGTGCAGCCAGTCTCTTTCCCTAGTTGCACTGGGGAAGGAAGCATGTGATCATGCTTCTACCCCTTCTGCATTGATGGCTCTGAAGGGAGCATTGTGTGATTGTGGGTACACAATGGATTTTTTCCATTAAGTAAATATGCCATGGTCATGATGGGTGGAGGTACACTGGCTGCAGGACCGCACCGAAGTCATGAGAAAGCATGACCCACAGACTGCTGCCATCATGTTCCCATCATGGGACTGTGACATCATGCAGAAATGGCCTACGTGTTACTATGGTTCTGTCATGCCGGTGATAGCACCAGATATCTCTTGATATCAAACTTATTTGGCCTTCATTTGACCTTTCTCTGCCACCCTGCTCCACGTGTTTGCAAGGGCCACCGGACAAGCACGTAATAGGCGTGGCCGTTAATGGTTGGACATTCCAATCCCCATTTAGGCAGGCAGATTAATGCCTCTCCATTGCTTCAGGGACCATCTTCTTGCAGACACACCTTGCTTAAGCGAGGCTTTACACAAAGATGCTCGGCTGAGAGCCGGCACTTTCTTTATGCTGATCCATTTGCATACTGGCTACACTATTGTCGTCCAGCGCTAAGCTAATCATGTAAAACCTAACCTTTTCCAATGCTTTTGTCCCACTCCAAATTCTCTTTGTTCTCACCGAGCATGGCATGGCCTGTAGGCACAATCCACTCTATAAAAAGTCCCCAATTCCGAGTCCTCCTCGGATCGCCCTGGACTTCCATCCAGCCTTGCTGCCGCTCTGTCCAGTGAAGTTTTCCCCTCAGTTCCCAATAACTGAGTCTGCACACCTTGGATCGCTCCTGAGTTTCATCCAGCCTTGCTGTTGGTTTGTCCAGAGAGCTTCCTTCAGCGAACCGTGCTGAGCTTTCCTCCCTGCAACTCTCTGTTTTCTCCAGGACTATGAGAAAAGTTGTCGTATCACCCATTCCCCCTGAAAACTCTTATTTCCAACTTCTAGTTAGCTGTGTGCATGTGGTGTCCTATTCGTTGTTTGTCCTTTAATAAAATTATTATTTTTACTCTTTTAAAAACTGTCTGACTGCTCTTCTGACCCGACGCTGTATACATAGGGTAAAAGATCCCAGCTAAAGTTACCCTGCCTCTCGCTAGCTTAAGAGAGTGTTCGAGTTAATTTCCCCATCTTGTGTTTTTGCTTGGTCATTTGGGTGTCCCTCCCGGGACCCCCACAATACAGGGTAACATATGTCTTTTGCAAACCTTAATACATTAATTACCCTTTTAACACCAAACTATCCCAAAATATTTTGCATAACAACAGGGATATATTGTTGTCCTTCAGCTTCTGTGAGAATTATAAGTAAATTCCGAGGGAAACATGGATGTGTGAAGCTGGCAGCAGTTGGGCTTGCTGAAATTCTAGTGCTCTGATCCTGATAGCCCTTAGTCCACTGCAGGTTATTTTTATTAACCTTTGACATTTGCCTATATCTATAGCAGTCTCTACCTCTTTGTAGATCAGATATCACAGTGATTGTGTGTCCTGGAGCACTCTGTATCTTAATGTGTCTGACATGTATGTTTTATGTTAATAGTCCTTTCAAGATATGTTGATAGTCCTTTCAAGTCCTTGTATGTTGATAATACTTTCAAGTTTGTGTTCATTCTTTTATTTTTCTATTCTTTCTTTTATCATTTCCCTCCAGTGTGTCTCTTTGAGAGGGCCCTCTTTGTTGGTCTATAGAACACAATCTCAAGATCTTACTTTGTTGTGATTCTCCAACACCAGGTAAACAGCAACAATCTAAACCTGTGGCTGTCCTAAACTGAGATGAATTCTTTATGGGCTACCATGAAGCCCCCAACCCAACTATCAATGATCAAATGCTGATGTTCTGGAAACTCTGATAAGTACAATTCAGAGAGATCAGCCATTCCCAGCCTCACAGATTTCTACAATATGCGCCAGATACCTGGGAGTAGAAAGGTAGAATCAGTCATTACCACTTCCTTCCACACTCATTTTCGAAATCTCAAGTCCTTTCTATTCTGAATATGAAGAGCTTGGGAATTTTGATAAATTCTTCAGAAATGAATTTATACAATTAAACAAACAGACTATATACTTGGAAGCTTAGGTTGCTAAACTTCAAACAAGTAGGTTGAATAAGCTGAATCACTTTTAAGACTTCTGATTTAAAAAAAATGTGTGTGTGGGACCTAGATAGCTACATAATAGATTTTAGCAAGTATGAGGTCTTTAGGCAGGGGAGCCACCTGCTCACTCTTTTCTCTGCTTCTCTGCTATTTCCTTAGATAGATTTGGGGAGGGGAAATCCTCTTCCAGTCATTCATAGAATCATCGAGCTGAAAGAGACCAAAAGGACCATCGAGTCCACCCCCTCCCATGCAGGAATACACCAACAAAGCATTTCTGGGAGATGACTGTCCAGCCTCTGTTTAAAAACCTCCAAAGAAGGACACTCCATGACACTCTGAGGCAGTGTTTTCCATTACTGAACTTCTCTCACTGTCAGGAAGTTCTTCCTAATGTTTACATGGAATCTCTTTTCTTGAAGTTGGAAGCCATTGCTTGAAGACATCCATATCTCACAGTATACCAGTCTTACCTTCTACCTCAGTATTCTCAGGACAGCCATAGTGAGATAGAAGGTAGAGATTGGTATACTGTGAGATATGGATGTCTTCAAGCAATGGCTTCCAACTTGAAGAAAAGATATGGATGTATTCAAGCAATGGCTTCCAACTTCAAGAAAAGAGATTCCATATAAACATTAGGAAGAACTTCCTCGACTTGCATAAGGTGTCACTGCAAGGGAAGGTAAGCTTTTGATTGGCTCCATGGAGTGAAACTAAGTGCAACTAAGTGCCAAATCAAGATACGTGATAGGGGCAAAGTAGACAGTGAAGCTGTTCGCCCCCTATACGCATCTTTCGCTACTTGCTGTTGACATACTCTTCCTCCCTCCCTGCAATGTGAGTTGATTTGGTTGTTTTAGGGCTGGATAGGACTTCGCTTTGTAAGGCTCCACTTTGGGGGTCCCTGATATTAGTATGGTTTGGATGCACACCATACCTAATTGGCATCATATATAATTGGCAACACATTTTATTGGCTCTGATATCAAATTCAAGCCTGAGAAGTGACAGAGAGGTCAAATTGAGTGAGGGAAAGAATTTGATTGTAAATATGTGAAGGATAGGTCAACTCAAAACTTCCTCCAGGTAAGACTGAGTCATTTGTCAGGCAAATACACACCATTCCTGTGGATAATAGGCTTAAAGGGAAGCTGGAATTTTCCATGGAATCCAACTGTGAGGAGCCCACAAGGGCACTGATTGACAGATATCCATCCCTTGTTGTTAGGAACCGAAATCACGCACACAAATGTAACAGTGCTAATACACTATTTATTAGGAGTGTGATGCATTGTACAGGACTTCAGTGAGTTAACTGAAAGTAATTAGCAAAAACCGAACATTAGAAGCAAGAGTTTCTCTTCCCACAGCAAGAGACCTTGAAGGGCCAGCTTTGTCTGGTAGTTCTTATCAGTGCTGCATTCCTAGCTTTGTTTACCTAACGGTGTCTGGTTTCCATCCTTGGTTACAAGCAAGCAGTTAATTAACTACTACTACATGTCCCATACTGAAATATGAAGGGCTACCCACATCCTGCCTGTCCCGAGAAAAAATGAAAAAACAGAAGGTATAGCATGAAGAAAAGGGAAAGGTAGGGGGAATTGGAAAAGAAAGGAGGAAGTGGGGACACAACAAACAATTGAAAATGGCATTTGCAGTAGGTGTATTGTAGAACTCCAGGAGTCAGGAACAGCAGATCAAGTAGGTTGATTAATTTGTGAAGAGGAATTTGAATGAGCTGGTTTCAGTAAGCTGCAATGAAAAACAGGGTGAACAAGTTTGTAAGTGTCAGGTAAAGAACGTTCAAAGGTGACATTATTAATGGCACGTTTGATGGGGAAAGGACCAAGGTATTTGGGAGAAAGTTTTTTGGAGGGGCCAGTGGAGGAAATGGTCCTGGAGGAAAGGTAAACAAGATCTCTGGGCTTGTATTCAGGGTTCGGTTGTCACTTTCGGTCAGCAAAGTGTTTGTGAGAAGTTTTTGAGGCTTTGAGGGAGTCATGTACGGAGGTCCAAGTAGAAGATATTTTTGTAATCCAAGAGTTAAGTGAAGCAGGCTGTGTGTTGGGGAGTGTGGCAGGCAATGAAGGAAAGGGCTTTGGGATGGTACCTGAGACAATTTCAAATGGAGTTTTTCCAGTAGAGGAATGCAAGGCAGAGTTGTAAGCAAATTCGGCAAAGGAGAGAAGAAGTGCCCAATTATTTTGGTTGGAATTTACAAAACAGCGTAAATATTGTTCAAGAGTTTGATTGGTGCATTCAGTTTGTCCATCAGTTTGTGGATGATAGGAGCTGCTGAGTTTTTGGGAAATGCCAAGGGTTTTTAGGAGTGGTGTCCAGAATTTGGAAGTGAAGATAGGTTCCCTGTCAGAAATGATTGTGGAGGGAAGTCCATGGAGTCTCCAGATGTTGGTGATGAAGAGGTCAGCTAATTTTTCAGCGGTTGGAATTTTCTTCAGGGGAATGAAGTGAGATTGTTTGGAAAAATGATCAGTGACTACCCAAATAGTGTGGAAACCGCATGAGTTTGGTAGGCTAACAATAAAGTCCCATGAGATAACATCCTAAGGTGAGGATGGAACAGGAAGTGGTTGTAGTAGTCCATGTGGTTTAGAAGAAGAGGATTTGCAACTGTTGCAAATTGAGCAGTTTTTTATATATTCTTGCACATGTTTTGTAAGACCTGACCAGTGGAACAGGTTTCTGATGGAGTGCAGAGTGTTTAGAAATCTGAAGTGACCAGCAGGTTTGGAATCATGGTATCTTTGTAGAATTTTGAGATGACAGGGGGGTGGTACATATATTTTGCTTCTGATGAAAGCTAAATCATCAAAGCAGGTGATTTAGTCTTTGTGTGATTTTAGCCAATTGTCAGTTTGGTAAGCAGATTTGAGGGAGTGTTGGAAAGCAGCATCAAGTAGCATAGAAACAGTTTTATGTGCTTTTTGTTGTGCACGGGTAGTTACTTGTAATCCAAAAGTGTCTGGAGAAAACAGAGGTTTTTCAGTTGATGCAGAAGTAGATGAGTGAGGCTCGTAGCAGGGTAGTCTTGAGAGAGAATCTGCCAAAGTGTTACTTTTATCAGGTTTAAAGACAATCTTGAACCTGAATGTTGGAAAAATTCAGCCCAGCGTGCTTGTATAGGAGTAAGTTTTTTGGCATTTCAAGATTGCGATGGTCAGTCCAGACCTGAAATGGAATTTTAGAGCCCTCAAGGAGGTGTCTCCATGAGGAGAGTGCAAAACGGATGGCCATGGCTTCCTTTTCCCAAATAGGCCAGTTGCATTGTGTTTCAGAGAACTTTTTGGAAATAAATGTGCATGGTTTTAGATGGTTGTTTGTGTCATGTTGCAGGAGAACAGCACCCATGGCAAAATCAGAAGCATCAGTTTGAATTATAAATTCTTTGGCAGAGTCAGGGAACAAGAGAAGAGGTTCAGAGGTGAATTTTTGGTTGAGAGTATAGAATGCCGTCTGGCACTTTTCAGTCCAACCGATGTGGTTGCATCTGCTAGATTTGGTGTCTGTTTTTTTGTTTTTTTTCAAGAGGTCAATGAGAGGGAGGGCAATAGTTGCAAATCCTTCTATGAAGTTATGATAGAAATTTGCAAAGCCAAGGAATTGCTGGAGCTGTTTCCTAGTTTTAAGGACAGGCCAGTTCAGTATGGTGTCAATTTTGGCAGGGTCCATGTTCAGGGTATTTTGGCAAATGCAGTACCCTAAATAATCAAAAGTCTGAGTGTGAAACTCGCATTTAGATAGTTTAACAACAAGTTCATTGTCTACAGGTCTTTGTAGTACAGTACGTATGAGCTTGGTATGCTGTTCCAGAGTTTCTGAATAGATTAAAATGTCATCTAGGTAAACAACAGCACCCTCATAGGGTAGATCTTTTAGCACAGAATTGAGAAACATTTGGAAAGCAGCGGGACCAGTTTGGGAGAACAGGGAGAACAGTCCATTGGTAGTTTCCCAGTGGGATTGAGAAGGTAGTCAACCACTCACTGTCGGGATCCATGTGTATTCTGTGGAAAGCCTCTTTGAGGTCTAGTTTTGTAAATAATTTGCTTTTTATCAATTGATTTAATACATCTTTAGTTAAAGGAATCGGGTAAAAGTAAGGCAGAACTGCCTGATTAATTAAATTGTAGTTTACGATATGCCTTGGTTCTCCTCCATCCTTTTTATTGTGAAAAAAGATGAGACCGGAAGTCGGAGTGGATGAAGGATTTATAAATCCACGTTGTAAATTTTTGTTCAGGATTTTTTTTTAAAGCATCAAGTTCTTTGCTGTTCATTGGATATATTTTTCATTTGGGAATTTTGACCCCTTCTATTAGTCTGAGTTTGCAGTCAAAGTCTCTATGAGGGGGCAATTTGTCTGCTTCATGGTCCTCAAAAGCTTTTTGCAAATCTCGGTATTCTAAAGGAATTTTCTGCAGCTCCTCAGGCCTCAAAGTGAGTGCTGAGGGAGGGGGGTTCTTCAGGGAACTGGTTTATATCATGGGTATGCTTGAGTAAGCCGTGTCCAGACAATTTGGGGGTTGTGTTGTTTTAGCCAGTCATACCCAAGGACTACTTGAAACCCGATTTTGCTGGGAACTAGGAAACATATTTTCCCCTGATAGTTTCCCACTTGAAGAGGGATGGGTATGGTCCTTTCCCTTTCAGGGCCCCCTGACATGGGTGAGCCATCCATTAGAGATAACTTTACAGCTCTTTTTAGGGGTTCAAACTTCACATCAAGTTCTCTTGCCAATGCAGGATTTAATAGGCAGTTGGTACAGCCTGAGTCAACTAAGGCCCTTCACATTCATAGTTTGCCATCATGTCCCTGCAGAGTTACTGTTACATATACATGGCTGGTTTTGGTGGTACTTACATTAACAGACTCTGCGGTGTCCCAGTCATCACTCTCTGAATCAGATGTGGTCAGTGGGCTGCCCTCACCATCGCAAGTTCCAGCAGCGGTACCTTCGGCAGGGTGTTCAGTTGCTGGCTTCAGGGTGTCGGCCTTACGAGACGGAGGTCTGATGGTGGGAGTGCCTGACTTTCCTTCAGTGGGTTTCTTTGATCCCTGGCATTCACTGGCAATGTGGCCTTTCTTCCCACATTGGAAACACATTGAGCCTTTTTTTTTCTTCTCCTCGCTGCTCAGAAAAGTGGTTTTTCACTGTCTTGGGGTGCAGTGACCAAATTCTTGCCCTTGTCTTTATTGGGTAAGCTGGATGCTCTCCCTGATGCTTTCTACTTCTCCAGCTAGTTTCACCCATCCCAGGAGGCTGGCAGGGTCCCCTTGTGTCAGGAACTGATCAAGGATGATAGGGTTCAATCCATCTCGAAAAAATTGCTTGAGAATGTCATCTTTCCATTCAGGAACTTTAGTGGCTAACTTCCTGAATTCTCGTGAGTACTCTCCCATGGTTCCTTTCCCTTGACGTATTTTCTTCAGTTGGTATCTGGCTTTTTCTTGAAAGAATGGATCCTCAAATCTTTCTCTTAGTCAGTTCATGAACAGCTGCAGGTCAGCTGTTTCCTCAGCTCATGAGTCGAACAAGTCAGCGACCCACTCCACTGCTTCTCCTTTGAGGTGCTGGCTCAGGTATCTAATTCTGGCAGCATCATCAGGGAAACTGTTCCCATAGTCAATCATGTAATTAGAGGCCAAGTTTAGAAAATATGACAGTTTGGTGCCATCGCCATCGTAAGTGGTCTTCATCTCCCGGAAGAGTCAGGCCCCAACTGGCGGTGCCAGTATTCCAGGAGGTGCAGGTGCCGGTTCTACTGGGACAGCCACCGCTGCTGGAGCTTGGGGAAGCGCTCGTCCAGCTTGAGGCATCAGAAGTCTCCAGTCATGCAGCTGAGTTCTCAATTTGGAAATTTCTTCTCTCTGCTTTTCCACTTCTTCCCTGGCTGGAAGTTGTTCCATTAGGTTGGTCTCAACAATTGATGTATCCCATCTTCTAGCTTGATGTCTGTGGCATTGAGCAGTTTCTGGTCTCTCTCCCTAGGCCCAAGTCTGGCCTCCGGTCGGGGTTACTGTAGGGATCGAAGGTTGTGTTTTGCATCAAGAACCCGGCTAGGGACCATCTCGTCTCTTTTAGCGATTTCTTTGCCTCGAGCATCGACAGCTTCCTTGTCTTCAGAGTCTTCACTTATTTGAAACATGTTGTTAATTTTGCAGGAGTTCGCTCACTCTGTCAGGAACTGAAATCACACACACAAATGTAACAGTGCTAATACACTATTTATTAGGAGTGTGATGTGTTGTACAGGACTTCAGTGAGCGAACTGAAAGTAATTAGCAAAAGCCAAACCTTAGAAGCAAAAGTTTCTCTTCCCACAGCAAGAGACCTTGAAGGGTCAGCTTTGGCTGGTAGTTCTTATCAGTGCTGCATTCCTAGCTTTGTTTACCTAACGGTGTCTGGTTCCCATCCTTGGTTACAAGCAAGCAGCTAATTAACTACTACTACATGTCCCATACTGAAATATGAAGGGCTACCCGACATCCTGCCTGTCCCGAGAAAAAATGAAAAAACAGAAGGTATAGCATGAAGAAAAGGGAAAGGTATGTATGTATGTATCTTGTATGTATCTTGTGAGTGAATCCCCCTCAATAAAACACATTTTTTGCTTACTTTTGAATCCTTGGCTGGTTCTTTTCCTGCGTGTGCCCATAAACACTGGTAGGAAAGATCTCACTAAGTTGCCCCCCTCTCGCAGCCTCCTGATTTTGAGTTAATTAATTCCCCAATTTTTCAAGGAGGTATTTGGCATTGCAGAGTGGCCCTTGTGGCACCTACATTTTGGGGTAACACCCTCCCCTTTTCTCAGTCCCCCCCATCTCATACTGTATTTGATAGATTTGGGAAAATAGCTCCAGGTGATTTCATTAAATAGGTTGTCCTTTAGTAGACAATGGGGGATAATAAAACTTTGGTGATCACCTATTGGCACCTCTTTTTTGTTAGGTAGGGCTCAGGGGCCACTTCTTTAGGGCTCTGTATCCCAGGGGGTTGGTGAAGGAGGCTACCCTTGAGGTTTATCTGGGAATAAGGCTCTCACTGTTAGAGCCTTGTGGCTTGGGTGGGAGTCCCTGGGTTACCTTTCAAGATGATGAACTAAAGCAGTTTGAATTGCCCCTGGGGCTGAGGTGTTATTGCCCATGGATAGCCTGAGCATGTTGTCATGTAGTGATCCTAGCATCAGCTGGACATGAATCATGTTGCTCCCCACCCCTCTTGAATCTTTCAGTCTAATACAATTTAATTAAAACAGGTCAAAATAAAGTGGCCCTTAGGTATCCCAACTTCGTGTCTGGTTTCTTTATTCCATAGTTGAGCATCAAAGGATCTATTCTATGGGCAATTACTTCAAGGCATCTTAAAAACATATTTTGGTATTCTTCTCGAGTCTAGAATTACATTGACAGATTTGGAAAATTAAATCTTGTGGGCAAATAATAGTGGTCTGGTCAAAAATTACTAAGTTTAAAACACTATATTCTTGCATAAGTCCAGTGTAAATGCTAATATGTCCATTAGTCTCAGAAGAGTACATAATATTCACATTCAAAGCAAATTCATGAAAACACAAACAGCGTACTATGTAAGAGCAAACATTTCTAAAGTATAAGGATATTTGTATCCATTTCATAGCCATTTCCAAGAGTCTCAGATACATGAATTTGAATTTAATGTTCTAATCAGTAATGTTGAATATTCATAGTATTTGCAAGTTAACAGAAATATATTTTCCAGTTATGAGGATATTAACTGTAATGGAGAGGAGAAGAATTTCTTACAAAGACCTGGTACATTGCTGATAGACACTTTTGCTCTTAGATGCAGAGCTGTGAACTTTGGTGATTTATAACTGCACCTCCATTATCCCTGACTGATTGTGGGAGTAATAGGTAGGAAAATCAATCCATAACAGCTGGGGAACCAGACGAGTTTCCTGTCACCATTATTTTTTTTCACTAAAACCCTTTTTTACTGGAATGAGCATCCCAGAAATCTGCACATTTTACTAAAAAGAAGACAGTCTTGTTATTGGCAGAACTGCTGTCATAATGAGTACAATCAATTCCTTGTACTCCATTATGGTTATATTGAATTTATTTGGAGCAGAAATACTGATTTACTTAGCCAAGAGTTACATAGTTTTTCCCCCTCTGACCTTCCTTTTTGCTGAAGCAAAATACTTATTAGGAAGAGGAGAAATGAAAGAGTACATTTGCACTGTAGCCAGCTTCAGTTCATTAACAAGATTAGGTCTGAAGTTCTAGGCAAAACACTGGTCAAACCATATTTCTGTGCCCTGGTGTCCTAGATAGCACCCCCATTTCTGCAGTCCCCAACTATGAGATTTTAACAAGATGTAGAGAATTCATCTAACCATAGGCCATACACTGTCAGTCTCTGATGAAACAGAGTACTCTGTTCTCCACAGAACTAGGACTTATACAGCAAGAATGGACCACAGAACACCATGCATTGTTAGAAATGCACTTATGCTTATAGCATATACCACGGCTTTCCAAACGGTGTATCACAACATGTTAGTGTGTCACCTGAAATGTGTAGGTGTGTCATCTATGATCTTGGAAATGTATGTTATTTATAAATCATATATTTTTAAAATTATATGAAAGGTTTTCATAAGATATGTTGTGTGCCCATACATTTTGCTATTACAATTTATGTATGTGTCTGTATCTCTTATAAGGGGTTATATTAACCTCTGATTTGTTAGTAAAACTAAATGACTGTGTTGTGAAATGATGCATGTCTAAAAAGTGTGTCACAAACATAAAAAGTTTGGAAAGCTCTGGCATACACTATGCTTGTTTCATAGGGCCTTCTGTGACTTCACTTTTTTTTAGTTTTATTTTTAAATACTTTTTAGAACAGTATTTAGAACACTGTATATACAAAACTCTAACAATAAAGAAAGACAGTTAAAATATATTCTGTTTATAAAATTTCTATCGAACTATTTAAATAAATTAGCATTGCACTTATTCTTAATAAAGTTAATGGAAAAATGAAAGGCCATAAGGCCACTTACCCCCTAAATCTAGCTTCACTATTTCCATTGTTTTCCAAGTTTGTGGTGAGCAACTTTTTTTTTTAATTTAACAGGGTATAATAATCTCTACAGAATCCCTACAGAAGTCAAGAGATTTCACACCAGTGCATTTTTGGTCCCTCTCTATCCATACATAAAGAACTCGAAGCAAAATAATAAAGAAATAAAGAACTCGAAGCAAATGTGCATGTACAATCAACAATTCAATAGTGTTGAATTATTTTTCCCATAAAGTCAGTGTCTTGAGTCCAGAAGTTCTGTGAGAGGATCCAGTGAAAATCAATTAGAATAATATAAGTTCCTGTGATGTCCATAGCTTATTCTAAGCATGACTAAGCTGGATTCAGACCTGAAAAAGACTGGCATTGGGTTCAAGAATAAGATTAAGATCAGTTTATTTGCAAATGACTTTTTATAAATAATAGAAAATCCTTCAAAAGTTATGGCTAAGATAAAAAATACATTTAAAAGAATTTAGAGTTAATACTGGTCTACATATAAATTGGCAAAAATCAGAGATGATTGTGTTTAATTATAGTAAGTAGGAACAAGAATTAATTAAGAAAAATGTAGATATTAAAATTCAAAAATTGATTAATTATTTAGATATAAATATTTCAATGAATTTATAAAAATTAAAAGAGAAACATTTTAAAAACCTAACACAAGAAATAAAAAATAATTGGATGAATATTGGAAAATCAAACTTTCATGGTTTGGAAGAATAGCATTTATTAAGATGAAAACTTTTCCTAAGATTAATTTTTATTGGGGATGTTACCAATAAAGATAAAGAAAGAAGAGATTAAGGCCTGGCAAAATAAATATTGTAATGGAGATAAAAAGGCAAGGATTAATAAGAAGAGGTGGTATAAAACACAAAAGGAAGGAAGATTAGGTCTCCTTAATTTGTGTAATTATTATAGCCAATCAAAAAAGACATATAGGAGACATTATTTCACACCCAAGTAGATAAATATGGTGGGAAATAGAATCATTAGAATTGGATTTGAATTCAGATATATATATTTTTTTGGACAAGTTAATAGGAATAAAGTTAAAAGAATTAAGAACCCCTTTCTTAGAAATATGTTGTCAATTTGGTATAAATATAACAAAATTTTTAGTCCAATATATTCACCATTAAGTCCAGTAGTGGATATAAAAATATTCCCACATAATTTGAGATATTTAGAAAGGTTATTAAGAGAAAAACAAATTATTAGACTACAAGATTGGGTAGGAAAAATGAGGACTAAAGAATAAATGAAAGATTTACTAGGAGCAGAGAAATTGTCTGGGTATAATTATATACAATTAGAGAACTGGACAAAAGAATGGATAAAGAAAAATGGTAGTGATATAGTAATGATATTTCAAAATGAAGAGATAGTTGGAAATAAACTAAAGTAAGGTAGAAGGTTGGAAATAAACTAAAGAATTGGCTCCTACTTTCATATGTGGTAGGAATGTGAAAGTGTATTGAAATTCCGGAGGTTAGTTTTTACAGAAATAAAGGAAATAACTAATCAAAACATACAGTTAGATCCTAAGTTAGCCTTGTTATCAATATTTGATAAGGAACAAAGTAAGTGGCCAACAAAAGAACTAATTTCCATTTCATTAACTGCAGCAAGGCTAAGGATAGCCAAGAATTTGAAAATAAAGCAAGACTCTCATTTAAATGAATGGAATAAAGAAGTATGGGATATAGCTATTAATGATAAATTGACTTACAATATTAAAGAAGGGGGAATTAAAAGAGATATTTTTATAGATATTTGGAGTGAATTAATTGGTTATGTATTAATAAAGGGGAATGCAAGTAAACCAACAAAAGAATCATTATGATTCTAGAAGGGAAATAGAACCACATGAAGGGAATGGAAGTGGTTATATCTCTCATGGTCCTGGAAGGAGGAGCACTTATGATTTAATTATAGAGTAGACTGAGTTTAAGAATTTATAAGCAGTTTGTAAGTTTATGTTTACTATGTATTATGTATTGTGTTGTGTGTTAAGCATTGTTATGTATCATTATGTAAGTTTAAATAATCAATAAAAAATCAAAAATAAAATACTGGCATTAAGAAAAGACAAGGATGGGCAAAATGTAGTCATGGACCACATGCAGTCATCTGGGCCCAATTTGTAGCTCCTGAAGTCCGCAAAGCCCCCAAAGGTAAAAATGAGTGATTTTCACCCCAATCTACACAAAATGGGCCAAAACTACTGTAAAATGTAGCAGTTTTGTCCCTCAACCATGCACTTTCCCCAAAACCCTTAAAAAAAATATTTGCCTCCTTCACAGTTGTCCTTCAACAGACCAAATGCGTCTCCAAGAGGAGTAATTTGCATTATTATATATGCTAAGGCAGGCAAGAGTCAACCATACAGAATCTTATGATTTCCTCTGGCATTCTTCCACAAAGACAACATCAGAACCTCTGAACAGCTGAGGTAGCAAATGTTTTTAGAAATGGAAAGTTGCAGTCTTTTTTCCTATATTGCTTATGAAACAATTTCACAGTCAAGGAACAATTAAATGTGGTATTAACGGGATGTAATCACTTCCCCATTTCAGCTACCTTATATCCTAATTTTAAACCCATTCTGCAAATGTTCATTCTTAGGTTGCCCATCTTGTGCCTTCATTCACACGTAGCTGTATCCATGAACACTGGAAAACCCAAGTTTCTTTTTTTAAAGGAATGAAATAAGAGTGGATGGAAGTGGTCCAATTGTCAGGTCAACTTTGCCCTCTGTGCCATCATTTTAGGTAGTTGCCTTGCTTTGATGGTTAAATGGGCTTAGCTGTGTGGTGATGAGTTGAGCTGGGAAACTTGTCATTGTAATGAACTGTAATAAAGGAACAGGTGCAGGCAGACTGACTGAACTACAAGGTTGAACTGTTGGCAAGCTGCATGGGCTGTTGGCAATCTGGGAAGGAGACAGAAGTGCCTGGGAGAGGTGTTGTCATGATTAGCTATCAAATAGAATGTTAGAATGCTAGCAAGCACTAATTCAAAATATAACTGCTTATCAGTTGCTGCAAATCCAAAGCTTTTTTAGTTCTGGCAGTTTCCAAGGTACTATGCTGTTTTCTTCTATGATCTAGAATAAAGCATTTGAAACCTCAAAGCCTGATTATCTGAACCGGAGCTAAAGCATTCAGAACTTATAGGCCATCAAGTCCAACCCTCTACTGAATATAGGATCTCTGGCTAGAGCATCCTTAATAGGTAGCTGTCCAGTCTCCTTTTGAAGACATTCAGAGAAGGAGACCTCACCACCTCCCTAGATAATTAGTTCAGTTGCCAAACCATTCTCATAGTCAAGATGTTCCTTTTAATATTCAATCAAAATCTACCCTTTCATAAATTAAAAGCATTTAGCCCGGTCCTACTTTCTGGGGCAACAGAGAGCAAACTTACACTCTCCTCTCTGTGGCAGCCCTTTAGCTGTTTAAAGAGGGAAATAATGTGACTGCTATAAACTAACTTCTAAAAATAAATAGAATGACAGCCTGTATTTCTGCATATGCATAATAATCATAAAACTGAAAATACAAAAACCAGTGGGGATAATAGTTTTCTCCTAATATCAGTTCTGCTCTGATATTCTACCCTTCAGTTCTGCCCTTTCTTTAACATATCTATAAATCTTAGCACTTGATAGCTCAGTCAAGAAATAACATAAGATAGTTTCTGGTGGTATGATGCCAGATGGAAGGTCTCATTCTCCTTAGCTCTAGACAGAGCTAAGAGAGCCATGCTGTGTGACAGTTTCCCACCTCCCAAACAAGGAGTCTGGTTGAAATTCCCCACCTTGGTCAAAGGGGGCTGTGGAGGAATAATCAATTAAGTTCCCAAAGCCTCTTCTTGCAAATGGGTTCTCCTCATAGAGGAGATTAATCATGGATGATGAGCAGGATTTGCCAGTTTGCTTACTTTGAAGAAGAACTGAACTCTACCAACTCTTTAATAAAGTAAAGGACACAAATTAAAAAATCAGAAAAAGAAACTTTCCTAGACTCAGACTACATCACAACTCCTGCATGTAAGACTCCTTGAAAGACCCAGACTGTGAGTAAAACACTTTAAAGTGAAAGGCAATAAACAAGGAAGTCTCTATTTTCCCTTTGAAATGTAAACATGTATGACTTACAAAAACCAAGAGGAAGAATACTGATGAAATAAGACTTTGGATCAGAGAGTGAGTTAACTACTAAGGTGGTGGATTTTTGTTCAAACAATAAAAATGACCATTTAAATTTTCTAAAGACAAGGCTTAATGGTTAGTTCTGAAATAAGGCTTTTAAATTTATAAACTGTTTTAAAGAACTTAACATATAGTGTAACAGGGAAAAATACACTACAGAGAAAAAAGTATTGTGCTGACCATAAAGAGAGATTAAGCTGGGAACATCCTTGAACTAATGTAAATAGTCTGGCTGCAGTTTGCTGAATGAGGAAATGTGTTTGAAGCAGACTTGTTTAGAGAAAAGTAAATGAACATCACCATCTGGTATACAAAAGAAGCAGAGGGTTAAATATGCTAATTCCTAGAATAGTGAATGCTCCTGAATGAAGAAGGTCAGCTAAGAGCACCATCCAGTGTTAAACTGTCAGATTGTGCTTGAGATATTTTTTTTAAACTTTGGGGAGCTGAGTAAAAAAAAAAAAGACACTGATTGAAAGAATAGTGAAATTGTAAGATGGAAATGAGAACTATAAGTGGCAAAACAAGAGAAAGGCAACAGAAAAGATGTTCATTGGATTCACTTATTAAAATATCATAGAAGGTTCGGAAATTCACAGATGAGCTTCACACTTAAAGTCTCAAATGTCACAGATGATATAGCATATGGCACACATGGGAAATCAAATCATTCAGATGGGTGAAAGATATTGCAGGAGATGAAGCAAGAGATGAAGGAAATAAAATCTGAGATGAAGGAAGTTAAAAAAATCTGTTTCTCAGATGGCTACAGAATTAAATGAAATGAACTGGAGAATGCAGACTTTGGAAGAGAAAGTAGAAGCTTTAAACATGAGAGTGCACAAACTTGAGAAAGAGAACAAGACTTGAGTGCATTTGCACTGATGGAATTATGGGAAAAGGGAAATTGTCTTTGATTTAGATCGATACCAGAAAAAAAATGAAAATATCCAAGAGCAAATTATAGAAGTGATAGCGGGCCTAGTTTATCGCATTTCTTCATGCATATCCAGACAGAAGAAATCACCCAGAGATGTGACAGTATATAATTTTTTTAAAAAACAAACTACAGACCAAGTTCTGTAATGTCACTATTATGGAACTTGGTCTTTAGTTTGATAATAGATGGAGAACAGATGGAGTGGAGATTGTCATTTACAAAGAGATACCCACGAAGATCCTCCACAAGAGAAGAGGTAAAGTGATTGTTGTGATAAAGGAAATCCCAGCAAAAATCTCTAAGAAAAGGGGAAAAATTACAATTTTTTTTGTGGACAAACTCAGAAGAAAGAATATTTTCAGACTGGAAGACTGGAAGGGAAGGTTTTCAATTATAAGAACAAAACATAAGATCGAATTCAATTGACAAAATGAATGATTTTCTGAGAAAATTTAAGAAAGATTTTGATAAAGGAATGGAACAACAGGAATCCAGAAGATGAACCCAAGGAATCTGACAAAAAGGGAGCAACTGCTTCAAGCTAAAGAAGAGGATGGGCACATAGCAACGAAAGATGTAGAGACTAAGTTGAAGTTTCCACAGTCTGAAGCATAACAATGGATTATAAAATTATGACCTTGAATATAAAAGGGGTAAGCATCCCTCAGAAAAATAATAAGATGTTTCATTACCTGAAGAAATTGGACTTGGACATTATTTATTTACAAGAGACTCAGATTCAGAAGAAAGGCAAAAATAATAATAATATGAAAATAAAGGAACGAATACTAGATCATTTTGGGAATAAAGTAAGGCATATATAAAAGGACATTTTAATCAATTTAACAAAGAATATAAAAAGAAGCAAATGGAAAAAAACAAAAAAGATTTTGAATGAAATAAAGATTAAAGAAAATGGTATTAAAGAAATCCCCTGAAGATGAAAATTTTTTGAAGCAGTTAAAATTATTGAGAAGACAATTGTCAGTGTTGATTATAGAGGATATTTAAGGGAAGTTGAGATTTTTTTCAACAGAGGAATTTTGAACATGCAAACCAGAAAGATGAGTTGCATATTGTCTAAGAAAAGAAAGCAGAAAAATGGTCTCAAAATCATCCACTTTGTTATATAGTAAAAAAACTAAAATTCATCGTTATCTACTCACAGTGCCCACTGGTGGTTCCTCCAGGTTTTCACCTTCTCATTGCCAAATTGTTTTTCTTTTGTTGAAATAACCCCTCTCTATCAGTCACGTTGATCTTTAGAATTTCCTCCCTGGTCTTTGATATTCTAACTTACCTCCCACCATCAGAACCTCCAGCCCAATCCTTGTAAATCACCCTCTGATTGCTGTCATCTGAACACAACAACAAATGTTATTTACCTAAACTGGTTAAATGCTGTTCACCACACCAGTCAACAAACAACAGTGACCATTTGATCTCTAAGAATTTGGTGTCTACTAATTCTCAACTATATTCCCACTGCTCCCTGTCACATTCAGCATATTCTGTTGCATTATATGAGTATATAATGGACTCCTTGCTCCACAAAATTCACCACAACTTTGTGTGCATGTGTGTGAGAAGTTAAACTGTTTCAAAATGGTGTTGTGACTAGGCCTGGCTGGCCAGTTCCCTTGGGAATGTTTTCTTCAGCAATGTGTACTGTGTTATCAGCTTGTCCGGAACTGGTGCAGCTGTGTTTTTCATATGTGTTTTGCTACATGGCTTGTTATGGCTATGAGTTGTTTTTCATGCTTGCTGTCGTAGTTTCATGTTGTTTACAGCTAACCATATAACAGCAAGTCTTGTGAAAATGTTCACTCTGTCTCTGACTCTGACTCTGATTCTGTTTCTGCTTCTTTGGTTTTTTGACTTGTCAAGATGTTAGCCAGAATGTTTTTTTCTTCTGTTACTTAGCTAGTTTGATCTGTATTCTACAATAAACATAGTTAATTTGCCAGTTTGACTTCAGCAGTGTTATTTTACTTACTCCACGCAGGCATGGAGCATGAAGCGGGTTTGATGTTTTGTTATCTTTCTCAGTCAGGGTTTTTATTTTTCCTGTTTTTGCAACATATTTTACATACCTAAACATGCCCCTTCTATTCCACAGACAGCTACATGACCCACCAGACACCCTTTTTTAAATCAGAAGTCCTAAAACTGATTCATTTGTTTCAACCCACTTGTTTCAAGTTTAGCAGTTTAAGTTTTCAAGTATACAGTCTGTTACTTCGGCCCAGGCCTACCCGGTGATAGCACTCGATATCGTTTTGATATCAAAACCATTTGGCCTTCCTCTGCCACCCCGCTCCATGTGTTTGCGAGGCCTCTGGACAAGCACGTAAACAGGCATGGCCGGTAATTGTTGGACATTCCATTCTCCACCTAGGCAGGCAGAACAGAGCCAATCCATTGCTTCAGGGACCTCTCCTGCAAACACCTTTTTGTTTAAGTATGACACTGACAAAGGTGCCCGGCCCTGAGACGGTAGTCTTACAAAGCCAAACTAAGCACCTTGTATTTGCACACTGGCTACACTGTTGTTAAATCAGCACAGAGCCAATCATGTTAAACTTGACCTTTTCCAAAGCTTTGTCCCGCTCCAAACTCACATTGTTCTCACCGAGTAAGGCATGGTCTGCAGTCACAATTCGCCCTATAAAAGACCCTGATTCAGAGACCGTCCTCGGATCACTCAAACTGCCAGCATCCCTTGGATCGCTCCTGAGTTCCACCCAGCCTTGCTGCCACTTTGTCTGGCGAGTCATCCCCTCAGTCCTACGTACTGAGACTCCATATCCACGAACTCAATCTTCAAACTTCTTCAGGACTACGAGACAGGTGTCGTATCACCCATTTCCCCCGAAAAACCCTATTTCCAATTCTTTGATTAGCTGTGTGATTGTGGTGTCTTTACTGTTTGTTTGTTTTTCAATAAAACATCATTTTTGCTATTTTAAAACTGCCTGACTGCTTGACTGACCTGACCCCGCAGACACTGGGTTGCAAGATCCTGCTACATTACCGTGCCTCTCGCTAGCTTTAGTGAGTGCTCCAGCTAATTCTCCCCAAGTCAGTGTTATACCGTGTGTTTGTTTGGGCATCCCTCCCAGGACCCCCAGTATACAGGGTAACAAGTCTGTTTAATTGTTTAAATTCATTTCTGAAGAATTTACTAAAATTTTCAAGTACTTCATATTCTGAATAGAAATAACTTGAGTGTTTCAAATGAGTGTGGAAGAAAGTGGCAATGATTCTACCTTTCTACTCCCAGGTATCTGGCAGACATTACAGAAATCTGTGGGAGTGGCTGATCTCTCTGAATTGTACCTACCTGGGTTTTCAGTACAGTAGCATTTGATCATTGATAGTTGGGTTGGGGGCTTCATGGTAGTCCATAAAGAATTCATCTCAATTTAGGACAGCCACAGGTTTAGATTGTTGCTGTTTACCTGGTGTTGGAGAATCAGACTATTTGCAAAAAATGTATCTTCCTTTATGAACCTGCTAGAACTCTTAGATCTGCCAGGGAAGGCTTTCTCTCAGTTCTGCCACCATCCTGTGATTGCCTGGTAAGGACACAGGAGAGACCCTTCTCAGTGGCTGCTCCCACCCTGTGGAATGCTCTCCTACAGGAAGCTAGATTGGCCCCCTCCCTGTTGTTCTATTGCAGTCAGGCAAAGATATTTTTTTAAAGCAGGCATTTAATGGGTAAGCTGGAGACCTCTTTATTTATTCATTGGTTGTTTTTTTAAAAAAATCTATTGCTTTATAATTTTATATGTCTTAATATTTTAATTGTTTTTATATTTTTATACTGTTTCAACCTTTTGGAAGCTGCCTTGGGTACCATCTTGGGAGAAAGATGGCACAGAAATTCAATAAATAAATAAATAATCACAACAGAGTAAGATCTTGGGATTGTAATCTGCAGTCTGACAAAGAGAGCCCTCTCAAAGAGACACAGGAGGGAGGGAAATAATAAAGGGGAAAAAATAGAAGTATAAAAGAATGAATACATTTAAAACCTGAAAGTATTATCAACATAAAAGGACATGAAAGGATTATCAATATAGCTTGAGCGGACTATGGCAAGGAGTTGGATTCTATGGCCTTTGTGATCTCTTCTAGTTCTATAATTCTGTGGTTCTATGAATCTGGGAAAAAGATACAGTAGTGGATAAGAAGCAACATAAACTGATATAATGAGCATTGTTAACAGCAAGACTAGTGTATGCAAAATATTGGAAAAAATTGAAGTTACCAGCAGTGAATGAATGGGTAAGCAGACTAATGGGAATTGTTGAAATGCACAGGCAAAAATGAATGAATTTTTGTCTGAATGGAAATGGTTGATTGATTTAAAAAAAAAAAACAAGTGAAGATGATCTGATGACAATTGGTTTTGATAATGAAAATTAATACTATTAAATGAGAAGTGAAAAACGTAGATTTAGAATATGTATTCTCTGTTTTAAAATGTTTTTACGTGGATAGTTATATTTTTGGATGAATGAATCAAGTAGTCTAGAATAAGTTAACAAGTAAATATGAAATCAAGAACTTAAGAAGGTAATTAAAATGATAAATGATATAATTAATTATTATAGGATAAAATTTATGATAATAGGTGTAAACGCTTAAGTAATATGAACTGGTTGGAACAAGCGTGGGAGCGAATTTTAATTATGTTTTGTTAGTATTTGGATTAGTTATGTATAGATGTCTGTTAATGTTTGTACTGATGTATTTTTTTGTTTTTTGTTTTGTATGTTTGGATTGTGCTGGTTTTTTATTTAAGAATTGTTTTAGTTAAAAAATAAGAAGAGTAGAAAACAGCAACAAACACTTAGCACATGTCATGTACAGTGGCTAGTTTCAAGTTCGAGCTCAGAATATTTTTTGAAATATTACAGTAGCTTTATTTCAGAAGCCCACTTCCCCAAAAAACAAATTATAACATAGACTTTGAAGCAGGAAAACTCTGGGTGTTGCCAGGATTAGGTCCGTAGCATTGTACCAGCTTATATATGCTTTATATATAATTCATTCAAATTAAGCTTGTATAACTTTTCTCACGGGCTACTAACAATAAGTCTTCCCAGGCCTTTCCATTGTTAGTGTAACCACGACCTTGAAGATCAAAGTAAAACAGTCGAATAATTCTGAGTTTGGCTCAATTTATCGGTTGGAATACAGAACAATTAGATCTGGAGATAGATAAAATCTTTCGAATTAATTCTTTTATAGCTAGAAAGAGGAAAGTACCAAGCAACATTGTCATCTATTTCCTCAGAGAAAGAGTGAAAGATTTGGTTATACAAGAGACTTATACGAACAAACTGGTCATCGATAATATAGAATTACAGGTTTTTAAAGATGTCCCTTCTCAGGTACTAAAAAAGAGAAAGGAATACTCTTTTCTGATACAAATACTTAAAAAGTATGGAATACAGTACAGGTGGTGCAGAAGAGAAGGAGTTATCTTCACATTCCGCCAAAGAAGATATGTCCTAAATGCCATCTTAAAACCACAAGACTTTGTGAAAAAAATATAGAGAAGAACCAAGTAAAACCGAATTGGAAAGAGAAATTGTTCAAGAAAGAGACACAGTAAAGGAAAGAGACACAGTAAAGGAAACAACAAAAAAGACTACAGAACAAAAATTAGGGGAAAATAAAAATTGGGAGAGAAAAGAACAGGATGATGTTTTGGACAAAGATCGTGTTTTGGAAAAGAAAACATTGGAGAAAGATCTAACTAGTCAAGAAGTGAAAGACAGGCAAGAAAAGGAAGATTTGGAAGGAGAAGAAATAGAAGAGGAGGAGGAAGAAGAAGAAGGAGAAGACAGAGACACAGGAAAAGAAACAGAGTAAGGGAAAGGTTAAGACAAATTAAGAAAAGGAAATAGGAATAAAGAACCCTTAAATTTAATCTATAAGAAAAATAGTAAAAAATGAAGATTCTTTCATAGAACGTTCGAGGACTAAATGCACCAATTAAGAGGAAAGGAGTATTCTATCATCTAGGAAAAATAAAACGTGATATAACATGCTTACAAGAGACACGTATTAGAGACAAAGATATTAAATATCTAAACAGCCCCAAACTAGGAGTACAATTCTCTTCAGTATGTAATAAAAAGAAGAGAGGGGTAATGATCTATGTTGATAAAAAATTCAGAGCGAAAGAGGTGTTCAGTGATGAGAATGGAACATATATAGGAGTTGAAGCACAGTTACTACAAAATGTAATCTTATTAGTTGGAATCTATGGTTCTCAACAGAATAAAACAGGTTATTATGAGGAAGTGCAAAAAGCACTAGATAGATTATCATGAAATTGTAATAATGGGGGATTTCAACCGGGTTATAGACCCCAGGATAGATAGAAAATCGGGTAAACTAAAAACATTACAAAGTAAATTATCGAAGTCATTCTTTAATTTAATGGAGAATTATACGTTACTAGATACATGGAGATATCTGTATGGGGGTGTAAAAGAGTTTACATATTACTCAGATGTTCATAAATCTTGGTCCAGGATAGATATGGTCTTAGTATCCAAAACAATGGTTAAAAACATTAAAGAAATGGAGATCTTACCAAGGATATACTCAGATCATAACCCAGTATTGATGACAATTAAGGAAAGAAAAATAAACTATCACTGGATACTCAAGGAGGAATTATTGAGAGATGAAAAAGTGGTAGAAAAAGTAAGATCTGAATTGAACCACTACTTTAAAGAAAACTCTGGGAAGGGACCAAAAGAAAGTATAGTATGGGAGGCAGGAAAAGCAGTAATACGGGGAATATGTATAGAACAAGAGATATATAAAAAGAAGAAAAGGAAGGAAACGTATCAAAAAATCATGAGCGAACTTAAGAAAAAAGAAGATGAGTATAAGAAAGACCCCCAAAATACAAAGATTAAGTATGAAATAAGAGCATTACAAAAGCAAATTACAATTCAGAATACAATGGAAATAGAAAGAAAGTTAAAATATGTCAAACATAATTATTATGAACATGCCAACAAGACTGGAAAGTGGTTAGCCTACAAGCTTATAAAAGAACGAGAGAAAAGACTGATATTGGAAATTAGAGAAGGTAGAGAAATTCATTGTCAACATCATAAAATAAAATTAATATTTCAAAAATATTTTCAGAAATTATTTGATGATAAGGATTATACTGCCAAACAAGAAAATATGAGAAAGTATTTAGAGGAAATAAAAATACTGCTAATTAGAGATGACCAAAGGTTAGAATTAAATAAGCCAATTACAAATATGGAAATCTTAAGCGTAATTCAAAAACTCAAGATAGGTAAAGCCCCAGAACCAGATGGTTTCATATCACAATACTATAAAAATTTTCAAGATCAATTGGCAGGACCCCTGCAGAAAGTTTTGAATGAAATCGATCATGGAAACTGTCCGGCTTCTTGGGGGAAGCTCTGCTAAGTCTAATACCCAAAGAAGGAAGAGACCACCTGGAAGCTAAAAATTATAGGCCGATAGCACTATTGAATATTGATTATAAAATATTTGCTATAATACTAGCAGAAAGATTGAAAAAAGTTCTAAAGGACTGGATTTATCAAGATCAGAATGGCTTTCTTCCAGGGCAGGCAATAAAAGATAATATGAGGGTAATACTAAACATAATAGTGTATTATCAAAAACAGTGAGAAAAAATTAGGCCTGATCTTCCTAGATGCAGAGAAGGCTTTCGATAATGTGGATTGGACGTTCATTCAAGAGACTTTATGAAAAATAAACATAGGGGGAAAATTTATCAATTGGACAAATAAGATTTATAAAGACCAGTCCGCAAATATACTAATAAATGGGGAGAAAACATCTAAAATTAACATCAAGAAAGGGACAAGGTAGGGATGTCCATTGACGCCTTTAATCTTTTTGATTATCACTGAAGTGTTAAATATACAAATAAGAAATGATTCAGAGATAGAAGGAGTGCGTATTCAAAACCAAATATTTAAGATCAGGGCCTTTGCGGATGATTTGGTCATTTTACTAGATAATCCTATTCAAAGTATAAAACACCTCAAAAACTTATTACACGAATATGGAAATATGTCTGGCTTTAAGGTAAATGCGGAGAAAGCAAATATATTAACGAAGAACATGACTACTCAAAAGGAAAAAGAATTGGGAATTGAATCTCAATTTAAAATACCTAAAAGAATAAAATATTTAGGAATTAATCTAACTAAGCATAATGTGGATCTGTATCATAACAACTACTTAAAAGTATGGCACATGGTTAAAGATGACCTGAAAAGATGGACAAAACTTGATCTGACATTAATGGGAAGAGTCGCGGTAATAAAAATGAATATTCTACCAAGGATGATCTTCTTATTCCAAAATTTGCCTTTAATAGTCAATGACATACCATTCAATCAATGGCGGAGGGATCTTTTGAAATTTATCTGGAACACCAAAAACCCTCGTATATAGTGGAATTATTTGAAAGATACTAAGGAAAGAGGAGGGTTAGGAGTTCCAGATTTAAAAACATATTATCACACTTGTTGTATAGACTGGCTGACTACTTGGACTGAGTTAAAAGATGAAAGACTGTTAGCATTAGAAGGGGCAGATCTGCCCTTTGGGTGGCATTCATACCTTTGCTATGAAAAGGCTAAAATAAATAAATATTTTAACAACCACTTTGTAAGGAAATCATTGTTAAAAATTTGGCTAAAATATAAAAGGGAGTTTAACCCAAAACTACCAATGTGGGTCTCTCCCCATGAGGCATTTTATAGAAGACAAAAACCGAGATTATCTAAATGGATTACGTATAAAGAAATATTAAAATGCCAAGGAGATAAGATTTATTTAAAAAGCAAAGAAGAGCTGATTGAATGCGGTATAACAACGCATTGGTTTTTACAGAGGCAGTTAGCGGAAAAGTTTAAAATAGATCAAAAAATAACAGGAATAGAAACTAAGGAGAATGACCTGGATAAATTGATAAAATCAGGAGTAGAGCATCGAATTGCAAAATTATATAAGCTGTTACTGAGATGGGAATTGGAAAAAGAAACTGTAAAAGAAAACGTGATAAAATGGGCACAGAATATAAGGTGCCCTATTCAATTAGACCGTTGGGAAAGTTCTTGGAATATGGTATTCAGATTAGCAAAAAGTGTATCTTTAAAAGAAAATTACTACAAAATATTTTATAGGTGGTATTATACCCCAGCTCATTTAGCAAAAATGACCAAAACTAAGAATGACAAATGTTGGAAATGTAATCAAAAGGGAACTTTATATCACCTATGCTGGACTTGCCAGAAGGCTAAAATATTTTAGACTCAAGTACATAATATGATAACAAAAATATTGAAATGTGCGTTTACAATGCAACCGGAAATATATCTGTTGAATATCTATGATGGAATAAGATTGTTAAAGAAAAGATCTCAAAGAAAGTTATTAACTTATATGATCATAGTGGCCAGAATGACCTACGCGAGTAAGCGGAAGCAGGAAGAAATACCAGAAATATAAGACTGGCTAATTAAGATATATGACTTAATTGAAATGGACAACTTAACAATAATACTATCCAAAAACTCGATGAAACAATTTAAAGAAGATTGGGAAGCCGAATGGGGAAAATTAGCTATTAAAGGAAAAGAAGAATAAGGCTAATCAAACAAAATAGAATAAAAGAGGGAGGCAAAAGGTTAATATACGTATAACGTGGAAAGGAAAAAGCAAAAGATATATAATTTGGATAAAAACAACTACGGGCGAAAGAAAAGATAAAGAAGTAATATAAAAAAAGGAAGTAGGAGATTCTGAGAGAAAGTAATCTGAGGTAAAGTAGAATCAAGCAAAGAACCAATGAAATAAAAAGAAAGTAGAGATTTATGGAAAGAAATATGTTGAAGAATCTACTGTTGGTTAATGCTAACTAGGATTAACCAATATGACCAGGAAAAGAGAATAAAGGAAGAACTTTAAAGGAAAAAATAACTGTAATTATATAGCCAGGTAATGGAATGCTGTTGTATGGGTAAATTAAGAAAAATATGAACGGTAAAAACTAATAGATGGATAAGATGCTAGATATGGATAATGAGTAGATGAAGTTTGATTTTGATAAATGGTTTCTTCTACGTTAAGCTATGTATATGGTTTCGGTTTTTAATATGTTTATAACGTATGAAAATGTGAAGACTAAAATGCGGTTATATTGTTATATCTGTTAATAAAAAGATTTAAACACACAAAGATCAAAGTAAAGCAATAAAGACTTCTCACATACCTTATTATATCATCCTTCCTGTTTTCTGTTGATTTACAACTCTTCCATTGGATACCCTGTAGCCTAGAGCTTTTAGAACAAACAAACCTTGAAGGCTAGCTCCACACCTGGCTTTACATCAAAGCCATCAGATAACTTTTCTGTTTTCACACCCAAATTCCCAGCCTATCCCGTCATCCTTTTACAGCATAGCCTTCTCTGATAATACTTCATTGCACAACCATGATTTTCAAGGCAAAAGTACAAAGCATATATGTAAATTACACAGTATAATACCCAGTGCCCTTCCTACAATAAAGCAAGGCACTAAACATGTTATATGCAAACAGAAACACATATATGTAATGTAATATGGAAACCTTTAAGCACAGCACATAATAACACCATTAAACATGATCAACAGCATGCGATAATTAGGCCTGCTTAACAATAGGGCAAGACATGGCTAAATATAGCAGGGGTAAGCAAAATGTATAGCAAAATTTAATACATTAAAACATAAGAGGAACCAATCACAACCACTCCTCAGTGGACACATACAGTAAAGCCCATTGTACACTATAGTACAGTAGACTACTATAGTACAGCAATAACATAGCATGAAACGTCAGGGTCACATGTAGTATGGCAGAAAGTCAATACTACATGGTAGCATACATGGTTATATATTCTAGAAGCAGATGTGCCGTATGACAAAGCTCTAACATATTTCACATCTTCAACAATCATTCACATTACACACAAGGTTTAACCTATGGTGACATGTAACTCATGAAGGGAATCTAAGCATTTACTGTTCTAAGATCACTCATTACAACAAGGTAGTGCATACTTTCAACACAGAATAGGTTTTATACAAGCATACAGTATCCAAAAGTATCAAATAATCTAAAAGGCTTCAACATCATAACAGACTAACATTTTGAAACATGGCAGGGAGTGGCTGATTTAACAGGGCTTTTTTGTTTTGTGGCATCAGCATGGGTCCTGGATTCGGGATTGTGGTTTTCCCAGGCCCGGACACAGGGATCTGGGGTGTTAGGAGTGCAAGGGGAATCGGGTGTGCAATGGGCAGCAGGTGCACACATCCTCTGCACATCTTCTATCACCCAGGCAGTTCTGGCCTGGCAGGGTATTTGTCGGGAGTCCTCCATGTTTTATTGTTTTAGGATAGCAGTAGACTGAGGAAATAGTGATAGTAGGCTGTTAGCTATTCCCAGGCGCCAACCATTCCTTCTGGCTGGAATTTCAAAGGAACCATTTGGCATGATGACGTTCGTTCTTTTACAACTATCTTAGGAGAAACTGTCTGTTAAAGTGTAAGGTGGGGGAAAACGTTCATTCTCGAGCTTTAACGTCTGAAGACAGCATCCCTTACTATGTTACAATAAATCTTCTATTAAGTTTGTTGATCCGTGTAAGAGTGAATCTGTTCCTGACAGAAAGCTCGAGAATCCTTTCAAAAAATGCACCAATTGATGGACCAGTCGATTACTGAAGAAGAGCAAGGATCTGCAGAATCTGATGGAGCTACAGAAACTGAAGTGCCCCTGGATACCAAGACAAAATTGCGCCTGACCGAGGCTATGGAAACCCCCACAAGCGGCCAAACCTGGGTCTGGGGAGAAAAGCCACATACGTCGTTGAGACAACGCAGAAGGGCTGCTAGATGGGATACATCAGCAAAAGACCTATCCCTTTTGGAGGAGATAAAGCAAATGGAAACCGAACTGGAAAGAAAAGATGAGGAGATACTCGAACTCAAGACCATGCTACGCGAGATGCGCATCCGTCCCTCGCAGACAGGGAGATCACCAGGAGGAGAACCACGAGCGGCTGTCTCGGCGGCAGGCACCCCTGGTCCGCCCCAGCAACCAACAGGGCACACGCCAGCGCCACTGTTACTCAGAAATGTGGGAGACCTGAAAGCGACCTTCAACGGGAAGGGGGAGAAACTCTCCTTTTTTTTGACTATGGCAAACAATTTCATGATTGATCACGGCCATCTATTTCGGGATGATGCGGCCCGAATTCGATACCTAAGCCAGAGGATGAAAGGACTGGCAGCAGACTGGGTAGCGAACCTATATGACTCCCGCGCCCCCGAAACTGAAAATCTGCAGCTCTTCATGAACCATCTGCGGGAACGCTTGAAGACCCCCATTTATTGGAAAACACCAAATATCAACTGAAACGAATGAAACAAGGCAGGAACGATGTGGGGACGTATTCCCGTGAATTTAGAAACCTGGCCACCAAAGTCCCGTGGAGTGATGAAATTCTAATTGAGTTATACAAAGATGGACTAAATCCTGATATTCTACACGGGTGCTTAATGCAGGCCAATCCACAGACCCTGCTAGGTTGGGTCAGACTAGCTACTGAAATGGAAGGCATAACCCAGACTGTTCAGCTGAACCGACAAAGACAAGACGTGCCAAAACGACAACCTCGCGGTCCCACCGTCCTCAATGCTGAGGAACGGAACAAACGTCTCCGTTTGGGCATGTGCCTTAACTGTGGAAAACCGGGCCACCTCGCCAACACCTGCCGCGGAAACCAAGCTCCGACTGGGACTAAGGGAGCACGAGCAGACCCAAAGGATATAGAATTCACACATCAGACAGCGGCCGCCAAACAACCACTTAGACGCACTTCTAAGGACCCTGCAGCGGCGACAGGAGACTCCGATCCCGATGATGAAACCACCTCTTCGTCCTCATCTGACATAGATGGAGATTCTAAACCTGACTGCGATGACTGGCAAGCGGCGGGAACATCTGTAAGTACTCCTAAAATTCCCCATTTCTACGCCACGGTTGCGATTAGTGGCAGCGATGGGACTTTGCATGTACATAGGGCATTAATTGACTCTGGCTGCTCCAGAAGTTTGTTACACCCCAAATTGGCCAAACAATTGAAAACTCTTTATGAGCCCTTGGAATGCCCCATCAAATTAACGCAAATGGATGGGACCTCAATGACTGGGGGAGTAATTAGTAAAATCACTAAGCCCATCTCATTTCAAATGGACAAAAACAATTACAGCATGCGATTTCTAGTTCCCAAGGCGATGCAGTTCAAATTGGTCTTGGGAATCGATTGGCTTCGTGAATATAACCCCCAGATAAACTGGACTGCTGGCACTATGTCCTCTTCAGATGAAAACTTTTCTATTCCCCATGAAGAATTGCAACAAATTCCTTCACACTACCGAGACTTCCAAAAGGCTTTCCACGAAAGGGAGGCTGACAAATTGCCTCCCCACACGGACTTTGACTGTAAACTGGAATTAGTTGACGGGGCCACCCTGCCTAAACCGAAAATTTATCCCATGAGCCAAAAAGAACTCCTTGCTCTCAAGAAGTTCCTAAATAAAAACTTGGCTCGCGGCTTTATCAAGCCCTCTACAGCCCCCACGGCGAGTCCTGTCTTCTTCCGAAAGAGAAAAGATCCCAGCGCGGATCCGAGACTGATAGTTAACTACTCTGCTATTAACCAGGTTATTTCCTCCAATTGTTATCCCATACCTCTGATACGGACTGTTTTGGACCATCTTGTTCAAGGAAAATATTTCACCAAACTTGATCTTAAAGAGGCTTTTCATAGGATTAGAATGGACCCGGACTCTGAGTGGCTCACCACCTTTGCAACTCCTCTAGGTAACTTTAAATGGACGGTTCTTCCCTTTGGCTTACAATCGGGGCCATCTGTGTTCCAAATGTTTTTGAACACCATTTTCCATGACTTGTTGTATCAGGGGGTTCTGATTTATCTGGATGACATTTTAATTTACGCAGATTCCATGGAATCTCATGTGTCATTGGTTCGTGAAGTGTTACGAAGGCTTATAGATAACAACCTCGTGGTTAATCTATCTAAATGCCAATTTGACACCCAAACTTTTGATTACTTGGGATATAGGATTCAAGATTGTTCACTTAAAATGGACCCTTCGAAGATTAACTCCATTTTGCAATGGCCCGTCCCTAAAACTGTGAAGCAACTGCAGCAATTTCTTGGTTTTGCGAACTTCTACCGGAACTTTATTGAGGATTTTGCTGCCATAACGCTTCCACTCACCAACCTTCTACGGAAACCTAAAGGATCCACTGCGGGCAAGGCGCATAGACTTTGTTGGTCGCCTGAGTGTCAATCGGCGTTTGACCATTTGAAATCTAAATTTACGTCTGAGCCCTTACTCCTTTTTCCCGACAGTACGAAGCAATTCATTGTGCAAACGGATGCTTCGGACTTTGCCATGGCAGCCGTTCTTTTACAACATGACACCACAGGAGCACTCAGGCCTTGTGCTTTCATTTCAAAGAAATTTTCCCCTCAACAAGCTAATTGGCCTATTTGGGAGAAAGAAGCCAAGGCTATCCATTTTGCGCTGTCCTCTTGGCGTCATTTGCTTGAAGGGGCTCGACTCCCCTTTGAAGTTTGGACTGATCATAGGAATTTGCAAGCCTTACAGTCTGCTAAGAAACTCTCCCCTAAGCAGGCGAGATGGGCTGAATTTTTCCAGAGATTCCGATTTAAAATTGTTTTCAAACCTGGCCGAACTAACCAACTGGCGGACCCTCTCTCTCGACTTCCCTGTTTTGCGGAATCCCCTGCTACGTCCTCCCACTCCAATACCTTGTTTCCTGCCTCCTCTCTGGCTTCTCAAGTGACTACTCGTGCATTAGCAAAGACAAGGCTTTCTGCCTCCTCTCTTTGTGACTCCGCTCTCCGCGATGCTATCATTCATGCAGCGCATGCAGACTCCTGGCTACCGGCAAACAAGGATAAAATAGAATGGGTTGACAATCTCCCCTTTTATGGCACCAAGGTCTACGTTCCCCCTGCTGCCCGCGAGCAGGTACTTCATCGTTATCATGATTCCAAACCCGCTGGACATTTTGGGTTTTTGAAGACATTGCATGCGATTCGCCGCCTTTTTTGGTGGCCTGGATTAAACCCCTCCGTGCAAACTTACATTAAGCAGTGTGCCACTTGCAACGTTTCTAAGTCGCCCACATCTAAACCTCAAGGGCTCCTGCAACCTCTGCCTGCGCCTGCTAGCCCCTGGTCGGTCATCGCATGGGATTTTATCGTGTCTCTTCCCTCTTCACACGGCTTTCATGTTATTTGGGTTGTTACTGATCACTTTTCCAAGCAATGTCATTTTGTGCCTCTAAAGAAACTACCCCGTGCTGACCAGCTGGCTGACCTGTTCGTTAATCATGTATGGAAACTTCACGGACTACCTTCGGTGATCATTTCGGACAGGGACCCAATTTTCACTTCCAAGTTTTGGACTTGTCTACTGAAAACCCTGGGAGTCACTCAGAAACTCAGCAGTGCTTATCACCCTCAAACAGATGGCCAATCTGAGCGTGTTAACAAATCTCTTGAACAATTTCTTAGGTGTTTTGTTTCTGAGAACCAGAATGATTGGGCTCCGCTCCTTCCGTTCGCTGAGTTTGCCATCAATTCTGCGGTTCATACCTCCACTGGGAAACCCCCCTTTGAAATAGTTTACGGCTTCCTTCCTTCTCCTTCCCCCCCTCTCCCCTCTCTTCCTCCGCTCCTCCTTCTGTTTCTGCTTGGGTCTCTAAATTTTCTGGCATTTGGCAATCCGTCTCAGATGCTATAGCATCCGCTAAAGCTTCCCACAAACGTTTCGCTGACCGTAAACGGCAGCCTAATCCCCTTTACCAGCCCGGGGATTTGGTTTTCCTTTCTTCTAAGAACATTTCCTCTCCTTCTCCGTCTAAAAAACTTTCCCCTCGTTTTCTCGGACCTTTTCCTGTGAAAAGGGCTATTAATGATGTCTCTTTTGAACTAGATCTCCCTTCTTCCCTCAAGGCTATTCATCCTGTTTTTCATTCCAGTTTGCTGAAGAGGGCACCTTCGCTGACTTCTTCGCCGGCTGATGTTCCTCAACGCCCCGACTGACTTGCTACTGCATTCATATTACTATTTAGTTTTCTTGTCTTTCTACTGTTCTGTGATATTTTCTATATTTTGTGTATCTTTATGTATATATTTTTTTAAAAAAGTGGGGCAGGATGTCGGGAGTCCTCCATGTTTTATTGTTTTAGGATAGCAGTAGACTGAGGAAATAGTGATAGTAGGCTGTTAGCTATTCCCAGGCGCCAACCATTCCTTCTGGCTGGAATTTCAAAGGAACCATTTGGCATGATGACGTTCGTTCTTTTACAACTATCTTAGGAGAAACTGTCTGTTAAAGTGTAAGGTGGGGGAAAACGTTCCATTCTCGAGCTTTAACGTCTGAAGACAGCATCCCTTACTATGTTACAATAAATCTTCTATTAAGTTTGTTGATCCGTGTAAGAGTGAATCTGTTCCTGACAGTATTGGTCTCATCGGCCAAACGTTGAGTTTGCCAATACCTGGATCTGGACTCATGTGCATGTCAACCTTGTCACATCTGTAGCCAATAAAGTTGTGGCCTTTCCCCCCCCCAAATCTTGTGTGTGTGTGTGCGTGCTGTTTTGTTTTTTTTCTCTGTTGGCCCTGTGCACACGAAGTGAAATATTTAAGTGTTATTTTTTTGAAAACAGAATTCAAACCTGTTTCAGAATAATTATAGTAGAGTTAGGGATAAGATTAAACAGGATTTACAAAGATGGTCCAAGTTGAAACTTTCTTTATTAGGTAGGATTTTGACTATAAAAATGAATGTTTTACCAGAGATGCTGGTTTTATTTCCAACAATTCCTCTTGTGAATAATGACGTACTATTGTTTAAGGCATTTCTAATTTTATTTGGCGAGGAAAGAAGATGAGAGTAAGATTTAAGATTTTGCAAGATGCAAAGCAAAGAGGTGGAGTTCAGCTTCCAGCTTTGAAACTATATTTTTATATTTGCTGCTTGGTTTGGCTTAAATATTAATTGATTTTGAAAAGGAAAAGACATCTACAACTAGAAGACTTCAATTTCAGTTTTGGGTGGCATTCTTTTTTGTTATAAAATAAACTTAAAGCAAATGTGGACTTTAACATTCATTTTGCTACATGTGCCTTTTTATGAATCTAGAATAAAATAAGAGATGAATGTGTTCTAAAATGCCTTTGTGACATTCATCACATAAAACTTTGTTTAAGAGAGAAATACATTTTAAAGACAGTTGGTTAACATATAAGGAACTGCTAGTTACAGGGAAAGGACAATTTAGAATGAAATCAGATGAAGAGTTAATTTGAGAGAGTTGTTACCCTGTTCTCTGGGGGTCCCGGGAGGGGCACCCAAATAACCAAAGCACACTAACGCAAAGGTGGGGAAATTAGCTGGAGCACTCACTAAAGCTAGTGAGAGGCAGGGTAACTTAGCAGGGATCTTGCAACCCAATGTCTACGGGGTCAGGTCAGTTAAGCAGTCAGACAGTTTAAACAACAAAAATGATGTTTTTATTAAAAGACAAACAAACAGTAAAGCTAACGGAAGAATTAGAAATAAGGATTTTTTGGGGAAATGGGTGATACAACACCTTTTCTCATAGTCCTGAAGAAGCTGAAGATAGTAGGGAAGAAACTCAGCATGGAGGCAGAGGGGAGCTCGCCAGACAAAGTGGCAGCAAGGCGGGATGGAAGTCCAGAGCGATCCGAGGTGCTCTCGGAATCAGGGGGTTTATATAGGGTGGATTGTGACTGCAGGCCATGCCATACTCAGTGAGAACAATGTGAGTTTGGAGTAAGACAAAGCTTTGGAAAAGGTCAGTTTAACATGATCAGCTTAGCGCTGAATCAACAATAGTGTAGCCAGTATGCAAATACAAGGTGCTTAGCTTGGCTTTGTAAGACTATCAGCTCAGAGCCGGGTGCCTTTGCTAGTGTCGCACTTAAGCAAAAAGGTGTTTACAGGGAGGTCCCTGAAGCAACGGAGTGGCTTTGTTTTGCCTGCCTAGGTGGAGAATGGAATGTCCAACAATTACCAGCCGTGCCTGTTTACGTGCTTGTCTGGAGGCCTCGCAAACATGTGGAGCGGGGTGGCAGAGGAAGGCCGAATGATTTTGATATCAAAAACAGATATCTAGTGCTATCACCGGATAGGCCTGAACCAAAGTAACAGAGTAATAATATACATTGGTTGTCTTATAGACAACTGACTGAACATTTTAAAATGGATAAGAATTTATTTGATTTTAAATATATAAATCTGAGTTTGAAGAACAATTATGCACTAGATTTGCAAACCATCTCTCTCTTTCTTTCTATCTTTTGAGGGGGCACCTTCCATAATAAAGTGGTCCCTACTAACAACTTAGGAGCCAACAACTTAGGGGGCACTTTATTATGGAATGTGCCCCCCCCGAGAGAGACAGTTGACCTGCAAGTGCAAAATACATTGAGAACTCTTTAAAAATTCTGTTGACAACAACTTAAAGAGTCAGTGTGGTACAGTGCTTTGTGCATTGGACTATGACTCTGGTGACCAAGGTTAGATGCCCCACCCACTAGAAACATGGAATCCCACTGGGTGACCTTGAGTATGTTGCACATTCTCAGCCCCAAGAAAACCTTGTGATAGGTTTGGGTTAGGGTTGCTGTAAGTCAGAAATAAGTTGAAGGCACACAACAACAAAGAGCTGTCATGGTCTCCTGTGAAAGGGTGTGCAACCAGTCTGACAATTTTTAGAAAAAAAAGTCTTCCATGTTTTCTTTAACATTGTTCTCAACTTGAGAATTTAGTAATAAGGAGTTGTTGAGTTACAAATATAGATTATGTGGTTTAATTAAATTGTCCTTCCACATTAGTTTGAGAAGGGCATGATCTGAGCTTCTATATAGACCTTCTGTGCATGGGTGGTGCCCAGCTAGCTCAGTCAGTAGGAGATGGGTCTCTTAATGCCAGGTTGTGGGTTCGAGCCCCATGTTGGGTGGCTGACTGTTTAGAGACTCAGCAAGATACAAGTATAGAAGTTTGAGCATAGAAGTAGAAGAACCAGAGATCATTCAGTGAGCTTGGAGCTGCTTGGATGAAGGGAATCCTCTGGGTGTAGTGTATCTTAATTTAAGTAAGGCCTTTGACAAGGTCCCCCATTATATTCTTGCAAACAAGGTAGTAAAATGTGGGTTAGACAAAGCCACTCTTAGGTGGATTTGTAATTGGCTCACTGGCTGGTCTCAAAGGGTGCTCACGAATGTCTCCTCTTCACCCTGGGAAGAAGCGACTACCGGGGTGCCACAGGGTTCTGTCCTGGGCCCAATGCTGTTTAACATCTTCCTCAATGACTTGGATGATGGAATAGAGGGCATGCTCAACAAATTTGCAGATCACACTAAAGTGTGATAGCTAATAGCCCAGACAACAGGATCAGAATTCAAAATGACCTTGACAGATTAGAGAGCTGGACCAAAACTAACAAAATGAATTTGAACAGGGAAAAATGTAGGGTACTACACTTAGGAAAAAAGAATGAAATGCACAAATAAAAGATGAGTGACACCTCATTTGAAAACAGTACATGTGAAAGGAATCTAGAAGTCTTAGTGGCCCACAAGCTGAACATGAGTTAACAGTGTGACATGGCTGCTAATATGTAATGTGTTGTAATATTGTATGTTTAAAATTTAAATTAAAATATGCTACAATGCAAAAAAAAAAAAACAGACAAGAAAAAGGTGGTGACATGATAGCCATTTTTAAATATTTGAGGGATGTCATGTTGAAGATGAAGGAAAGTTTTTTTTTTCCTGCTGCTCCAGAAACTAGGGCCCTTTCCGCACCATACCTTTTCTCAGCTCTGAGGTGTGGGGATTGCACGAGCAGCCTCCAGCGAGAGGTTCTCGCGTCTCTGCTGCTTCAGTTCCGCACGAGCTGCCTGCTCCTGAGCAGACAGCGTGAGAGCCCTGCCTCTTCCTTCCACAGCGCAGCCTGGGAGCTTCCCAGGCTGCACTGGGGCAGGAAGCATGGCTGCCTTGGCTCCGGAGGCTTTGCACTCATGGCAAGTGCACATGGGGCCCTGGAGCAATGTGCAATCATGCATCATTTTCGGCTGAAAGCCAAAAATGAAAAAGTGTGTGAGCGGCACTTGCCCTACTTTGGAGCGTCGTGTGATTGTGAGCAGATTGCTTCTCACAATCGTGCGACACCCCAGGTGCCCTTTCGCATGAAAAATGCAGTGTGAAAAGGGCCTAGATCACAGAGCAATGGATTCAAACTACAGGAAAACAGATTCAACCTAAACCTCAGGGAGAACTTCCTGATGGTAAGAGCCTTTTGACAGTGGAATATCCTGCCTCAGAGTGTGGAGGAGTCATCTTCTTTGGAGGTTTTTAAACAGAGGCTGGATATCTATTTGCTGTGGTTGCTTTGAGTGTGTTTTCCTGTGTGGCAGAGGGTTGGACTCCATGGCTGTTGTGGCCATTTCCAACTCTGTAATTCTATGATTCTTTGACCATTGGACTATGATCCTCGGGACCAGGGTTTGATTCCCTGTTTGGCCATGGAAACCCATGGGTGACTTTGGGTGTGTCACACACACTCAAGCTTAGAATCAGCATAAATCAGAAACAACGTGAAGGCACAGAACAACAATATGGGTGGTGAGGATGTTTAAACCAATAAGTGATCATTTTGAAAATACAAAGTAGAGAAAGGAGTGTAATACCTTCCATAGAGCTATTAGCTGGTTTCCACAGATTAGGTCCCTAAGTTTCCTGTTTTGTCATTACACTCGTTTGTTGTAGTTTCTAATGTGTCATTGAAAATACAGTTTGCTTCTCTTTGAATCCTATTTGCAAATTAGTGTAATTGCCAAAATAACTGTTCCATCAATTTTGCCTGAGGTAATAATTGCTCAGCATAAGACATTTGTTGCCCAAGTTGTCTTTCAAGAAAAGGAATCCATTAGATGGATCTATTATTTGATCTGTTGCATCATACCTACAGTGTTCCATAAAAATTATTACTATCCCTCTAGATCTGGAGGACCACTCATGCAAAATTCTTCAAATGGAAGAACACATTTCTTATGTTAAAAACATCATACACATTTTTAACATAGGTTTCTTGAAGGAAAATGACTCTTGCCTCTAATTTCTGAGTAAGTTTTAGCATTCTGTAAAACCCTAGCAAAAGGGCCTAGTCCAGGGGTGGGGAAAGTGCAGCCTACCCAAAAAATAATCTCTGGGGTGTGAAGAGGATTTCCACATGTTTGGATTCGCTGGATACCTCAGTGGTAAAAACAAAATCTTGCAATACTTTTTAAAAAAATATTTTTGCCTCAAAATGTCCCCCAAATGCTTTCTGCTGGCACAGGATGGCCTAAAAACATGCCTCTATTTCCCATAGATGGTTTTGTGGGGAGGGATATATTTTTTGTGGAAATAGGTGCAACCCTTCTGGATAGCTAATGACTCCCCTAGTCTTCCACGATTGCTGACTCCTGCCCTATTCAATTTACACTTAAAGAGATCATTCTTAAGTTTCTAAACTAACCATTATATATACAAAACACAAATGAGATTACTATAATGCCAACATTAAATAATAACCATAATGACAGTTTGACTCATACAACTTGATGCAGGTGATGTGAATATAACTCCTTCTAATCTGTCCATATATGGAGATTGGGAACATGTCCCCTCTGTCTGCACAGGTAAGACCATTTTAGCATTTGAAGCCTACAGTATGATTCCTTCCTGAGGTTGAGATTCATCCTGATCCTCCCTCCTACCCCTGAATTATGCAACAACAGAAGAAAAGGGCAAAACTTAGTTCTTGGAAACACCACGTAGCAGAAGAAATGACAAGCTTAGAGGAATAAAGACAGACAGTTGTTAAATAACAACAATTGTCAAAAAAGAAGTTATTATATCATTGGAATGAAAGATTAGAAAAAGAAATTATTGGATTTGTTACCCAAAAACATGGATGACTCAGAAGTCCAACCATGATACCAATACCTCCATGTGACAGTGGGGAATTAATTAGCTAAATTAGGAGGACTGCAAGAGGGGAATAATCTAACAAGATCTTCCACCAGTATTTACAGGGTCTCCACAGGAAAGCACCAGCCAGAGATTCCAAAAGTAGACTAAAAATGTGTTTATTTAAAGGGAATTCAATCATGCACACATGAGATCCAGGACTCATGCAAGGCTAAATGAAGGAAAAAGGAGGAAAGATTGATAGCAAAGTTTCAGAGATTTGGATGATAATTATCAGTCCAGAGAGAAGCAAAGAAAACAGTGATGAGGCTTAGACTTGTGCCTAGGGACGGTACTCATCACTCATTTGGGAATCAGAGTGGCGGCATGGTATTCAACAAACAAGATACTGTGAGGTAACTGGTCAAAATGGAAGGTTTTTATACCCAAAATCTGTCAGGAGAGCATTGGTGCTAATCGCTTTTCAGCTGAGTAAACAACAGGTTTCAGAGCAGAAAATGACTGCGTTAATTATCTTAGTGTTAGATGATAAAGAGTTAATAGCTGTCATAATAGCTCTGTAATGTCAGACAGGTGTGGGGACAATGAGGGAAATGCCCAGGTCAATGGGACGAAGGGTTGAAACAATCAGTGGTTCGGTGGGAACTTCCCATCACTATTGTCTGACAGCAGAGTTGTTACAGCTTATTTGAGCCCCTTCCTTCTGGAGTTACCTGGTGACTTCCTGACAATGACCTGGCTGTGCTTAGAGGAGATCTCTGACCTACCTTTGCAGCACATATGTTCAGCCAGTGTTTTTCCTCTGCCCACCTTCGCCTTACAGTCACATGAGGGTCCATTTTATATCAGCACCAATTAATATATTTTTCCAATTAAACCATCGAGAATCTGAGGGGTAGGTAGGGCAGAAACAATCCCCTCCAAAAAATGGAACCTCCATGAGGCAGCCATGAGGTTTCAGTTTTCTAGGAAGGTGCTGTAAACCTCAAATTTGGGGTGAATTTCAGAAGATGGGACATGGGGTGATTAGGAATAACACAGAGGAAAGAGGGTTAGCATGACAGCTATCTTACTTCCATTAGCCTCATCAGCTAATCACTTGTTCAGGCAGTCAATTTAGCAAAAATGTGTCCAATTCAGTTTTCAATCAATCAATCATTCCATCCATCCATCCATCCATCCATCCAGGGAAAGAGAGGAAATTAAAAAAGAGAAGATCTCACAATGTGCATACCAAGATATGATACAATATGCAAACATCATTCCAGCAACTGGAGCTTCAAAATTCAAATCAGAAACATCAAATATTTCAAAGAAATCAAGTAGGTAGCACTCTTTTAATAGAAGCAATCAGGAAAAGTCCAACTTCAGCAATTCATGGCAAAATCCATGTGTTCTGAATCCAACAGAGTCAATGTAGAGAGGTAGAGAGGAGATTCCACCCCCGCCCCCAAGTCCAAGAGAGTTAATGAAAACAGAGTCTAATGTATTCAGAGAGGTGGATCAAATGTTCCACACACACCCCAGTATCCAGGAGAAATTGGGGTGCAGTGGGCATGAGCAGGGAAGCTCTTTTGGCTTTTGGGGATTTTCAGAAGCAACAGTTACATTGCATGGCAGAGCAGTGCATGCTAGCAACAGGCTGTTCTTGCATGATTGGTAGACTGGAGCTGACATCTTTTCTGTGGTTTTTCAGAATTTGAGGTGAAGTTGATGGAGCCCCTGCATTTTTGGGAGGAAACTGGGAGAGAGGTCAACCATTGGGCTCATCCAGCCAAAAGCTGGGGCCATGCTGCACAGAAATACTGGCACTTTATGGAAATTTGGGTAGTGATGCCTTATAAATATGCAACCCTGGGAGAGTCAACCTGTGTTTGGAGACTGAAAATGCAGGGTATGTGGACAGGAGGTGGTGGTGCTTGATATACCAGCTGACTGATTTACTAGAGCTCTGGATTTATGCAAGTCTACCGTGGCTTGGATAGTTAATTAGAGTATCGTGGAGTCTTGGAAAATAGGGGAGCAAATCAGCCTAGTAAGGTCAGTACTCCAGAACCAGAAGTGACCTTCTGCCCAACACTCCAAGACCACCCCTGCATGAGAATGTCCACCAGGCTTGCAAAGGCAAGCTGCAAGAAGAGCCCACAGAATCTTGCCCAGGTTCTCCTGGTTGTTCCAGAGCAGCCAAGGCTCTTGAGGATGAGCCAGCCCTCTTGAACCTGAACTCACTCAAAGGAACCTCTCCTGATCAGCTACACACTGGGCAGGTTGTTACTCCTTGCACCAGCCCATCCCTGCTGGGTAATGCTGGCTTGCCAGTCCCACTGGTTTTACCAACCTGCAAAGAGTCCTCTTTAACATGGGCTTGACTGCTTCCCTTGCCTGAGTGAGCAGTACTCTCTGGACTAAGGTTCCTTGTGTCCTCTTTTAAAGACCCTGGGCTGGGATAGCTGGTGTGGGGTTGCTCACCTCCCTCCTGGGTTCAGGCTGTTGTTCCTGAATCTGGTGTTCCAACCTGCCTCAGCTAAGGGCTCCCTGTGGGGGCCTTTGGTTTCCTGAACAACTCTGGTTGAAAGATAGATTGAGCCTTAGCTGACTTAGCCAACTCCCCAAGAGCTCTCAATTGGATCAGATCGTGGTGAACCCAATATGCTGTATCAGTGAGACGGAACACTAGAACAATTTGGAAAGCCAGGATGTAACATGGCATATGGGGTGTAACATGGCATTGAAACTCCCATTGCTGTAGTGGACCAACCAAGGATGGACTCTCACCATGAGCGGTGTCCAGTGGATACAATCTCTTTAGAGAGGTCTGCAATTGTTTCACCATTGTGAGACATGACCAGTGAGGCATTGTCTCTGGCTGCTTTCTGACCGTCATTCTTTGAGATCAGGGTGAGTGAAGAGTTAATGCAAAACATGCAAATTGAGACTGAAGAACACAGGGGCAACTGATCTGTACAATGAAGGGGACATGGCCATCTCTTACCGGATCCAGATTGAGACTGAGTAGCTGACTTCACAACCTCTGATGGTTGTGATTGTTAGGACATTCAGAATGTGAACATGGTGTGACCAGGAATGGTTTTTCTAAGTGGACAGAGAGATGAGGTGATGTGATCTGGAAACATAGCTGCAAGGGAATGTTTTGGCTAGCCTGCCTCAAAAGGTCTTACCTCATCAGAGAGCACCCAACATGAGGAGGTTGCATGCTGTGAGTGTAATTGGGTCACCCCATATGGACTAGGGTGCAGTTAAGCCCTTAAAAAGGCTTAGGTGTGACAATGTAATTTGCCTTAGGTCTTTTGCCTCTGGTTATACTGCTGTAGGTTGCTTTTGTACTGCCTCTGTATATGCTGTCAGTCTGTCTTCTGTATTGCTATTTTTTATGCCTGACTGCTTTTTTGCTTCTAGGCTTTCTGCCAGAAGCTGTAACACTTATCTTATGTCCTCTGTTTAATAAACAGAACTAAGCTTTATTGCTTTGAGTCTGTGAGGCTTTTTTCCCTCTGTCTGGAGCAACTGGTTGCAGCTGGACGCTGCTTCCTTATCAGCAGTCTGCACATGCTCTGAGGTGCATACCTCACATTACCCTTACCGTGATGCTGCAAAAACACGTTTTTAATGTGGGCACCATGGGCTGAAGTATATATCCTTTTATGGTGATGGTGGGGCAGGCTGTTCTTACTTCCCCAACACAGTCCTTTCATGGTGTAAACAATTGCTGAATTGGTGTCTTGGGTCAGTTTATAGATGCACTGGCCATCCTTGCCCTTAAGTAGCATTAAGCAAGGATGATGGAGTGTAGACTCATAGAACGTAAAGTGTTATCAGGGATTGTAAAGTATCATCAGTACAAATACAGCCCAGCACCATTTCACACTGACAGTTTGCCATTTGGATCTGAGCACTGTAGGCCAATGATTACAGTCTTTGGATTACAGTGTGTCTCCTGAGACTGTCTTATTCCGAGGGGAATGACTGGATGAATGCAGTAACGATAACCACAAAAAGCTGGAGAGTTCCATCAGGGCATATAAGTGCAAGGGTCCACCATGCCCCTAGCTGTACCTCTTCCTTCCTTAATTTTGGCCTGATTTAGTCCCATGATTTCTTTTGGAATGTGTCCATTATAGGTATGCCAAATTAGTTCACTAATGGTCATCAAATTGATCATATGCCTTTTTTTATTATTATATTTATTACATCACCATACTCGACCAGAAACTAAAATAACATCAATTTAACATCTGTTTACAAAGTTTTGTAGCTTACAAAAGCATCTATTTACAATAATATACAAGTATAATAATAATATATAAGTACTATTATATAGACCCCATCTCATGTTATCGTTTTCCGTAAGATTTCTAAATATGGAGTCTAAGTATTTAGCACTTCATTAACCATCGTATGTTACTTCCTCACTTCCCCAGAGCTAATTTCTTCTTGAATGCACTCATGTCTCTCTTCAAAACCCCTTCCTTCTATACGTTTCCTGCCTTCTCTATAGTTTTAGCGCATCTATAACTTTTGTTGTTTCTTAACTGCCCGAACCTTGAAATTAATCTTTCTTAATTTCCTTTACTTTTTCTTCTTTATTATGTTGGGAGCAGAAAATCTTCCACTTGCCTCCATTCTTCTTCATTAGCTGCTTGATTTCTTCCTTGTATCATCATTGTCAATCTATCCATTTCTCAGTACTCCATCACTTTAACTTTCCATTCATCTATTTGAGGAATTTGGTCGTTTTTCCATTTCCTGGCAAATACTGTTCTGGCAGCAGTAATCATGTACAGAATTATTCTCCAGAACTTCCTCCTTGTTTCTGTGTCTACTTTCTATTATATATTCAGGAGAAAGATTTCTGGCAACAATGGAATATTAATCTGTAATGCTTCTGAAATTAACTTTTGTATTTCTTTCCAATATGTTTTCGCTTTTTCACAGGTCCACCAAATGTGGTAATAAGTCCCATTTTCCCCACCGCATTTCCAACATTTGTTCTCTCTTGTCTTATATATCTTGTTTATTTTCACTGGATCGAGGTGCCACCTGTATAACATCTTTAAGTAATTTTCCTTTAGGTTCTGGGCTGCAGCGAATTTTTGCGTTTCTATCCAACTTCTCTCCCAATTCTCCAATTGGATTTCATGTCCCATATTCTGCGCCCATGTGATCATCGAAGGTCTTATCTGCTCCGATTCTAATTCCCTCTCTATGAGTAATTTGTATAGCTTAGAGGTCAGTTGTTTTTGTGATTCAAATATTATTTTTTCAAATGGTTTTTCATTTTTCTCTAGGTCAGAGCCCTCTAATTTTCTGTCTGTGTTAAATCTCTCTTTAAGTTGTCGATATATGATCCATTGACACTTGAATCCTTCATTTTGTAGTTCTTCCCTAGTTTTCATTCTAATTTCCCGATTCTTCTCCCCAACTATCATGTCTTTGTATCTTATCACTTCCTCTTGTGGTTCTCACCATCTGTTATAGAAGGCCTCACGGGGGGAAATCCGTAATGGGATTTTGTTGTAATATTTTTTCTTAATTTTTTGCCAGTTTATTAAAAGGGATTTTCTCAAATAGTGATTCAGAAATTCTTTGTCTATTTTTTCTTTGTTATACCACACATATGCGTGCCCGCCCATACACAGGCCCGCACTTTCAAGACTCAATGTCTTTTCATGTTGTAATGTTATCCACTCTTTAATCCAGATTAAACAATTCGCTTGGTAATATATTCCTAAATCCGGTAATCCAAAACCTCCCTTTTCTTTCCTTTCTGTGAGTGTTTTCCATCTGATTCTTGATCTCTTCTTCTCCCATATGAATCTGGAGATTTCTTTTTGCCATTCTGTAAATGGTTTTTCGTTTATGATTACAGGTAGATTTTGAAAGAGGAAGTTCAGTTTCAGTAATACATTCATCTTTATTGTTGCTATCCTTCCCAGAAGTGGCAGTTACAATTGGTTCCAATTATTTAATGAGTTTTGGATTTCTTTCCATGTAGTTCTATAATTATTGTCATATAACTCATTATTTCTTTTAGATATCCAAATTCCTAAATATTTAACTTTCTTTTCTAATTTAAAGCCTGTTTTGGTGATCAATTCTCTTTGCTCTTCTAATCTTATATTTTTTGTAAGAATTTTTGTCTTTTCTCTATTAATTCTTAGTCCAGCTAGCTCACCAAATTGATTCATCTTTTCTACTAATTTATCTATATACAGGTTTGGGTCTTCCAAGATGATTACCAAGTCATCAGTGTGTGCTTTTAACTTGTATTTGTGACCCTTCACTTTGCATTCTTTTATTTCTGGGTCTTTTATCATCTTCATTAATATTTCTAGTACTGTTATAAATAGTAGGGGGGATAGGGGCACCCTTGCGTTGTTCCCTTTTTAATCTCAATATTTTTTGTGTTTTCTCTATTTATGATTAGAGAGTGTTACCCTGTATTCTGGGGGTCCCTGAAGGGGTGCTCAAATAAGCAAGCAAAAACACAAGATGGGGGAATTAACTCAAGCACTCTCTTAAGCTAACGAGAGGCAGGGTAACTTAGCAGGGATCTTGTAACCCAATGTCTACGGGGTCAGGTCAGACGAGTGGTCAGACATGTTTTAAAATAGTAAAAATGATATCTTTATTAGAGGACGAACAACAGAAAAGACAATACAAGTGCACAGTTAACTAGAAATTAGAAATGAGAGTTTTCAGGGGAAATGGGTGATACGACACCTTTTCTTGTAGTCCTGGAGAAATGGAAGATTGCAGAGAAGAAAACTCAGCGCAGTTCGCTGAGGGGAGCTCATCAGACCGAATGACAGCAGGGCAATATGGAAGTCCGGAGCGATCCGAGGTGCTCTCGGAATTGGGGAGTTTTTATAGGGTGGATTGTGCCTACAGGCCATGCCATACTCGGTGAGAACAAAGCGAGTTTGGAGCGGGACAAAGCTTTGGCAAAGGTCAAGTTTTACATGATGGGCTTAGCGCAGGTTTAACAATAGTGTAGCCAGTATGCAAATAGCTAGGCATTGTAAGGGTGTCAGCTCGAGGCTGAGCGTCTTTGTGTAGAGTCACGCTTAAACAAGGTGTGTCTGCAAGAGAGGTCCCTGAAGCAACGGAGTGGCGTTAATCTGCCTGCCTAAGTGGGGATTGGAACGTCCAACCATTAACCGACCACGCCTCTTTACGTGCTTGTCCAGTGGCCTTGCAAACATGTGGAGCGGGGTGGCAGAAAAAGGTCAAGTGAAGGCCAAATAAGTTTGATATCAAGAGATATCTAGTGCTAGCACCAGATATGTCTGACCCATAGTAACAATTCCCCCTGAAAATGGGCGGTATTGGGATAATACCGAACATTTTCCAATTAAGCATTTAAAACCAAATTTAGAGCCAAATGGAGGTCTACGGATTCCGCCGTTGTATCACTCCGGGCAAAAGGCTTTTTTGCAACATTCCTATCTAGTAAAAGTAGTCCTTAACTAACAAAATCCTAAACCTAACACATTCACACAGACAAGCATAAAGTTGACAATGGAAATGGCAAATGACAATTAATAACAGCAATAGCAATGAACGGTGGTCAATGAAAGAATCCTCCCGCCAATGGGGAAAGGCAAAACGGCAATGCAATGCACAATGGAAATAAGAAATGGCAAATCCAATGAAATACTGCAACTCCAAGGTGGGGTCTGGAAATGGAAGTAATCCAAAAGGCAAACAGTTCAGCGTGAATATTGGAACAAGAGTTCGTGGTCCGGGGGAGGGGAGGTGCAAGCCAAAGTCTCTGCAACCCCCCCCCCGGGCACAGGAAAAGTCTGGTGACTGGAACAAACAGTAAAAAAAGTCCAAATTCAGCTGGATCCATAGCAAACTGTCCAAGTTCGTAGTCAAGCTAGCCAGGGCATGCTAGCTCTTTGCAGAATGGGGCTTGCAAAAGCGGCAAGCAGAAGAGTCCAAATGTCAGGAGACTTGGTGGTTCATGGAAAAGTAGTTTGTAAAGTCTGTTGGGGAGTGGCTGGATCGCCTCCTCTGGGTTCTCAACTGCGGCAACAGGAACAAGCTGTCGTCTTGGGCTGGTCCCTCGACTGGAACAGTGAAGTCTCGACACACACCCTCCACGGTGCCCAGGGGTGGTGGACGAGTTGGGGGTAGTCTAGGCTCTCTGGAACCATCGACCTATTGCTCATAGAATGAAGATTGACATAAGTTATAGCCAATGCAGTTAACAAATGCAAATGGGTGACACAGAGCTTGCGTTCGAGTCATGAAGACTGGGGATGAAGGGAGTCTCAGTGGGGTTTAACAAAATGCCAGGCAAAGTTACTAACTGTGGAGGGGACAGGGGTGACTGCCTCAGACCTTGATCACTGTACAGTGCAAAGTGGTCTGACCGCACCTCAGTAGAGGGGGCCTCCATGCGAGAGGTACCGTCTGGGGTGGACCGGGCCTGCTTGCTCGAGTATTTCACCATGGAGTTTGTTTAATACTATTACATGTAAGTCGCCCTTGCTATCAGGGGGCACTCTATTGTGGATTGGGCCTGCAAAGCTCCTGGATCCGATGGACAACCTGAGTTGGGGCTCTGTTTTGCACAACTACTCAAAAGATGCCCCTGCTGAAGTCCCGTTTGCAATGACCGTGGGACCCATTGGCTTGGTTGAGCTAGGTTGGACTCTGGTCTTCAGTTGGACTAGGTTAGACTCTGGACTGTGGGAGCGGCGGGGGCTCCCAAAATGGTGGAAAGAAAGGCTTAACAGGGACAAGCAAGTGTATGATTGCTAGTTGCCAGAGTGGACGCTGACTCTCCTGGAGATTGTCCCAGATGGTGGGACTTACGTATGCAAATGTTCTATTAACATATGCAGATTGGGCACAATGCACGGGGGCCAGGTGTCTTGCCAATTGTGTGGGTCTCCTGCCCCTATGGGGCATTGGAGGTACAGTCTAAATTTAGAAGGCTGAATCACGTGGGGAGTGGAGTAGTAGCTTGGACTGTTCCCACCCTAACAATCCAGGCTCACAGAAAGAATGAGGAAAGAGGTTTCTGGAAGGCAGGAGTTAATCTGGCTGGTGGACTGGAACTCCAGAGTCAGACCTGGTTCTGCTGAGAGGGAGACACCCGTGTCTCGCCTTTTTGGTCCCAGGAGCGCCATTGCACAAGACCATCCCTCAGTGTGAGAGATGGCAGGCGCTCCAGCCTGACTCGCATTCCTTCCTCAGGGTGCCCGGGCTGACTCTGTAGGCCCGATCCACCTCAGAGGTTACAGGGAGACCTTGGGTCAGCCAGCCCATTGGTCTCCCACCAAGAGCGGTTACAAAAACAGAGCAAAACTTACCAACTACAATTCCAAACCAAAGCAAACAGCACCACTATCCATAGGCGTAACTATTTACAAGTACAGGGAGCTCGGGAGGGGGTCACCACTCCACCTCCGCTCCGCACAGACAGCGGCCGTTCAACCATTGTCGAACGCCTCGTATATAGAGACAAACGTCTCAGATAGGTTAACGACTGGCATTTCCCGATAATTTAGAGACACCTGAGGGGCAACCACATTAACAGGAACCTTCCCGGTGCCCTCCTCACAAGGTTCAATGTCCACAATTCCCTTGGGTTCGACTGGCTGGCCTTTCCACTCCTTTAACTGGGAAACATGGAAAAATTTGAGCCAGTCTCCTCTCTTTCTTGGAATCATACTTGGTATACAGCGGGGGAGACCCGCTTTCCAAAGGGGACGGGGCCAACCAACTTGGCAGCGAGGGAATGCTTGTCCTTATAGAAGTTTCTATAGAGGACCAGCTGCCCTTCCTCTCACTGGCAGGGGTGGTGGACCCATCCCAGCCTTTTATCCATTTTGAGCAGGTTTTTGCCCAACTGGGCTGTGACCTGCCGGTGTACTTGACTAAGATGGCCAACTAAATTCCAAACCCACTCGTTGTTGAGAACCACCACTTCCAACTCAGAGGAGAGACCTGTATTGATCCAAAATGCCTCGAGCAGCATCATCTTCCGCCCTGTCATAACCATATGAAGCGTGAAGCCATAGGACGCCACCGTGCCTTGGAAGGCCATTAAGATGATGGGAGGCTTCGTGTCCCAGTCTTTGCCGGAGGAAAGTACCATTTTCCGAAGGGCTTCCTTCAGAGAGCGGTTCGTCCTCTCAATCTGTCCTGAGCTCTGAGGGTGGTGGGCGATATGGAAGTGCTGGTGGATGTCCAGTGCCTTGCATAGCTCTTGGGTGACCTCACCGGTGAAGTGGGACCCCGAGTCTGAGTCAAGAACATGTGACACTCCCCACCTCACCCAAACATTATTAAAAAGCAAGCGCACTGCCATGCTCGCGGTGTTATCCCTGCAAAGAAAGGCCTCGATCCACTTGGAGAACGGATCGATGACCGTTAAACAGTAGGTGTGGCCACACGAGATCTTGGGCAACAGACCTATAAAATCTACTTGTATGCGGGACCAGGGCCCCTTGATGTGCTGATGCTGGATAGGAGCCTTGGGGCCGCTGGGGTCAGTGTTGACCATGGCGCAAACTAAACAATTGTCCACCCACTGATCAACATCCTGCTTAACTCTCAGCCACCACCTAGTGTCCCAAACCCGATCCAGCATCATGTTGCGACCTCGGTGTCCCTGCTCATGGACAAATTGGATGATGTCGCTGCGGAGGTCCTGTGGTACGATCCAGTGGCACTGGCCACTGGCGTCAATAACCCAGTACACACCATCCAGCTGGGAGATCTTGAACTGACCAGACTCGTCCGAGCTTCTCCTGGCCAAGTCCAGGATCTCAGAATCTCCCTTCTGTAGAACCCCAAGGTCAAACATAGGTAGAACTAATTGCTCCTTGGGATTCACGTTAATGGCGGCGATGGGAGCCCCATCGTCCTGTAATGCTGCATCACGAGCAATGGTGTCTGCCCTGGTGTTCCAAATACAGGTAGCTGTACCCTTTCTCCGGTGTCCTCTGACATGAGCTACCCAAGTAGGGCCGACTCGTTCCTCAATTTGGGCTGCGATTTGGACCCATTTGTCTAGATGGGCTATGGGCTTCCCATCAGATGTTTTAAGGTCATTTTGGATCCAGATTGGTAACCAGACAGTTGCAGCCTTTACCGTCCAGTCAGAGTCTGTATAGATTGCCAGGGGGCAGTCAAGCGGCTCGTGCTCCAAAATAGCTTTCAGAGCCTCTACCTTCGCCACTTGGCTAGAGTGCGACTGGGCTTTCCTCTGTAGGGTGAAGGAGTCTGTGACCCAGATCACTCCATAGCCTGTCTGTGGGCTACCATCCACGTGCATGGATGACCCATCACAGAACCAACAGACAAAGCCCTGTAACTGAACTTCCTCAAAGGAGGCTCCCCTTTCCACTGGCCAGTCATTAAGATTCAAAGGTGGTAAAGGGCACTCATGCATGGCTCCGGTCACAATTAGACCATAGGGAGCTGGTGGGTCCTGCGGCTGCTTCTGAAAATCCACCCCACGCGACACAAAAGAAATAGTCTGTTTGGCAATCCGGGTGTTAGACACCTGGCCATTCTGGACTTTTCCAGAAAGGATGTATTTAAGCGGTGTGTGTGTGGGGGTCTGGAGAATCACACGGGCACCTCCAATCATAAACTCCCAGTGCGTTAGAGCCCAGATAAGAGCGAGACATGTTTTCTTGCAAGGACTAAATTTGGTCTCATGTGGATCCAGATTTCTGGAGGCATAAGCTACCACACGCTGAGTGCCACACTGTATTTGCGATAAGACCGCTTCTATATTCCTGTCAGAGGTGGCTAACTGGATAAGGAACGGCTTAGCCATGTTGGGGTGTGCCAGAGCTGGTGCTTTCATTAGATCCTCCTTAAGTTGTGCAAATGCCTGCTGTTGTGCTGGTCCCCAGTTCGACTCGGTGTTCTTCTTTAGTAGGGCATAAAAAGGCCTCACTTTGGCTGCGAAGGACTTGATAAAGTCCCTAGAAAAATTGAAAGTTCTGAGGAGGGAGTGTAGGGAATGTACGTCTGTGGGGGCTGGCAACTTCAAGATCACCTCCACCTGCTGCGCATTGGGAGTGCGACCCTCAGTGCCTAGACAAAGACCCAAATACTTCACCTCAGTGGACACCAGCTGAGCCTTTTCCCTATTGACCTTGAAGCCAGTGTTGCGAATGATTTCTAACACTTCATGGGTGATTTCCCGGGTCTTTTCCTTGGTAGCAGAGTGAACCCTGTCGTCCACATAGGATAAGACGTGGGACCTTGAAGCTGGCTGCAGCTTGTTCCACATCTTAACCACGTGTGCATGGCAAATGCTCAGGCTAGAATGGAAGCCCTGGGGTGTGCGTTTAAACACATAATGTTGGCCCCTGAATGTGAATGCAAATTTATACCAACACGCCTCGTGAAGGGGGATAGAATGGAAGGCATTTGCCAAATCAATGACACTATAATATTTAGCTCTTGCTGCGATGGCGGACAGGATTTCGTTGTATTTTGCCACGACTGGTGCCACGGGAGGAGTCACAGAGTTCAAAGCCCTGAAATCTACAGTCATCCTCCATGTTTTGCTGTCTGATTTTAAAACTGGCCATAAAGGCGCATTACAAATAGATTGCATAGGGGTTATTACATCCCACTGGAGGAGCCCCTCCATAGTTTTCCCTATGCCCTCTTTGGCTTCAGCTGGATACTTGTACTGTTTTTGAGGTGGGGGATCTCGGCCCTCTATCAGGACACAAGCCTCCTTTACAGTCCCACACTCAATTTTGTCTTTAATCCAGACCTCCGGGAAAGCCTTCACCCAGGGGTCACTAGTTACACAACAAACAGGGGTGGGAACCTTAATGGCAGCGCAGCAATGCACTACTGAAATCTCTTCAGGTCCCTGATCTAATTTCCATAGAAACCCATTCGCGTAATCAACAGTGAGCTTGTTTCCCCGCAGGAAGCCGATGCCCAAGAGGCCATCGTCCTCGCCACGGTTCTCGCAGGCCCAAAGCTGAAAACGGAACATTTCTATGGACATCGGAATGTCCTTCCAAGCTCGGGCAAGGTGGACCCCCCCACCGTATCCAGAAAGCTGGACATGTTCGGGCGTGGCTTCACCATGTTTGACTAATTTGGGGTGCAGCACGTGCACCAGAATCCACTAACAGGGTGGCAGGAGATTTCCCCCTCTTGGTCCCAATGCCTGCTTTCACCCAAAACCTTCCCCACTTGTCTGGCCGCAACTTGGCCACAACGTTGCAGGGAAGCTTCCTGGACCGAGGGCACCCCTATTCCTGCAAATCCAAGGTCAAGTAGTATTCAGTCAGGGGTGGGCCAGTCGTCACTGCCTGGACTGGCTGTTTACCGCCCGCTGCAAGCTGTTTGTCTAGAGCTTCCAAAAGCTCTGCTGCGGGCTGCTTGTCGAATTGGGACATATCCAATCTGAACTTGCATAGCAAATTCCAGATTCTGACCCCAGCCGAAGGGAACTCTTGGGCCGCGGGATCGTGTCCGCCAGACGTCTCCTTGTGAGGACCAGATTCAAAGGGCTGTTTGGGGGCAAGGGGCTGGCTGCGATGGTCTCTTCCCTGCCACTGCCTGTCCTGTCTGGGGGCTGGGCGTGAGTTCCAATTCCCTTTTGGAATGGAATTTGGCGCGGACTTTCGGTGCTGGGAATGGGGCCCATAGTTCAAGTAAGTTACTATGGCTAAAGGTTCCCAGTTCCCAGTGTCTCATCTTTGGACCTTGATGGGGGGGTCTCAGGGAGCCAGCCTCGCGTAACAGGTCAGCGACCCTACGGAGGTTGTTCCCAAATTCCTCCCACGATGTCGTGGCCAGATCCACAAGGCCATCTTCGTCTCGTGGTTCAAGCCTCCATACAAAAGAGTCTTGAACTCAACGGTGTCGAAGTTGTGCCAGCAGGCGGTCAGGGGGACTTTCTCGGACAGAATCGCCAGCAGTTGCTTCCACGCCATGTAAGCCTCAGGGTTCTCACGAGGACCCTGTTGCTCCATAACGTACAGCACGCTAGCGCTCTGACCTGGCCAAAGGATCTTCACTACCTCTCTCATTCAGTCATGTGCCTCCGAGGCTAACCAGGCCTCGAGCCGCCACGGCCAACTCAAGAGTAAGAAGCTCAGATGGGGACATACAGAGACGGGCCAACTGGCCATTAGCCATGGGATGTGAGTGGATGACTGCGTTCAACCTCATGATCCCGGTGGACTGAGTTAGGGGGCCCAATTGGTCCGCAATTACCTGTGCCTTGGTGGCACACCAGAGGACTCTAGTCTCAGTGACCTGTGTCTCCTGGGTTTCTGCTCTCTCGGAACTACCCTCTCCTGTGGGGACGGTTCTGCGTGTCATGGACCACATCTCTACTGGGTGGACTGGGACCTTATGGTTGCTCCAGTCAAGATTAAGGGGAGTGGAGGCCAGAGCTTCCTCCGGCAGGGGCTCCCCAGACAAATCCTGGGCGAAGGAGGGGAGCAGTTCTGGGCACACAGCCGATATCAGGGCCTTGTGTTTGAAGCTGGCTCTCCAATGCAGCAATCTGCTTATGGCAAGCCACGTGACTAACAGCCTCATGCTGTTCCTTAACTTGCCCAACCATAAACTTAGCCGCAGCTCGGGCATGATCCAGCTCAGCCTCTAAGGCATCGACTTTGTCCTCCCAAGTCTGGGCTTCCAAAGTCAGATCACTAAGTTTCTGGGCGGAGGCCTGTGTGACAGACGCAAACGTTACTTTGTCTGCCCGCAGCGCCTCAATCTCGGTCTGAAGCCGGGTGTTCCCCTTCTCTATTTCTGCTAGCTTCCCCTGGATCTCTACTAGGGCACTACTAGTGTCTCTGGCCGCAAGCCAAAGTCCCCAAGTGGCCAACACATCCTTCAATGGTCCGAATGGGTTCTTCGATTTACATGCCAGGGCGTAAGCTTCACGGAGGGAGGTAAAGGGATCAGCCATCTAGAAGACAGACTCCTTCCAGGGGCACTTCCCCCTACTCAAAACCCACCTTTCTAACTTTCCATGTACCTCTTCCTCACACATGAGGTCCTTAACTGCAACTGGGCTTTCCTTAGCCATTTCTACACAACTAAAACAAAACTACAACTGCGCAAACTGCGGGACCAGGAACTGGAGTGATGGGTAGGACCACTTAGGCCCCTTGGGGGAACTCAGGAAATGAACTCTCAGAAACTACTCTAGGGAAGAGGGACGGGAACCAATCTCCAGCCTGCCCAAATAAAGTCACTCTGGTATACCCAGGCCCGGTTTTACACCTCGCCAGTGCAGGGGACGAGAGGACAAGGAAACGGTTGATAGACAGGGAGGTCACCTAGACCCAGGGAACCCTCAGGAGTACTCCACCTGCCTGAAGGGGGGGTAACAAACACAAAGGAACTTGCGGCGGCGCCTGGTCAAGCAGCGGGGAAAAAGGAGCAAGGAACCAAAGCCAAACCGTCCCTAACTGGTTTTCTGGGTGAGGGGGCCCTTCCTCCACCTCAGGACAAACCACTAAACCCTAAACTAAGTCGGGACTCACCACCCGCTCTTAGTCGGCTAGCCAAATTGGGACGCACCTGAGAATTCTGAGAAGCCAGGACTCACCACCTGCGCCTTCTCCAACACAAACAAAACCAAAACTGAAGGGGGGCAAAGGAAAGGAGCACAAGGGGGCTTTCTCCTTCCGAAAGTGCTTTCGTGTGTCTTGCTGCTAAGATGTTGAATGCGTGGAGACTGTTCCTCACGTGCTAGGCCTAAAACACGTAATTCCCACCCCACAATAGAGCCAAGATGGGGAAGTGATTCCCAGGACAAGACAAAGAAAAGGGGGACAGATTTCCACTCGATAGAGCTATTTCATACACACAGAACTCACACACACACTTGCTTGCCTAACAGCATTCTAAAACAGCTCAACTGACCATTCCCTAGATCGTCACCACCCGATTTGAGGAGGTTTGAGACTCCTTCTCAAATTAGGGGTACCGGGGTTGCCCGCATTCTCCACCACTCTGTTACCTTGTATTCTGGGGGGTCCCGGGAGGGCGCCCAAATAACCAAGCAAAAACACAAAATGGGGAAATTAACTCAAGCACTCTCTTAAGCTAACGAGAGGCAGGGTAACTTAGCAGGGATCTTGTAACCCAATGTCTATGGGGTCAGGTCAGAAGAGTGGTCAGACAAGTTTTAAAATAGTAAAAATGATATCTTTTTTAGAGGACAAACAACAGAAAAGACAACACAAGTGCACAGCTAACTAGAAATTAGAAATGAGAATTTTGGGGGGAGATGGGTGATACGACACCTTTTCTCATAGTCCTGGAGAGATGGAAGATTGCAGGGAAGAAAACTCAGCGCAGTTCGCTGAGGGGAGCTTGTCAGACAGAACGACAGCAGGGCAGTATGGAAGTCCAGAGTGATCCGAGGTGCTCTCGGAATCGGGGAGTTTTTATAGGGTGGATTGTGCCTACAGGCCATGTCATACTCGGTGAGAACAAAGCAAATTTGGAGCGGGACAAAGCTTTGGCAAAGGTCAAGTTTTACATGATGGGCTTAGCGCAGGTTTAACAATAGCGTAGCCAGTATGCAAATAGCTAGGCATTGTAAGGGTGTCGGCTCGAGGCCAAGCGTCTTTGTGTAGAGTCGCACTTAAGCAAGGTGTGTCCGCCAGAGAGGTCCCTGAAGCAATGGAGTGGTGTTAATCTGCCTGCCTAAGTGGGGATTGGAACGTCCAACCATTAACCAGCCGCGCCTCTTTACGTGCTTGTCCAGTGGCCTCGCAAACATGTGGAGCGGGGTGGCAGAAAAAGGTCAAGTGAAGGCCAAATAAGTTTGATATCAAGAGATATCTAGTGCTATCACCAGATATGTCTGAACCATAGTAACAAGAGGCTTCTTGGTTTTTATATATTTCTTTTATCCAATTCATGTATATGTTTCCAAAGTTCATTTTTTCCAATACTTGGAACATAAAGTCCCATCTCAGGTTATCAAATGCCTTCTCGGCATCTATGAAAATTAGGGCTAATTTCTTCTCATTGTTTTTCTCATAACATTCTATAACATTCAAAATTGTCCTAATATTGTTTTTTAGTTGTCTCTTCGGTAAAAATCCATTTTGTTCTTCCTCTATTAATTCTTCCAGCATTCTCTTAGTTCTTTCAGCTCATAAAGATACTCATAAAGATACTTATGAGTATCAGATACTCATAAAGATCTTATAACCAACATTCAACAGTGATATTGGTCTATAGCTTCCTGGCTCTTTTGCGTCTCACCCTTCTTTCAGTATTAGCGTAATACAAGCTTCACTCCAGAAATTTGGTCTTCCTCCTTCTATAATTTCGTGAAATAATTTCAACATATGTAGCACCAGCTCCTCTTGCATGTTCTTATAATAGGCAGCTGAAAATCCATCTTGGCCCAGTGCTTTCATCGTGTTCTGTTTTTTAATGGCATCTATAATTTCCATTACTGTTATTTTAGCATTCAATGTTTTCTGTTGTTCCTCCGTCATTTTAGGTATCTCTTGTCTCTTCAAAAAGTCTGTTATCTTTTTAAGTATCTTCCTTTATTTTTACATTGTATAATTCACTATAATATTTATGAAAAATTTGTTTAATGATCTCTTGGTTCATTGACATCTTTCCTACTATATTAACTTCTGTGATTAGGTTCTTTTCTCTTTCTTTCCTCAGTTTATAGGCAAGCCATTTCCCTGGCTTATTCACCTGTTCAAAGAATCTTTGTTTCACCCTCTTTAAATTCCTGTTTATTTCCCATTGGTGTTCTGATTTTATCTGTTCTTGTAACATCTTCAATTCCGTTCTTATTTTATGATCTGTTGGGTTTGATCTTAATTGTTCTTCTTGTTGTTTTATTTTTGCCATAATTTCTTGATGTTTTGCTTGTCTCTTTTTCTTTAGTTCCGTTCCCCATTGAATAAAGTGGCCTCTCAGTACTGCCTTACTAGCATCCCAAATTATGTGCATTTTAACTTCGTTTGTCACATTTTCTTTAAAGTAGTTCTTAATAGTTTCTCTTATCTTTTCAGTGTATCTCTCATTTTGAAATATATAGTCGTTTAATCTTCATCTCTTTATTCTTTTTGACATTTTAAATTCCAATTGGATCAGATTATGGCCGGAATGTACTCTTGGAAGAATCTCCATGCTTATCACCTTATTCTGTATAGCTTTTGAAATCAAGTACATGTCAATCCTTGACATGGATTTATGAGTTTCTGAGTAATACGTAAATCCTTTAGTGTCCATATTTCATCCTCCACACATCCTGTAGTGACATTAATTCCATTATTTTAAAGAAAGATTTAGGGAGTCTGCCATGTTGTTTTCGGTCTAGTTTGTTTCCAGGTCTGTCTTCCTTAGGATCCAGTACCCCATTCAGGTCCCCGTAGAGTAAGAAATTGTCTTGATTTGTTTCTTTGGAATAGTTTAGTAATTCTTGTAACAATTTCTTATAAAAGTTACTTTTGTCTTCCATGGGTGAATATATTCCTATTATCAATATCTACGTCTCTTGAAGTTGTACTTCTACCCCTACGTAGTGCCCTTGGGAATCTTGAAATTTCAATTCTGATGGGAAATTACAATTTACATACAATGCAACTCCCTTCCTTTTCTTCTGAGCTGTGGATGCATAGCATACTCCTAATTTAGGGTTCCGTGGATATTTGGTGTCTTTATCTTTGATTTTAGTTTCTTGTAGACAGATGAAATCCACTTTTGTCTTTTTGATAAAATGCAAGACTTGTCTTCTTTTATAATTGGAGTTAATCCCCTTTACGTTCCAAGATAGTACTTTAAATGTCATTGTTTTCTTGTTCAATGTCGTCCTTCTGTTCTAAATGTCCTCTTCTTCCACGTATAAATTTTCTATTTCTAACTCTGGTTCTTTTTGTTCTTTTTCTTCCGATTTTGTGTCTCTGTGTTTTAAATCTTTTTATTCACAAGAAAAAATTTTAAACTGGCATTTCAGCTATACATAATGCTAACTTAGATATATTATAGTGGTTACAAACAAAGAAGAAAAAAATTCATTATGAAAATTAAATCGATAACATGTGTCGCAACAAAACCGAAATTTTCTTACCCTGTTTTCCAGTTCGTTATAACTAACTATATACAATTATTAACTACCTTAAATTAATAAAATAAAATAGAATCAAGTATGAATGTGTATATATATATATATGTCTATGTTCTTGGTCTCTCAATTCGTATTCATATTCGAAATCAGTTCGTACCTCCTACTGGTTTTTGTATATTTAACATATATGAATTTTCACAAAGTACCCATATAGCTCTTCACTTATTCCATATTATTCCATATTTCTTACTTCCTAAACCTTCCCCCCAAAAAAAGAAAAGAAAAGAAAAGAAATAATCCTACTTCCCTTATTCTCCTTCCTTGTACAACCTGGGTATTGCCTAGATCATTGTTTCTAACAATAATTAAATCTTACATTTTCTTACCATAAGCTCTGTCTGACAGTAATTATAAAGATATTTTATTGTTTACCAGTTTTTATCACTAAGCCCAGATCGCCATGTTAATTTGTATTATTTTAGCTTATTTTAAAACATCACAACTTAATAACACCTATACTATTTTATAAAGATTGGGAGCCAATTATAAAGATATATAAAGCCAAGTGGGGAAATCTAGCTATAAAAGGTATTGAAGAATGACCACAATCAGAAAAACTGTTAGTATTTACAAATCTAGCCAATTTTGTGTCTCATTCACCACTAAGTGGGGCTATTTCTTGTTCTTCCTTGTCTGGATTTGGGTTATTGTCTGGGTTTCCTTTTTCTGGGTTCTTTTCTTGTTTCTTATCTTCTTCTTTTTTATCCCCTTTCCTGTTATTATTCCGCCCTCTCGGGGCTTCCAACTCTCTTTTTAATTTTTCATAGACTTCTTTAGCTCTTAGTATATTATTGATTCTGAGTCTTCTTTGTATATATGTGAAAGATATCCCCTCTATCCTTTCCCATTTGTACATTATTTTGTGTTTTTGCAATAGTTGGGTTAAAAATCTATAATTTTGCCTCCTTTTTAAAATTTCATATGGGATATCTTTGAAGATTTTTATAGTCTTGTCTCCCATTCTTAATGGTTTTTCATAGTTAGTCTGCATTATTTGGTCTCTTATCCTTGTTCTGGTGAAGCAGACAACAATATCTCTGGGCCACCCCTTTTCTCTTGCTAAGTTCGAGCTAGCTCTGAAAATTCTGTCAATCTCCAACTCCATTCTATCAATATCGACATCTATGTACGTTGCCAAAATTGGTATTATTCTTTTGTATAAGTTCTCCCCGGGCACTTCTTCAATCCCTCTAAGCCTGACACATCTATCACGATATCGTAATTTTTGTTGTGATATCACCATTTCTTCTTGCCTTTGGTTTTTCTTCAGTGTCTTTTTCTTTCTCTAACTGATTTGTTTTTTGTTGAAGTGCTTGAATGTCCCCTTTCATCGTTTTAATCTCTTTATTCATTGTCTCCATTCTTTTCCCAATTGTTTCTATTTCTTTCTTAATGTCTGCCTTAATTTCGGACCTTGTTTCCTTCATCTCCTGCCTGATTTCCTGTTTGAGGCCCTTTATTTCTTGAAGAATTTTTACCATCTGTTGGCTCATTTCTGTTGAGGACCTTATAGCTGGATCTACCAATTCTAGTTGAGTTTGTGTCTGGGCCCTTGTTTCTTTTTTTATACCTGTCGCCATGTTTTCAATGATGTATATATTTTATGAATTAGTTTTTGCTGTAATATCCTGTAGTCATCAACAGATGGTGCTCAAAGC